>MU270363.1:311952-450415 GCA_021432625.1 Leptodontidium sp. 2 PMI_412 | reverse complement strand
TAAAAATAAAAATAAAAATAAAAATAAAAATAAAAATAAAAATAAAAATAAAAATAAAAATAAAAATAAAAATAAAAATAAAAATAAAAATAAAATTGTAGCCCTTATTATTTCGCAGTCTTCAATGAAAAACTGATTTACTAACTCCAAATAAGTCTATTTATTAAATAGTAATAGATTGATTTAAACTTTACTTACAAATTCCCTATGATATTCCCCGCGAAACAAGAATCTTTAAATAATTATTTAATACTCTTATATGCTACTCCGAAACTCAGGGAAATAATAGAATATAAGTTAATATATATTTGAAAAAAGTAATTATTAATATACCTCTGTTTATTAATTAATTATAAAGTTTCAAGCAGTGGAATATTTGGTAAGGTTCGGCTATTTTTTTTTAGGGGTGCGCGACGAATTCAGACACCCACTGGTGAGGCCAGGCAGATGGCACTTGCCAGTAATCCATTTGACGGCGGTATAAAGTCGTAGCTGATGAACCCTATGAGTAAAGAACTTGTTTATTCTCTCAGCAGTACACAAACTTAGACCTCGATATTGTCTATCCGTTTAACCATGAGCTCAACCCATGACCTTGGTCCCTTGTTTGGGAATGTATGGAACCAATATTCAAACCCAGTTGGACAGGTGTATTATTTCAATACAGTGTCTCAGCAGACCACGTGTACTATTCCCGCGGGGTAGGAAAATGTCGCTGCAGTAAGCGATCATGCAATCTCGTACTGTACCTCCTAACAAGTGATCACATAAGGACGCGAGATGCGACGAAGACGTGGCCACAACGGTGAGTTGCAAAAAAACAACACTATCATGATGAATTCTTTCTGGGCGAAGCTGATTGTTTAATCCAGGAACAATCAACGCACAGGTCGTGCCCGACTGAGCGATCCAAACCCACCACCTCCACAAACATACTTAGATAATCCACACGTGAGAGCTCGGCTCACCGTGGTCCAAAGGCACCCGGAGTCATTCGAGCCACTGTATCGACGAGTGTTGAGCGAGATTCTCCAGCAGCTTTTCATTCGACAGGATGGATTTACCCTGGTACAAGAGGATTCGTCTGGTAATTTACGCCCAGACTTCAGTGTTTTCAGGCTGCTTTGCCGCCCCGGTGGAAGCGACTACGAGTTCGAACTTTTGTTTGCTGAGGTCAAGACAATCGACGCAGCGTGGGGGTCAACGGAAGAACACTTGGAGAGTGTTTGCGAGAACGATAACGACAGCAAGAATGTGTATCCCATGATTCAAGTCAGGCTTAAGGTGAAATTCTACAAGTATGAAAATCTTGTGTTTCATCACTTGATTTCAATTTTAGACCTCATCACTCAGGTTCAGGATATTACGGTGTGGGCAAATTTTATCAAGAACAATCCGATGCCGGTTGTGTAGGGACTGTGGAGAGGAGGTCAAGATTGGAAGAACGGACTCAATGAAATGGATGACGGAAGCTGGGTATCGAAGCTGCGATAGCCTGGGCCAAAACGTTTGTTCTTATGCCAGACACTTGTTCTTGGTTCGATATTGTATTCAGTTTGGCACCGGCGCGTTTGGCATACAAATATATATAGTAAACTGGGGACCCCTTGTCAGACTAACTCTTCATCCTTGCGCTCCCCTTCAGATACACTTAGAGTTGGGTTGTTCAATCGGTCCTCAATATGCAGAATATCAACTACCACCTGGCTAGCATCCTCATAGCGAGCCATCCAGCAGTTTGTAATCACATTTCCCAACATTAATACTTGCGTATCCGGGAACTTGTTTGCCTTAAACAACTTCGCGAGCTCTCCGTCGTTTTTGTCGGGGTATGGCTTATAAATCGTCTCCATCTCATATAGCGTAGATCCCAGGGCGAATAGCTCAGACTGTATTGATGGATTTGTGGTAGGCATTGCTGGATGCTCAGAGTGCGCGCTAGGAAACACTGTAGGCTAAGAACCATCTATGGAGGAACCTGCGAAATCGGATAGCTTCGCGTTCTCGTCCCAGTCAAGCAGAATATTATACGGGCCAATGTCCACTTGCATGACACCGCACGAGTGTATGTGCTGGAGCGCCTGTGCAGTTTGTCTAGCCCAACGGACCACGTCCCGAGCCACAGGCAGCTGCTTTTGCTCACGAATGTCCAAGAGCCGCCTGCGGGGTGGGTACTGAAGGCGTTCGAGTACGATCATGCCTTTGTGCGTACAGAGGAGCTTCGTGATATAAGGGTGTGGCCCTAATCGATCATAGATCTGGCGCGCCTGATATGCCGTTCGTGATCCAGGGAAGATCGGTCGCATCTCTGGAATGGACAGCTGTGTCTCCATTCTGATGTCGAATATCAATTTTGATAGGGCTAAAGAGAGTTGCAGAAATGAAGGGAGGTTCATCACTACCACTCCAGGTTTTATGTTACAGCGTCGTCAGAAAGGATCCCTCAGGCGAGACTCACGTGATTACGGTTATCCAGGCAAACCAGTTCAACATTTCTTGTGTCGCAAAGTAAGCAGTTTAAACCGCTGCCAATCCCACAGTTTGTTCCCTTCTTGAGTATTGTTGTGATGTCAAACGTTCAACAGCTTTTCTTTGCCGCTTGAAGGTCGTGATCCATACATCAATCACTCGCATCACGAAATCTACAATTGTCAAGGGTAGCCGCCATGTACACGAAACATGCAATACATCTCTCAGAATACGAACTTCCGATTGCCAGCAGGCTTAAATGCCTATGAGGTGGAGCATAAATTGTCATACGATAGAGTAAATACATGTTACATTGTGATGCAATTAATTGATAGACGACCCCCTCAAGCGAAAGCTTAAGATTAAATCTAGTATTAAACCCCGAGATAAGATTCGCTATCAGAAATTAATAGCAGGAAAAGTTTTATTTCATAATACAGTAGCCTCTCGAAGTGTTGGAACATTTCGTCGTGGACGGTTTGAGGTGACTTTAGCAAGAACAGTGTTCTTGATTGAACGTGATTATAAGTGGTGGCGGCTTTTTCTCTGGTTATTTTGGTATGGATTGCGTTTAAGATGGAGTTCAGATAGAATCCACACAAGTCCCACCTCGCAATCTCGGCTTGTTTCCGGCAAGCCCGGATTTCCTACTGCGTGTCAATCTTAAAGCAGACTAGCTCAGGGGTTTTGTTATCAGGTCACAGGAGGCGCTTCTTTAATGAATTCCTCCTCGTCATCGCCGGTATGCAACGCAAAAAGGAACGTACATATATATCCCTACGCCATGGCTAGTGTATGCCCCCAGTTGGCATGGACTGCTAAGGATGCATCACCTTTACTTCAATTCTCCTGTCTGCATCCTGACAAATGCCTACAAAATCACGGTTTTGATTACCAAGAAGATGTCACAGCTTACCAGTCCAGCGATGGACTTCTTTGGAGTCTTCTGTTACTTGGCCCGTCTCTCATTCTACTCGCGACTGCTCCATTCCGCATTTTTCGGCTTTCAGGTGCCGAAGTCGTGGTGCTGCCGAATAAAAGAGGACTCGCCAAAGCCGTGAGTTCCAGTTATCGTCACAGAGTTGTTCAGCTATTAACAAACTTACAGGCTTTAGCTGCTATCCTTTTCGCCTGGCAGCTGGTCTACTTCATGCTTTCCATTCAGAGAACAGCGACGACCATTTGGTCTGCTGCGATACGTCTGGTTGCGTATGGGACACTCCCTCTAATCTCCATCTTAGAGCACGGCCGTTCTGTCAGACCCTCTACACTCCTAACACTATTTCTGGTTTTCTCTGCCTCTTCTGACGCGATTCAATGGGGTCTGCTGCATTTTGTTACGAACTGTCCAACCAGCCCTGCGGTAATAGGAATTGCATTCACAATCAAAGTCATCCTTCTAGTTCTGGAAATGCGCAACAAAATGTCAATCTTGCGAGAGCCCTACGAAAACATGTCCCCTGAAGAGATATCAGGACTCCTGGGAAATATTTTCTTTTGGTGGGTTAACGACTTCATTGTGCTCGGCTACTCCAAGATTCTCTCTACAGATGATATGCCACCATTACCATCGTATTTGAATTCAATGAAACTGCGAAAGGCTATGCAGGTAACATGGGACCAGCGAAGTATGTGTTTGATCCGCGTCTTGGTCGATCGCCTATCGACACCTACCTTGTCGTTAAGCTGACTTGACTCCAGAAAAACCTGATTATCGATTCTCCCTTCTCCTGTTGCAATTTAGAATTCTATGGCGTCCAAACCTCCTAGTGATTGTTCCCCGATGTTTATTCACTGCTTTTAGGTACTGCCAGCCCATTCTTGTCACTCGAACGATTGCGTATGTGAACAATGACCTGCCGGCTCTTGAAAACAGAAGCGAAGGTTTTCAACTGATTGTTTTCACATTTTTCATTTACATGGGCATGGCCGTACGTTTTAACACCTCTCTATCAACTCTTTGTTTCTACCTGTGTGCTTGAATTTACCACTGATCCGTTCCATAGATTTCGAAAGGGATGTATGATATTCGCCTCCATCGCCTCAATGTCATGAGCCACATGACCATCATCGGTCTCATTTACAATCGCTCCTTCACAGCCAAAGATGGGACATTCGATGCAGCAGCGGCTGTAACACTGATGACTAACGATGCGGAGCAAGTCATGTTTACGGCTGATCTGTTTCACGAGTTATGGTCCCAGACAATTGAGTTTAGCATTGGCATGTATCTTTTAAGCACCCAGCTTGGTTGGGTCTGCGTCATTCCGGTATTGGCGGTTCTCTGTATGTCACTACAGACTCAACATGCTTGCTCTCTTAATAATTGTTTACATCTAACATGTTGCAGTCACATCCCAAGGCAGCAAGTTTGTCACTTCACGGATTGTGAAGCGCCAGAGTTCTGTCAGTATGGCTACCCAGCAACGAATCTCGAGGACTAAATCTGTTCTCGACTCGATGAAGAATATCAAGATTATGGGTCTTGTTGCCAAAATGGCAGCGAAAGTCCAAACTGCTCGCAGTGAAGAGATCAGCAAATACATCAAACTGAATCGTCTTTTCGTAGCATTTAATGCCAGTGGTACTTTACCCTCTGTCCCATCGTTCATTTATTGTCCGATTCATCGTTACACTAATGCAAATGATACATGACAGCTTCGATGCTCACCATCTTCACACCCGCGATAACACTCATCATATATTCTATACAAGCTGAATTACGTGGCGAGAAATTCATCGATGTCAACATGGCGTTTACTTCGCTTGCAATTGTTGGAATGGTAACAAGCCCCGCAAACACAGTTCTCACTATGAGTGCTCACATGGCATCTGCGATTGCTTCATTCGATCGAATACAAAGCTATCTTGCTGGCCTAGATCGCGAGGACAAGCGAGAAAACATCATGTCAAGCAATCCACGGAGCGATGTGAGGGACCAAACAGGTGGTAGATTTGCGACCCATCCCGATGATAGCTTGTCAGCACCTTCGATTGAAGGTGGAGCTTTGGAAGATGTCGCCTTGTCCATTGTTGACGCCACTATTCGTCCATCTTCGAATTCAAATCCTGTCTTAAGGAATATTACCACAACTATCAAGCAAGGGTCTCTTGTCGTGTGTTGTGGAGCAGTGGGTACAGGTAAGACTAGTCTTGTCAAGGCACTCCTCGGCGACTTGCCAACAGAGATGGGTGTGATCAAGACTGCCGTTGGCTTAGTTGCATACTGTTCACAAACTCCTTGGCTGCCCAGTGGGACAATTAAGTCAATTATACAAGGCCCTCTAGAGCTTGATCATGCAGCAGATGAGGCTTGGTATCGGCGGGTTGTCGAGGCGTGCGATCTTGGCGAAGACTTGCACCAGCTTCCTGATGGTGATCAGACGGTCATCGGTAGCCGCGGGATAACACTTTCTGGTGGACAGAAGCATCGACTTGTAAGATCTGCCCCCTGATAATTGGCTAAAAAGCTGTTGGTACTGACTGGGTTCCGACTCAGGCGCTTGCCCGAGCAGTTTATGCGCATCATCATACGGTTATCCTTGACGATGTTTTGAGTGCGCTCGATTCTACAACGGAAATGAAGGTCGTAGAGCAGCTTTTTGACCCCAGCGGACTGTTTAAGGAAATGGGTACTACCGTTCTTCTCATCACTCATGCTAGTATGTATCTTCCTCTACTGCAAATCTATAAGGTGGCTTTCCTGATGCTTCTGTAGCACATCACTTGTCCCTAGCAGACCACATAATTGTACTTAATGAGGATGGCGCTATTGCGGAACAAGGAAGTTGGGAAGGTCTAAGAAAGAATGCAGGCTACATCAGTCAGGTAATTCTCAAGAAAAAACATGCGATGTCGACGACAGCAGGGGGTAGCGCTAAGAAGCATGATGAGATTCGCCAATCGCGGGCGACAAAGCCAGATCCGAATATGCAAGAATCAACAAGAAGAACGGGGGACATCACTCTATATGGTACGTAGAATCACTTCACAAAACACAAAACCACTACTAACATATCGAGGCTATTATTTTGGAGCAATTGGATGGCCTCCTCTAATCTGCCTCTCACTTTCGATGTTAACATATGCCATGTTTTTGGGGTCCATGCCATACTGGCTACGAGTTTGGGCAGAAAGAGGCGGCCAGGATACGCGATACTACTCTGGTATCTACTTTCTGCTAGCTCTGGGAACCTTTGTCTGCGTGACGATGACAATCGCAAATATCTTCCTGATCATTGCCCCTCGCTCAGGTCAGGTACTGCATGCTCGGCTACTCCACACCGTCATGGCAGCATTTCAGTCTTTCTTTGACATAACCGAAACCGGAACGACATTGAATCGATTCAGTGCAGATATCCTGATGATCGATCGTAGGCTGCCACCATCTCTTTTGCAAGTTGGGCAATGCCTCTTCACTCTTCTTTCCCAAGCCATCCTGCTCGCGGTCGTGCAACCAATCATGGCGATCACTTTGCCATTCACGTTTATCACTATATATTTCATACAAAAGTTCTACCTCGCGACTTCTCGGCAACTACGCTTACTTGACCTTGAGACCAAAGCGCTCCTCAACTCGAGCTTCCTCGATACACTTGAAGGTGTTGCCACGATACGGGCTTTCGGATGGCAGCGCGCATTCGTCATCGACAACGTCAAAAAGCTCGACCAATGTCTACGTCCTTGGTACTTGATGATGTGTCTCCAACGGTGGCTCAATATTACCATGGACTTGATTGTGCTTTGCATTGCGATGCTAGTGGTCTCATTCGCAGTTGCATTCAAGGACAGGACTACTGGGGGCCAAATTGGAATTGCTCTTAACGTTGTACTGTTAGCCAATCAGTCTCTTCTTCGCCTTGTAGAGTCCTGGACAGTCCTGGAGACATCGCTTGGTGCAATATCGCGGATTCGGGCCTTTGAGAGGGATGTGATGCCAGAATCCAAGCCAGGGGAGGATCAGCAGACAGATGATGGATGGCCTGCACATGGTGCAATAAGTTTCGACAATATGTCAGCGACATACGATTCAAAACATCTTGCACTGAAGAACATAACCATTTCGATTCAACCAGGGCAAAAGATCGGAATCTGTGGCCGTTCTGGGAGTGGGAAGTCATCTCAACTCCTGAGCCTTCTACGTCTAGTCGAGATTCAGTCAGGGACCATATGGATAGATAAGGTAGACCTGCAGACTCTTTCCAGAGACGCTATCAGGTCACGGCTCATTACTGTACCCCAAGACCCTATGTTAGTGATGAGGGATACTGTTCGACAAAATCTTGACATTACAGACTCTAGCATCTCCGACGAGGAGATTATCCACACACTGCAGAAAGTGAAATTGTGGCATGTCATTCAAGGTCGCGAGGGCAACGCTCAAAGGGCTGTTAGGCAGCCGCTGGACCTCAATAAGGCCCCAGGAAATGGAAACAGTGCTGAAGCTCTGCTCGAAGCATCTACTTCTCAGGCTGGACCTTCTCCTTGCTCTTCCCTGGACATGGTCATGGAGACTCTACCCCTGTCTCAAGGCCAGCAACAATTGTTTTCGCTCGCCCGCGCCATTCTCATGCGTCCATTTCGTGGGAAAGTAGTCCTCCTTGATGAAGCTACCAGCAATGTGGACGCCGAGACAGACAAATTGATGCAAGATCTCATCCGCGCAGAGTTCAAGGACCACACAGTTCTCACCATTGCTCACCGGCTAGACACCATTCTGGACAGCGATATGATATTGGTACTTGACGGGGGTAGGCTGGTTGAATTTGGACCGCCTTTAGAGCTTGTGCAAAATGAAGATGGTATATTCCGGGCGATGTATGCGACAGTTTGAGCAGCTGTGGTTGCTATCCCAGCTTTTAATTCTATACAGTACTAAGACAACTAGAAAATTCAAGCAATTTCTTGTAATTGTTTTGATTGAGTTTAGCTTACTGCTGCCAAGCCGCTGATTCCTTGTACCGATTTTCAGGGTTCGTGCGTCGTCAAATTTAGCGAGAAGTTGAAAGTGTTGAATTAAGTTCAAACACCATGAATATGAGAGATGGATGCAAAACCAAAATTTGAATATGTGCATCCTAAGATGGCCAACTGATTTATTCCCAATATAGATGCTGTAAATTCTAGATTCTCAGGATTGCAATTGACCATGCTCTAGACCCTTGGAAACTGCTCTCATCTGTACCAGGGGTCCGTCCTCACCCCCTTGATTGCTTGCTTCATTTTCCTGGCTTCGATACTCGATACTCTACAGTCTCTATTCTTTTTGCTTCCCCTGTGGTATTCTCTTCTCCGTCGTCTCATGCGGGTGATAGCCATTGCTGTATTATCCCAACCCGTCTCGTCTCACACATTTCACACTTCTCCAAAGCCACTAGACTTCGGAATTACATGAGAAGTTTTGAGACACATCAAACAGTTCGAGATACATCATCCGACATAACCTGGGAATCGTCGTCGAACTCCTCATCAGGTGTATCAGAGAGAATATCATCGAGACAGATGATCTCGGGAATATCTTCCAGATCAGACTCATCATCTTCCTCCGAGAAATCCTCCAAGTCCTTCTCATCGTATCCCTTGGAGGTGTTATCCGAAAGTCCCCATCTCTTACACACAACCCAATCTTTCTTATCGTCATACGCTCTCCTCTCTTCAGTTGTCCAGGGTTTAACCTCTCTCCATTTACCGTTGATTTTATTAACGTTCTTCCATCTGATGAGCGGCCTATGTACTTCGCAAACCGTACATCCAACGTCCCGATCACAGAACCCCATGGCGGCCCAGATGGCATCCAGAATAGAGATTTTGCCAGACGGCTCAAGTTTACCATGACTGAGTAAGTCGATGCGCTTGATGGAAGGAAAAGGTACCAGAGTATTCCAGATATGCATACACCTCTCCTGCTCCTGTATAGCCCACTTATCTTCGCCAATCGAAGAGTCGAATGGCATATCGACCAAGAGAATTTCAGCCCTTTGCTGGAAGACAGGGTGAGTCCAAGCTCGGATGAAATCCGGGTCCTCGCGTCTGATTGTCGTGTAATCCGTTTTCCAAATCGTGGTTGTTGGGTCGAAGAGTCCTGCGAAGCTGATATGGCGTAAATGACGCTTGGTTCTCAGCCAGTCTCTGACTTCATCATTGATGTTTTTACAGAGGAGGAGAAGAACAATGAGAAGACTAGGATTCAGGTTCGGGTTGTTTGGTGTGTCATCGTAAATTTCGATCTCGTGATTGGTGAGAGCGTGGTCGAAAATAATGCGTCGAAGCTCCTCGGGGATCCCGAGGAAGTCAGGTGCGATCTTTGACTGAGGTTTATTCGTAGCCTCTTTCCGGGGATCTATGATACAGCTGGCCATATTCATGGAAGAGGATGGTTCGCTGGCTACCGCGGTGGTTTCTGTGGCAGTATTTTCTGTTGTCGATGGTGCCATTATGAACTAGTATGAATACAAGTGTACAAATATTAAATGAGGATCGTAAGATTAATTTTCTCCGTTCAGGACAATTTATTTGTTGTTATAAAGAATTTATCTTGCGGGCAGTTCCTGGTCTGAAGGAGTTTGTGGTAGCTTGATTTATTTTTGACCGGGTATCAGGGCCTTTCTCCATGGCGGAAATAGCCATTGCGGCTAGCTATGAAGTGAGATCACTATTACGTCTAGCGAGTTACCTAGGAATTGGATGTAACCATGGTACTTAGAACGCAAATTAAAGGATTGGGTTTTTCATAAGCACCAGTAATCGTCTACACAGTGTAATTCAGACCATGGTTCCCACAACGCGGGAGCTAAGCATCTCCGCCACCAAGCGAGAAAACATGCCTACTTCTCGAAATACATCATTCAAGTGCATATCACAACGAATATAATAAATGGACGAAGAAGATAAATGACACGAACACACATTGATCAATATCATGCATGAGTCAATTGGAAAACTCCACGCTCCTTGTAACGCAGGCATACTGCTGCCAGATGTTAGGAACCAGAGGTTAGTCTCAATATCAAGTCTTGGCCTGAGGACGGTCTTGTTAGATATTTGGTACAAGCTATGAAAGCCTAGTAATAACGCACCTAATCTTGACAAGTGGATACTTCGTCCTCAAACTAGACTCATTAATCCCCCCCACCCACCAAAGAAGAATCTCAGTAGCTGCTATACCCATTACCAGATTAAACCCAGCTCGGGAAGCCTTCGCAGAAACTAATTTTATCTAAACGAGCGAGGTTATTTCTTTCAGGACTCCGCTCCTAACCCTTTCAAAAAAAAATATTTCAGCAACTGCTATGGCTTCTACGTCCAAAGCCACCACGTCCAAAGCCACCACGTCCAAAGCCACCACGTCCAAACCACCACTTCTGCAAATGCAGCAAACGCAGCAATGCCAACGACTAAAAGAAATGCCAAAGATGGCAAGTCCATCCTAATGCATCTCCCAATCGAACTCAGATACATAATCTACAGCGAGATGGTCAAGAACCGAACGATCTACATGGGGAAAGTAGAGAGATTCAGCAACAGAAATGACATCACTCGCACGCAAAATTCAAGAAACGCTCCATGCTATCCAATTCAGCAATTCCACAGGGCCAAATGCCCCTTGCTAGCCGTAGAGCATATAAATCCAGCTTTTGTTGCGGAGATACAGAAATGGCTGCGAGGCGTGCCGTGGGTGCGATTTTTCTCATGGGGAGGCTATTTCGATCCCAGCACTGCTGTGTTCGAGTCCCCGTCCGGCGAGAATGCGGACTGGCAGTCAGCTGACGAGGAGAATGCGAGGAGAGAGCAGGAATGGAAGCGAGAGAAGAGGAGGTTAAGAGTTGAGGAGAAGACGCATATGGGAGCGGCCACAATGGAGAAATCGAGAGATCACGTTCGATTGCACATGGATTATATCAAGGGCCAGAGATTGAAAGGCAGGTGGCAGGTCGGTAGTGCCAGATGAGGATACTGACGCATGCATCCGATGATACCAGCTTCGAGTAGTAGATTTTAATTTTCCATTTTATCGTTAAACAGATACCAGTATGTGCCGCGATATTTCTGGCTTGAATTAAGAGAAACCCGTGATCAAAATAACTTCGCGTATGATAGGTCATATTGTAATTGAGTCAAATTTACGGGACGACCATGAAGCGAGGCCGAATTTTATACAGGTAAAAAACATAACCTACCTATGTTTGTTTACACTCTGCTCGGCTACATCTCCTTTCCCGTTCGCTTCAATTACCTCGCCGGGAAACCCCCACTTGACCCCTCCATGCCCCTGTCAAACCCTGTAAGCCAACCAATGCCTGGTGTCACATCATAAAGGCAGAAATGGCAACAAAACCTTCCCCCACTTTCACATTATCCAAGCAGCTGCTGACACTACATCCCGTGGAACTAAAAGTTCCCTACGCCCAATAAGATGAGTAGTAGAGACCTCGGAATTACACTCCCCGACCAATCGAGCTTCTCACCGCCTTGAGGCTTGGCGGCAGTTCCAGTCAGGCTTGTCCTGTAGCTCCAACCTTCTCTTCTTCCCCCTCTCATTCTCCACCAGTCAAAGGGAAGGGAAGTGAAATGAATTGGTAATGCAACAACACAACACAGCCAGAGCGAGCGGCGTTATGACTTTAACCCCGCGTTAAGATCGGACGTCACTGTCGCTGCCTTTTCCTACAAGTATGTACAAAAGGACGGCTTCCCCTCAATCTTTTCTTTGCTACACAATCCTGCATCTTCCTCACTAATCAAGCACACTCACCACAACAATCACAGCACAGCAAGGAATTGGAAGAAACAGAAGCTTCAACACCAAACCAACCGCAATTATGCAAGCACCACCACTCCCCCAAGTCCTCAAGGACAGCGTCGAGAGCAGCAAGGTGGAATATGTCAACCTGGGCAAGAGTGGGCTGCGCGTCTCCGTGCCTATACTGGGTGCGATGAGTATTGGAGATCCGAAATGGGCGCCCTGGGTTGCTGGTGAAGAAGAGGTGTGTTATGCTTCTATCTCCACCTCATATGCTCAATCATACCCTCAATCAATTGAATCACCCTACAATTCATCCCTGCAGAGAAAAAGAAAGCCAGACTAACAATACCCTCCCTCCAGTCCCTCCCCCTCCTCAAAGCCGCCTACGATCGAGGCCTCAATACCTGGGACACAGCGAATGTATACAGTAATGGCGCCTCGGAGATCATCATCGGCAAGGCGATTAAGAAATACAATATCCCGCGACACAAGTTGGTTATCTTGACTAAGTGTCATGGTGCCGTGGGCGAGGAGCCTGAGGTTAGAGGGTTCTTCTTCCCCAAGGAGATTAGAGCTAGTAAGGATTATGTCAATCAGGGTGGTAGGTTACTCTTTTCGTATACTATTATACTTGTCATACCGGTAGTTGGAGAGGGCAGAGGAAGGGAAGGGGGGTGGATTGTAGAGCAGGAGGGGGTATTAGTGGATGCAGGTGGCTGATATATCTCCCAACAGGCCTCTCCCGTCAAGCAATCTTCAACCAAGTCAAGGCCTCGCTCGCACGGCTCGACACCGAATACATCGACCTTCTCCAAATCCACCGCTTCGACCCCAATACCCCCATCGAAGAAACAATGGAAGCCCTCCACGATCTCGTCCGCAGCGGTAAGGTTCGGTACATCGGCGCAAGCAGCATGTGGGCTACGCAATTCGCACGTATGCAGTTCGTGGCTGAGCAGAGGGGCTGGACGAAGTTTATCAGCATGCAGAATCAGTATAGTTTGTTGTATAGGGAGGAGGAGAGGGAGATGAATAGGTTTTGTAATGATACCGGCGTGGGGTTGATTCCGGTATGTTTTGGCTTGCCCCCAATCTCTCCATTTTCTATCCATTTTCCGGGCTGGCCATTATGGCCGAGAATTCCTGACTGACTTGTTACGTACAGTGGGCACCTCTCTGCCGCGGCCATCTCGCCCGTCCCCTCTCAGCACTCGGCAGCACCACCCGTTCCGCGCCCGAGAAAGAAAAGGGTCTCACAGAGGAAGACAACAAGACGATCCAACGAGTCCAAGAACTGGCCGACAAGAAAGGCTGGAAGATGAGCCATGTTGCGTTGGCTTGGATCAATAAGAGGATTTCAAGTCCGATTATTGGATTCAGTAGTGTGGAGAGACTGGATGAGTTGATTGGTGTTAGGGGCAAGACTTTGACGGAGGAGGAGGAGAAGTATCTGGAGGAGTTTTATGTGCCAAAGGCTATTAGTGGACATTCGTAGATTGCTGGATGGTGCATGCCTTGGAGGGACGAGTAGATAAATGGGTATTAAAAATTGTTAGAAGCGTGAAGAAATGAGAAGTCGGTGAATTGCACTGCATGGGCTCTTCAGAACTATCGAGTGTGTGTTACGTGTTACGTGGACCTGGATCTTGAGTTCCTCTGCTTTCGATTTTGTGACACAACGGGAGAAACTTGAACCCAGCTGGACAGCTTGATAGGGTGCATGCTGAACGCAAGGGCACGAATCCGACATTTCTGGTGCAGCAAGGTTCCACTAAGCTCAGTTATTTACAATCAGAATTAATATCCTTGAACCTACAATCGAGCAAGTTTATGTAGACATCGCTCCGCAGAATTGCATGTATGTATCAGGAGTGGGGGTGTTTCGTACAAGTTGACTAAGCACAGAGGGAGCTCCAACCTCTCCTCATCCCAACTTCCTCTTGTTGACCTTTCTACAAGACAATTCTCATCTCATTCCTAAACCCAAGCCCCTTTCAGAATCTAATCTTTTTCATCAATTCGAGATGGAAAAATCACATCTGGATTCGACGTTGCCAATTGCCAATGAAAGAAGCAAAGGCGCCATTCATCTCCGCCATAAGCTGGCCTGGGCATTAATCCCACTCACACTTACCTACCTCACAGTCTCCCACCTCAGTCCTCATACACATTCCCACCATCACCCGGCTATAAACTATACAGCGCAATGCATCCAACCGTCAGCTCTCTTCCCAAAAGACACACCGGAACTATCCGCAGCATTCGACTTCATCTCAACCCCCACCTTCCTCAACGCTAGCATCGAGCGTCTCTCTGGCGCGGTCAAGATCAAAACCGAGACATTCGATGATCTAGGAGAAATCGGCGTGGATAAGAGATGGGATGTGTTTTACGCCTTCCACGAGTATCTCGAGAACACATTCCCGCTCGTGCATGAGAAGTTGAAAGTAGAGAAAGTCAATACTCACGGGCTGCTGTACACATGGCAGGGAAGCGATCCTGATCTCAAACCTACGACGCTCATGGCCCATCAAGATACCGTGCCTGTACCTTTTGATACAGTAAGTCTACCTTTATCCGTCATCTTAATGTTCTATTGCTGATGAATATCTAGATTCCCGCATGGGACCACCCACCCTGGAGTGGTTTCTACGATGGCAAATATATCTGGGGACGTGGATCTTCAGACTGCAAGAACCAACTCATCGCCACCCTTGAGACAGTCTCACTTCTTCTGTCCGCCAATTTCTCACCAAGACGCACAATCCTTCTCGCCTACGGCTTCGACGAGGAAACTTTCGGGTATCACGGCGCAGGCAACCTCTCAGCGCTCATCCACTCCCGGTACGGCGATGATGGCCTTGCCGTCGTCGTCGATGAAGGAGCGAGTTTCGAAGAAGCCTGGGGAACAGTCTTCGCTAAACCCGGTGCTGCGGAGAAAGGGTCGACGAATGTCGAGATCACCATTCGGTCCCCTGGAGGCCATTCCTCAATTCCGCGTGATCATACCAGTATCGGTATTCTGAGCGAGTTGATCTATCTCATCGAGAGCACTCAATACCCCACACGACTCTACGATGAGAATCCCTATTTCACGCAATTGCAATGCGGTGCCGCTTACTCACCTGAGTTTGATCCGAAACTGAAGAAGTTGCTGGATCAGCGCCTACATTCTCGTTCGAATAATGCAACTACCTGCATGGCTAAGCATGATCCTCTTGCATTAGAAGCTGCTAAACAAGGTCCGGAAATCAAATATCTGTTGCAGACCTCGCAGGCTGTGGATATCATTTCTGGGGGAGTGAAGATAAACGCTCTTCCTGAACGGGCACAAGCTATCGTGAATCATCGTATCAATGGTATGTGCAATATCCTCCTCGGCTCTAAAGTTCTCGCCAGCGGTTATGACACCTTCAATTTTCATATTCCAATCCTCTGATATTCATCTACCCATTCCAAAATATGAGCTAACCACTCCTCACAGTCGGCGAAACTGTCCAAGTAGTCTTCGACCACCTAACCCGCGTAGCCGCACACGTCGCCTCCAAACACAACCTCAAACTTCACGCTTTCGACGGCATCGAAGAGCCCTCCTCCCTAATGTTAGCCCACAACGAATTTCTCAACCCCGCACCCGTCACCCCCTCCTCGCCCCACCCACAAACACCATTCTCCATCCTCGCAGGCACCAACCGCGCCATCTACGGATCAGAGATAATCACCACGCCGGGGATCATGACGGGGAACACGGACACGCGCTTTTTCTGGGATCTGACGAGGCATATCTTTAGGTTTGCGCCGGGGTATGATGAGGCGGAGGGGAAGGAGGGGCTGGGGAATATTCATACGGTTAATGAGAGGGTTAGTGTGGTGAATCATGTTAATTCTGTGAAGTGGTTTATGTTGTTTTTGAGGAATTTGGATGAGGCGGATTTGTAGTTGGGATAGGTCGTAGTGGGGGATTTGGGGGAATGGCACTTTGGCTGCTGTGGAAATGAAGTAATGGGTGGTGGCATTGGAGAAAGTGAGATGGTTAAGGGGGAAAGAGAATGAAGAAGTTTAAGTTGGTGATAGTTTGGAAAGCTTGCCGAGGAAAATAGAACGAAGGACACGGACATTAAGGTCTGTTCCTGTGTGTCCTTGCCAGGAACACGAAGTCTTTGAACCTTTAAATTCTGTCCTCATATTATGCACTGTGATAAATCTCCCACAATGTATTTATTTATACATGTCATGATTGAAAATCTATCTCTATTATATATTTCTCTGTCATTGCTTTCTTGCTTACTGTTGTTGGAGTTGAGATAATTTGAAATCTATATTTTTGAACTGAGGCTTGGCTGAGAGTTGTGACAGGTAATAAGTGATGACGAAGAGATGAATCGTGTGTTCAAGGACATCGCAGCTTAGTCCCGCTTTGAGGACGCACAGTGTTCCGCAAGCGAACCTGAATGTAGAAGGTCTATCCGAGGAAGCTCACCTCACCTCCACTTTTGACATATGCACCCCTCACTTGAAGCTCAAGCTAAGCTATGCAATTTTACAGTTATTTTAATCTCTCAATTCGAAGTTATCTTTATTTTCTTTCATTGTCATTATCTATTTCTCAACTCCCTTATCTTATCTTCATCTCCATCTTCCTCCAGGTACAGACCTCATTCTCTCCTCACCCACAACCATCTCCCACCACCACCACTCACCTGATATTCAAGTAGAAGTACCAAGTAAACAATGGACACCCGGGCCTCCATCCCCGTTACCCTTCCACGACCCAACCCAACAATATCCTACTGGCAAGATCCTCCCGACGCACAAATAGCAGATTACCTATCTTCCCCAACCGTTCCCGAGATAGCAGATATAGTTATCATCGGAAGTGGGATCACAGGTGCTGGGATAGCGTGGAATCTACTTAATGGCGATGATGAGAACTCCAAGGAGCAGAGAAATAGGGAGGGTGAAAAGAAGAGAGAGAAGATAGTCATGCTCGAAGCGAGACAAGCGTGTAGTGGAGCTACAGGACGGAATGGTACCTCCCTCTTCCTCTTCCTCTTCCTCTTCCTCTTCCTCTTCCTCTTCCCCAATTGCTTACACATCCAATAAATACCAGAATGCGAATAGAAGGCTGACATCGAATCCAAAAAAGGCGGCCACACAAAAGCAGCCTCCTACAGAACATTCCTCGCCAACTCCTCCATCTCCCATGCCACAGCCGTCAAAATCGCCCGTCTCGAGTACGCGACTATAAAAGCTGTTCACGCATTCGCTGCCACGCATGATATAGATTGCGATTCCTGGACTGGCGACACGGTAGATGTTATCTACGATAAAGGTCAATGGGAGGCGAGTTTAAAGGGTATCGAAGCTCTTCAAGCAGCGTTTAAAGGCGAGCATGACGAAGAGACGGTGGGGAGGTATCATGTATGGAGTGCGGAAGAAGCGAGGGAGAAGTGGTTCGTTGATGGGAAAGATGTGGTTGGCGCGGTGAGTTATGAGGCGGGGAGTTTGAGTGCTTATAAATTCGTCGTTGGGGTTTTGAAGCTCTGTTTGAAGATGGGTTTGGAATTATACACCAATACGGCTGCGACGAAATTGGAGAGGGGAGCTGATGGGTTGTGGAGGGTTGAGACGAGCAGGGGGGTGGTTAAGGCGAGGAGAGTTGTGCTGGCTACGAATGGCTATACGGCGTTCTTGCATGCTGGTTTTCAGGGCAGTATTGTTCCTTTGAGAGGGCAGATTACGGCGCATAGACCGGGTTTGAAAATGCCTTCGTCTGGATTACCGGGGACGTATAGTTTCATTTATGGGAATGGGTATGAGTATATGATACCTCGACCACAGGGGTCGAAATATGCTGGTGATATCGTTATTGGTGGAGGTTTGGTGAAAGCGGATGAGGAGGGTCTTCATGAGTTTGGGGAAACGGACGATACGGGTTTGAATCCTACGATAAGTAAATACTTGACGGGTACCACGCCGAGATATTTTGGAAGTGCATGGGGAAATGACAATGCTGAGGGGAGAGTGAGGAAGGAATGGACGGGGGTTATGGGGTATAGTTCTGATGGGTTTCCATTTGTGGGACGGGTTCCGGGGGAGGAGAATGAGGGTTTGTGGGTTTGTGCATCTTTTCAGGGGCATGGGATGGTGCTCTGTTGGCTTTGTGGTAGGGCGGCGGTGGAGATGATTAGGGGGAAGGAAGAGAAGTTGGATTGGTTTCCTGATGTCTTTCGGGTGAGTGAGGAGAGGATGGGGAAGAGGTTTGAGGGGAGGTTGAATACAAAGGTTGGGGAGGTCGATGGGAGTTTGTGAGTTTGAATACATCCCCTGACTGATTTGAAGTCTAAATTGTGGATTTTCTCGAGTGTGAGTGTATGAAGCAAGTCCAGGGGATTTGGTTAGCCGACTTATAGTATTTTAGCTGTAAACTTCAGAATCTGGAATTCTTTGAGGACGACGTTTGTTGCAAATATCCCATTAACTACCCCTTCATGACCCCTCAATTCCCAAAAGTTAAGTTCCCGGATTGCATTGTACTAGACCAACAACATTGAGTAGATTTTCTCAGATTCTTCAACGACAATACCAAGGTGAGACGGTGTTGAGAACAGGTTTAGTACGGTGTTCTACCTACTTCGTTGTGATTTCCAACCTTCTCACTCCTCCTGTTTATCCTCGACGCCTGCTGCCATCATTCTTCTGCGCCGCGCCCCTTCTTCCTATGTCCTGGCATTTCTCCTCTTAGCTCTCATCTTGGCTTGTTGTACATTTCTCAACTCCTTAAAAGCTCTCTGTTCTCGTATCTTTTCCTCTTCCGCCTCTTCAACCTCCGCCGTAGCAGCTATGCCAAACAAAATCTCCAAATTGGTCCACTTTGGTTGACACATGAAAGTCCACCCGCTTTCAGGGAGCCTCTTGACCGCCTCCTCTCTCTCATCTCTGCATGAATAACCTATCATTGTCGGGGTCCAGCCAACCCCTCCGTTTAAATCGTTTGATGAGATATCTTCCCTCATCCGACACCTCCGAACCATCAGATACAGCGCCGACAATATACTGAATATCTATATGGAGAGGAGTGCGCCTCAAAGCAAGAGTCCACGCACCGGCTGAAAGTCTTGGGATGACCTTCCATTCCTTCCTCGCTATTGTTGCTTTCTCGCCATCGAAACACCACTCAATACGCGGCCATCTCTTCTCATATCCGTCCTGTTTTCCACTCCCATTCTCGCCCATGGCACAAGTACATTTCCCTATACACAAGCCCCATGCGACTGAGAACTGGCTCATGACACGCTGCTTATCCACATCAGAAAGCCACGTCTCGCATCTCAACCTCACCCTTCTCAGGCCCTTTCCTTGTCCATTCTCGCTCCCTAACAATTGAGGATGCAGGGGCCTCAGTTTCTCAACCATATCCATGGGCTTTACATGGTTGCCCCAATCGACAATTTCATCCCCCACACACTCCCTGAACACGCTATTGTCTAACAAAAGGCCTTGCGCCTTCCTCTCTGGCGTCAATCTTCCTAGGTATATGCGAGTTCTGGATCAAGTAAGACTTGATGGGGTCATGGCATCGATGACGAAAGTCGCGCTGCCGGGGTGGAAATTGCCTACGAAAGTGAGACTGCGGATGCCTGGTGCAGCGCGGAGCCAGGTTGTGATCTCGGCTTTGATGGTGCTGTGTGTTAAGCGCAGTGGGAGGAGGGGGTCGGTGTTCATAGTACAAGATTGAGATTAGTTGCAATTAGGTCCCTAGCAATGACAAGTCTAGCGAGAGATAGTGCACGGAATGTTGACTGTGCGGTTGTGGGTTGCGAAAGAGTAAATCATGTATCTGATTTCGCGTGGTATGTCGCCCATGAAAGTTTTGGGAGCTCCGTCTTTCTTCTTGGTGTTTTCAGTCATGGCTGTACACGTATCTGGTGAAGCCATGGTGGCTTGATTGGAATCGCTTCCTTGGCTGCTTTCCATCTTGGTGTATAGATATGGATGGATATTAGTGATATGTGACGATTGACGAAATATAGTAAAAGGTTTCTGTGGAAAGTTTACTTCTGAGTAAGTATGGCGTGTGTCCAAAGAGATGACTTTTTACTTGGTACACAGTCTACTTGGAAACGAAATTTGAAAGTCCTGAGCAGATAAGTCCTGGATATGGTTTTCTTTTATATATGTGGTGGTACTAGAGATTGGAAACTCGACTGAAAAAAAATATTTCATGCGTAAGACATTTCAATAGCAGGAGCAGTTGTGCGCGACTGAGAGGATTTTAGAGCAGATGATTTAGGTTAGAGTAGTGTCGTTCAGTTGCGTACTTTATTTACATAGGTATTAAGGTTTAGGCACTAACCCCAAGAGATTCCGTGGGCCAGGTGTGTAACTAATTGACACTAACTAGTTCCGAACCCACTCGCAAAACTTCATATCGTATATAATATTTCTCTCGACTCACTCCTTTTGGGGTTTCGTGGTGTGTGGGTCGGTGTTCTTTCCTTGCTTCTTCGATTTTTCTTTTTTTGGCAAGGCAGTCCTGGCTAATTAAGCAGGGGGTGGCGGGGAAATAGTGAAAGTTGGTTCCACGCAAAGTCTGCCTGGACGAAAGTATTCAAGCAGAATTAAAAACTCTTTGATTCTTATGCATATTTTCAGAGCAGAGGCAAGAGGCAAGATGCCCTACTTTTCGTCCAGTGCTCAGCTAAACAGCATTCGCCCCCTGCTTAACGCATCCGACCTTCCGCTCGTTGGTCTTGACAGCAAAAGATTCCCGCTTCCAATATTCTTCTCGGTGTGTGTTATAGACCTTGAAATTTTAAACTCTTCCTCTGATGTTAGACACGATTGTTTCTTGACGTTCTTGACTGAGCGGGTAGGTGTTCTTGGAAGTGAATGGTGTGTCGGATTTCTAGACCAAGTCATGTTAGGTGTTGTTCATCAATGCAGGCGAGCCCTCGATACTTGCAGTGTGATTTTAATCCATGCTTGATGGCCCCATGCTCACATATTCCGCAGTACTCTGTGTAAACTTCAACTGTCCTCGCTAAGACTTGCTTATGTCCACAACGGTGTGACAGCGAGGCAACGGGCTTTGCAGTGTAAAACTCAGTAGGGTATCGCGACGCAGTAGCTATCTGACCCAGGAATGGTAAATCAAATAACGCCATTTCAACGACCTCGATTTCGCCCAACTGCTGTCAACCGCGCACCGTATTCTCAACCATAAATATCAACTAGTCCCTTACACCAATGATGCTCAATCAACTCCGCCAAGTCCATCATATCATCCCTCACCGCCCTGACATCCTTCTTCGGATCATCCAAATCCTTGCCAACGTCCTTTAGGCCCTCCGCGGTGTCCGAGGTGCCGCTCCGGCCGTCCGCGGTAGCGATCTCCTGGATGTCCTTCCCGATGGGTTTGAGGTCGGCGGCTATTTCCAGTAGCTCTCCGTTGGAAGCGTTGCATTCGGCTGTGGAGGCTTTGAGGCGGGCTGCGGTGCGTTGGGAGGGGGGTGCGGAAGCGAGGTGTAGTGAGCGGAGTTCGTTCTTGATGAAGCGCGCGTTGGGGTTATCTCTGTGGCGGAGGGAGGTCGAGGTCGAGGTCGAGGTCAAGGAGTGCATGTTTGTTGGTGGCAGTTTGCGATAGTGTGAGATGGTGTGGTGTTTCTCGATGGGGAAAGATTGTTGGTTGGTGGCCTTGAAGGAGTTGGTTACTAAGGTGCGGGACTTGCTGGGGAAGTTGACGGAGAGCCAGGAGGACAATGTGACGTACTTGGATGTTATACTTGGCATGCGGTTGGGAGATTGGGGAAGAGCTGCCGGTGGTAGATGAGTTGAGATTTTTGAAGAGCTTGGGCGCGGTAAGTTGAGGGTGTTGACCCCGTTGTCGCTGGACAAGAGAGAGCATGGTGGAAGTGCGGTGATGGCAGAAGAGGGAACAGCTGAGAGGTAATCTGCGATGTTGAGATTCAAGGTGTCTGAAGTACCTTATCAGTATTCGGGTTTGGATGGGAATGTGACGCGATGATGGATATCAACGAGGATGGCGGGGATGGGTGGTGAAGACGGAGACGTGAGCTAGACCGGATCAGACGTCGTTGTTTTGATATTCCTCGCGTAGTGTTTTCACGCTAGCGTCCCCATCGTATTCACAACCCAGCTTCGGACAGTCTACCCACTTCATTATCTGCAAAGCGATCTGCTTGCTTATCATAGAGCTGGATATGATTCTTCACCGACCTGACGTATCTCGATTGCCCATAATCTGTTCCACATGCAAACCAGGGTGCAAGACATCCACGGAGATTTGCTTCTGTTTATATTCACAGTCACGTTCTTGTTCTCTTGAACCTGGATTCGCCGCATCCAAGTCCCTGCTGGATTAATCATTCACTATTAAGACTACTCGCTTCAAGGTTTTGTTGCACATCGCAAAGAATTAAAAAGCGGGTCTTTGTTTACTATGAACTCAAACGAGAATCTCATCGCCTGGCGCCGATTCGGGATACTCTGAAGTTATGACACGTCTGAGTATTGTGAGTAATAGGCCTTGATATAAAGCATGAAATATGTGAGTGGAGATGATGAATGTGAGATCTGATTGCTGGTGAGTGTGCTGCTTGGAGAGTATGAGGTTGTTAAGGGGTTGCGGCTACGCGACAAGTTGATTTGCGGGACTGAATGGGATTGACAGACGGCAATAACGACACTAAGGTATTGAGATTCATTCAATTCGGCGCGAGAGGAGCATTTGCAATTCACAGAAAGAAGGCAAAGGAAGTAAACAGTCTCAGGACCACTTTTGATGCCATTGGAGGGGGAAATATGTGGCCACGTGATTATCCCACTTCCTCCGAATCAGAAAGGATCTCTGAGACGAGGATCGCGCCAACGGTAAAAGCAAGTTCATGAGTCATATATGAATTTCCAAATCGCAAAACCAATTTATGCATCTTCAAGAGAGAATTTGACCAGTAACGAGCACTTGGTCTCCCGCCCCTTTAAATCCAACATGCGGATGAACCTCCAGTCCTGCACCGCGTACAGAACTCTCACAGCTGCGACCGCAAACACCGGGTTTGTGGCAAAGCTGTCATCGCTCTTAATCAGGATCCGCAAGAACGCCATCTCGTTCTCTTCATACTCCCACTCGAGAGTCTCATCCCAGACTGGATCCGTGGGTGGTGAGTTCTCGCCTCGGTGGAGGAAACCAAGCTTGTGCTTCTTGTACGGGGACGTCTTGCGTTTCGGTGGGGCAGTGTTGACATTGTCGGGGTGCATGAGCATACAGGTCACATACGGCTTGATATCGTCTGCATCTGTGCCTTCAGGGAGGGGTAGTTGAGAAGCGCCAGCGACGTGAAGACTCAGCTTTTTCATGCGTCCTGTACTGAGCTTGCCGCTTCCACCATGACGGAGAGCGGCTGGCTTGAGAACATAGCCATCTGAGCCACTGAAAAGCGCCTCGTTGACTTGCATGCCCGCACCGAAGGTTTGCCAGTTCAGAGCGCAAATTTGGGCACCGATGCCCCAGAATGGGACTGGCTGGAGGTTCTTGGATGAGATGCGAGTCCCTTTGGGGAAGACGCGCATCAGGTGGTGGGCGTTGTGGGCCCCAATCTTGGCACTGGCGTCGGCAACTGCCATGTGTGTCGAGAGACCGGATTCGGATACATTGATGAGATGGTGATGGGGACCATTGGTGAGGGTTCCAGAATTGTACCAGGAGTTGTCGCTTGGCTTGACGGATTGTGCGTAGACGCCAAGACCTGCGAGCTCCGGAATGATGATTGTGGCTGGTGCGGCCTTCTTCTTTTCCTTGTAGGCCTTTTTCTCCTGTTTTTCGGTTTCATCTTCATCTGATGAGCTCGAGTCATTATCGTCGTCGATTTCGCCTGGAATATGGTGCTCCACGATAACGACAATCTTGGATCCTAACTCCTCGAGCCGCACATGCTGGCCCCCATCTTGTTCGTCGTGGCCCTCATCTCTGACAGCTTTGCTCAGAAGGCGGTCTCCCCAGATTTCTGTCATGATTTGAACAAGACGTAGCTGGCCATGAGCGCCGCAATGATTCTCGAGGGAAATGAGAATGGGGGCAGCGCGGTACCCTTGCTCGTCAACAGCCTCAGCTGATTCCTTGTCATGGACGTCTCGAATTGTCTCACACACCGATCGAAAACTGATATTGGATACCAAAGTGTATCCGTGTGTGACTTTTGGCTCGTCTGGATTGTCATCGCCATCCCAAGCATCAATCTCCACACACCGTGAGCCAGCATTGAGTGCGACGTCATACGCCTCAGCAGATGAGCTACCAAAGAGTTGGTGAGCCATCAAATAAGTGTTGTGACTTGAGCTGATGTAATACTCGGGGAGTGGATGAGATCTATCTGTCAGGGCAGCCGGGACATTGATGTGTGGCTTTTCGAGGAGAGTATGGAGAGCTCCATTTGGCTGATCCGAGCCATCTACACCAGCATCGTCCTTAGAGAGGACTTTCTGGTCAACCAAGAATGATCGAAGCGCATGGCTGACTGCGAGTTGATTCTTCGTGATACCGGATTGACGAGCTGAGTGACCACCGCCTGCAACACTGGCTGAGGTCGTTTCTTCTCCCTGTTCATTGTCATCATCGGTTTTCTTGGGTTTCGTTTTGGATAGAAAGTCTATGTCGCCTAGCCGTGCTGTGATGTTTTTCGTCCACTCCGTCATATTTCGTGTCTATGAAGAGTAGTCTCGAAGCTGACTGCAGAAATAGCGGGGCCGTCTGGGCTGACAGAGTGAGGCTATTCACCAAATCGTACAGAAGTTGTCAAATTCTTCTATTTAGCGAATCACAGTATCTAGTGGAAATCAACCGCAATCCAAAATAGTTGTTAGCCGTAGTTGCTGTGGATGAGACTGCGTTGTGAGAGGTTGACAAGCCTGACGCGGATGATAATGAGGGGCATCAGATCAGATGAACGAAGATGTCTCGCTTGTGAGATGACATAATGCGCTAGGCCTAA
This sequence comes from Leptodontidium sp. 2 PMI_412, assembly GCA_021432625.1. Lineage (NCBI taxonomy): Eukaryota > Fungi > Ascomycota > Leotiomycetes > Helotiales > Leptodontidiaceae > Leptodontidium > Leptodontidium sp. 2 PMI_412. Next base: position 425,194 of record MU270363.1, on the reverse strand, counting down.
ACAGCTGCCGCCAAGCTCGAAATAGCATCCAATCAAGGTTAATTAGACATTATCAGATATATCAAGTCTTAATTGAGAAATTATGAGATTTGAGTCTTTAAATGGTCCAATTATCATGAGCCAGCAGTAGAGGGCTGGTGGTGGTTGTGCCGCTCTCCCGTTGCCAATGTATGCGACAGGGTGTATTTCTGATACCGCATAATCCTGAGGCGCATAGAGGAGGTAACGAAGGAATGTGGGAGCCTACAGCCTCGTTACCAACTATCCAAGCATCAGGATATCGCAGGATTGAGCGTACGTACTGCTCATAGGAAACAGTGAATAGTCCCCCACCTTATACAATAGAGCTCTCTCAAACCCCACGAAACATCACGACGCAAAATCTCTTCGATTCTTGACACCTTCACATCTGATATCTGAACCATCACTGACAGCTCACACATCAACGCCAAGATGAAGGGAAACGGCATCCATATGCAGGACAACGACTCCACAGCCTCCACCCCAGACAACCTCACCGAGCGTCAGAGCAACACCCCGCAAACAAGCGGGACGTCGACTCCAAACACTCTTGAGCAGGACCACAAGCATGCGTTTGATCATACCGTGTTAGAAGAGGACTATTTCAACGAACGCTTCCCGAGAGAGCAAACTGATACTGATACCGATACCCACGATACTCCTCACGATGCTCCTCACGATGGTAGATCAACATTCTGTGCCATTCTGCCCCAGCGTCAGGCAGTGTACATGGAGAAGGAGACCAAGCTCAAGCTTTCCGCTCTCGCGGCGGCTACTCTAGTTGACGCAGCCGTGTTGAATCCCGAGAATCTCTCGCTGTGAGCACTTTCCATAGCCATCCTTAACCAGGCACGATATCTCTTTTCCTCGGCGATACTGATAATTCCCAGCTACCCACCTCGATCCCATACCCCACCACCTGGCCCCACCGATCCCATCTCGGGCATACTGTCTGCAGCACACGGAACCATCGGTGGTGTCGTGATGGGAGTAGCAGATTATCCCATCGAGATAACCAAGATGGCGAAAGCAGACCGCGACGTCGCAGCCGGCCTAGCTACAGACTTTGCACTCGACAGCGGCAAGGGAATCTCGCGGATCGTCGGCACAGGTTTGAAAGCGCCTATGGATATGACATTGAACATCTCGAGGGGCTTTGCAAATGTGCCGAGACTTTACGGTGATAATGTGAGAGACGAGGAGAAAGTCACGGGGATCGTGAGTGGTCTGGGCGCTGCTGGGAAGGTTAGTCCTCGTCTCTTAATTTGCATTCTCTTGAACGTTTCTGACGGAATCAGGGCTTTGGACTCGGTCTGTATGATGGTATTACAGGCTTGGTCACTCAACCTATGAATGGAGCCAAGACAGGTGGGGTGGGAGGATTCTTCGCCGGCCTGGGAAAGGGTCTTGGAGGAGTGGTTTGTAAACCTGCAGCTGGTAGTTATAGACTTTCCATGTTCCCGAACCCTACTGACAACAGTAATTAGGTGCGGTGGGGTTGACTGCTTATACTTTCAAGGGCGTCTATGAGGAGGTCCAGAATAAGCGAGAAGACCACTTCAAGTCTACAGAGATGGCCAGGGGAAAGGCCGAGAGCAAGGCATGCAGTGAAGCAGACCGATTGATTATCATCGATAGATGGTATGCCCTCTCGCATTCAACTCAGATGGGCGAGAAGGCCAAGTATCTATGAGAGACTGCAGCCCGGCATTGGCACGAAGCAGCCGTTCTAATTGAGTTTCGGTGGCGGATATTACACCGGTACCTTTTTCGAGCCCCAATTTCTGTCTCTATTCCCATTCGAGCGCAAGTACTGCCTGTCGTCTCATTTTATTAAAGCTGCATATCCGGTCGGGTACATCGACGGATAAACAAAGTTCCTCGATCAGCGAGGGGTAAAATCAGGTTCCCCACATCGCTAAGCAGCCCCTCGAGTGCTCATTGGTGCGCATACAAACAAGGAGATGATCATATACTCAGGAACCATGATGCTTGTCTCCCGGCACTGCATATCCCCCGCGTTCTTGCTTCCGTAGTCGAATTAATTATTCCGTCCGAGTGGGATGATGTCAATGATTAGCTTTCCCTTTGACTTGATGGTAGATATATATAGACAGACCCTCCTGTGAAGTTTAATCTCTAGAAGCAACCGGGTCTAGATATTCTTCAAGATGTTGCGTCTCGAGATTTGTCTAGTGGCTGCTACAGCCCTTTTTTCAGGCGTAGAAGCAGGTCCAAAACAACCAAGATTTGGGCAAACAGTCTCCCGTGCATTAACGAACTCAACCGGAGTCTCCCTCTCCATTCTCACAAAAACCGGAGTCAAAAATGCAACGGCTCCGAGTCTGTACGGATGGATGTTCGAAGATATAAACCACTCCGGCGATGGGGGTTTATATGGAGAATTGTTGACCAACAGAGCCTTTGAGGGTTCGGATATCACATTTGGCAGTATTCCAGGCTTCACGGGGAATAGCATTGTATGGCAAGAGAACGAGTGTAATCCAACCGGTAAGTTCCAACTCAAAGGTCGAGGTTCTTTAGACTAATTACCACAGGTCCTGTGATCACTGGGTACAAACCCCTGGGGAATACCACCATCAGATTAGATAATTATCGACCATTATCTCACTCCCACCAAACGGTCCTCGCTCTCGACATCCCAACCACGGCAAGGACATCAAGTACTCCAGTCGGATTCGCGAACATGGGATGGTGGGGGATTCCCGTCTCACCACAGACCTACAACGTCTCATTCTTCATCTACCCCAACCAATTCCGGAACCAGAATAACCTCAAGACCGAGATCACGGTATCTCTCCAATCGAACCTGACAGGCGAGATCTGGGCATCGACAATTATCCCGGCCCAGTCCTGGAATGTCGTGAACTATACGCACGTCACTGCTCAAATCGTGTGTGACGTTTCGGCTCCGAATGTGAACAATACACTTGCGATTACTTTCGATCCGAAGGCTGCTGCTGGACAGACGTATTATTTTGATCAGATTAGTCTGTTTGGTGAGACTTTCAAGGGGTATCGGAATGGATTGAGGAAGGATCTGGCTGAGCATATCTATGATCTCGGACCGAAGTTTCTCAGATGGCCCGGCGGGAATAACCTCGAGGGATATTCTTTCCAGAGGCGCTGGAAATGGTGGGAGACGATTGGACCACTGGAGGAGAGATGGGCAAGACCTGGAAACTGGCGTGAGTACTTCATTGTCGATTGAGAATAATTTTTCCGCGGGATGCTGACCGGAGCAGAATACTATAACACCAATGGCATGGGTCTACTTGAATTCCTCGAATGGACCGAAGCTATGGAGATGGAAAATGTACTCGGTATCTTCAGTGGCTACTCCCTCAGTGATGGGAACGGCGGTAATTCAGCTGAGTATCCTCTGACTGAAGAAGCCATGTACCCTGTCCTCAAAGAGGCACTTGATGAACTCGAATTCTGTATGGGCTCAACATCCACCTACTGGGGAGCTAAACGCGCTGAATACGGCCACCCTGAACCTTTCAAGATCCAATATATCGAGATTGGCAACGAGGACTGGTTCTCCAAAGCATATCCATTCCGGTTCAAATATCTCTACGACGGACTCAAGGCCGCATATCCAGACATAATCCTCATCAGTTCAGCATACAACGAGAACCCGACATACACCATCGATCTCCCCCCAGGATCAATGTGGGACACGCACCACTACGAGGAGCCGAAATTCTTTATCAACCAATTCGATTTCTTCGACAACTGGCAAGAGCGCACCCACAACCCCAACGTCACAATCATGATCGGCGAGTACTCCGTCTACCAAGTCGACACGCCCTCGGGTGCCGTGGATTTCTCCAACCCGCCTGACCTCCACGTCTCCTACCCGCGTATGATTTCCGCTCTGGCGGAAGGTGTGTACTTGCTTGGCGCGGAGAGGAACCCAAATGTGGTCAGGTTGAGCAGTTATGCGCCGAGTCTGCAGAATTGGAATTGGTTTAACTGGACGCCGAATTTGATTGGGTTTGATGCGGATCCGGCGCATACGGTGCTGAGTGCGAGTTATTGGCTGCAGAGGCTTTTTAATGCGTATCGTGGGACCGAGAGTGTGCAGGTGAGGAATACAAAGGGTGATTTTGGAGATTTGTATTGGGCGAGCTCGGTGGAGGAGGGGAAGGTGTTTTTGAAGGTTATGTGAGTTGCCACTTTTCATGGTTGTGGTTTGGAGAATGGGAATGTACTGACTCGTGGTAGTAATGTCAATGGAACCGAGGTGCCACTTGAGGTTGACGTGGAGTCTGCCTGGACGTCGGTTAATGGGACGATTATGTCGAATCCGGATCCCAATGGGTTCAATTTCAAGAACAATGCCACAGCTATTGAGCCACGGCCATTGAATCTTACAAGCACCTCATCTGTTGGGAATGGAAGTTGGACTTGGAATGTTCCGTAAGTACTATCTGTTGGTTGATGAGAGTTTGGGAGCTGACAACGAAAGGGCATATTCAATTACTGTTCTGCAATTCAATTTGTAGATCTGGGCATCTCTGATGGTAAATTGGTAGAATAAATGTTCAGCAAAAGCACCAAGACCAAGGCCATAGTGGCAGAAATCATTCCAGTTCTTTTCACTATCAAAAGCTGCAAGGCCTCCGTAAATATACCACTCTAGTAATTTCGGATATTGTCCGTCCGATCATGAAAAGCGTTTTGCTAGCTCAACCAAACCCACCATAGCACTATCCATCTCATTATCCAAGCTAGAAATTTTCAACTCAACACCAAAAGGATACGCATCCGGTTGACAAACCGTCCCATTCTTCGGTGATTCTCCAGTCTGGAAATACTTCTTCCTCGCCTGCATCGTACACCTACTCGGGGTCCCTATCGAACAATGCCCATATGAATTCTGGACCAGGACACTGGAGTTGGCGAAATACCCAGCATTATGAACTGCAGAGGTCAGAGGAGTGATGTTGTCGAATGTGTTGCCGATGAAGAGAATCGGGTGAGCTGGCGTCACGTGCCAGGGTCCTTCGAAACGCCAGATATTTCTGCTCTTCCAGCCTGCGCATGAGCCTCTGTTCTCAAACATGGCAGACCATGAAAGTGGGCTTTTGGTTTGCAGTTCGTCTCGATATTTGGTCATTGCTTCGAGGGAGTGGAAGTTCTCATCTCTTGGCGCTTCGGCGCAGTGGACTAGGTTTGTTGCGTCTCCGTTGCCGATCGCTTTGAGAGGGTATGATGAGGGGCAATTCGAATCGTTGTCGTATTTTGGAAAGCAGGAACACGAGAATGGCGTTCGGCGATGGCCTCGCTCGATGGTGTATTCTAAGAAGGGCACGCCATTGCCTTTGTCTAGCTCGCTTAGGATTTGGGCCTCCTTGGGCCAGAACAAGCGGGGTTGATAGAGAGCAGCGATGACCATGTACTTGACGTCGGAGTATGCGATAATCTCTGGCCGTGGGATGGAGAAGCCGGTCGTGGTGTTGACGGAGCTGGGAAGGACTTGCACGGGATTCATACGTAATCTGGAATATAGAGATTCCAGACGTTCTTGAATTGCTGCTGGAGAGTAGGCGTAGAATGCGCATTTTGATGGTCCGGCTTTATGGCAGAAGTCAAAAAAGGCAAGCATTACTCCGTCTGTAGAATCTGTGAAATGGATGCTGGTGCCGTTATACCATTCATCGAGGTTGACATTGCCTGCTCGTGAGTTAGGCCTGGGAATTCATGGTGTGATCTGGGATACTCACCATCTACTACCATTATTTCAACGCGGTCAGGAAACATGGCTGCAAAAGTCCCACCCAAGACCGTTCCATAACTCTGTCCCCAATACCTGACCTTTTCCAGACCCAGGGACTCTGAAATAGCAAGCATATCACGTGCAACGGTCGTCGTTCCAGCAAATGAGCGTTAGCCAAGCTTGATTTGGCATAGATATCGTACAGCATATCTGGATGTGAGTCCGGCAGCCCTAATTTCCCCATTTCCCAGATCTCCGCTTCCTGTGGATTTGACCAACAGTGGGCAGAAGGGGTTGTGGCGCCAACTCCTCTCGGATCCCACGAAATGATATCATGATTCTCGCCAGCTGCAGCTTGAAGTGCTTTGCCACCTTCTATGACCCATTCCACTCCAGAGCCACCAGGACCTCCGGGGTTCACGAAGATGGGGCCGAGATAGTTGTTTCGATCTGTGGCATTCCGTCGAACTACTGCAAGTACCACTCTCCGGCCATCGGATGGATTCAGCCAGTCCAGAGGGACACTCAATCGCCCGCATTCCAGATCATCGTAGCAGTTGCGCCATATCAAAGTCTGGGAGGGCTTGATGTGCTCCCAAGACCATTCATTCTTGTCGCAGTTGCTCTCTTTCGAAATACTCCAAGACAGAGACCATTCCGGTTGACATTTCCAGATTACTAGACCGGATAGAAAAACGGTTCCTAAAATCTTGACTGCGCGAAAGAGTTTGGTTCTTCTAGCCCTGATAGGTTGTTGTGGCTTGAAAATTTTATCCTTGGCAGGCCGTAGCCTTGAGGTATGATCCATGACCAAAAATCAAGTCGTTGCTGAAGAGTAGCCCATGAATTTGGTGAGCGAGAGGGCGATTCAAAGGTCGACACGGACAAGATTGTCGTATTTCAAGGGAATCACAACAAAGAAGCAGGATGAGAAAAGAAACAAGATCGGAGGCCGATCAGATAAGCTTCAGCGAAATCTGATAGCATAAGATTTAGCTTCAAAGCTAACTATCTGAGTATATGAGGCAGGTAGTCACAAATTTGACAATTAACTGCTTTGTGAAGAGGTATCTCAATGCAATGACGGTAGATGAAGCCTAAATATCAGGTAAGATGCAAGGAAATAATCATGATTTGGATTCCTTGAATCAGTTTGATATCGAGATGTGGATAAGCCTCGAAGTGACCCGCTGACTAATGTTTGCCGACTTCTATTGCAACGACATCTCATTATCTTCATTCATAGGTCTATCATTGAGCACAACGAAGAAAGCAATCAACTCGCACCTTAGATTTGATTTAGACATCTCACCGTCATGGCTAGGCCGTTGGAATTCTACATCAGCTCCATCCCTTTCCCAAAATCTTGTGCGCCAGAGCAACCAGAGCATCCCTTCAAAATATCAGAACCAGAACATAATGGTGTACATCCCGGAACGCCCTAAAGAAGTTGCTTTAGGGTGAAGCATCACATCACAATTGCCCTATGTGGGAGAGTAAGCCACTCCAATTGGTGCATCGTGAGGCTTTCTGCTGAGGTTTTTTGATGAGGCTGTGCCGCGTGATGCTTAGCGCCTGCCAATCATCATTTTCCTCATTCTCTTGCGGCCATCACATCGACAGCCTTGACTAGCAATAATCGATCGAAAGGTCTACTGTCTGCTCCAAGATTCAGTTTCGATCATGGATCCCTTCACTGCACTTGGAGTCGCTTCCTCGGTCGTTCAACTTATCCACTTTGGGTCCAGCCTTGCGTCGAGAGCGAAAGCAATATATCATTCTGAACGAGGCTGCTTCCCGGATCAGATCGATTGAGATGAAGCTTGCACGAGATTGATCAATCTTTCCGAGTCGATAGAACAAGGGCTTGGAGTTCCAGATACACAGCATACAGAATCGAATGCCCATGCAATCCAAGAGATTTGCAGGAAATGTATCGAAGTTTCTTCTGAGCTTCAACAGCTACTGTGAGGAACCTATGGAAATATTGGAGGTCATGTGCTAACTATCGGAAGGGGTAGGCCCCGGGTTGAAAGTATGTCGGACAATTGCACTCATCGCAAATGGAGAAGTTTTCGCGAGGCTCTCCGAAGCGCATTCTCACCACATGATATCGAGCGATTAGAACTTAAGTTGTCTGCTTTGAAAAACGATCTTCAGCTCCATTTCATATACGACATCAAGTGTGACGGCCCTTGCCCCAAAAACCGACAATGCTGACAGAAACAGAGAAATTATGACAAATATAACTGCAAACCATAGCGATCAGCTCTCCGCCATCCAAAGCTCGATTGCAGCTTGGTCCGAGAGTCTAAACAACCTTCGAGGGGACTATGCAGCTTTGTTTTGCGAAACAATCACAGACCTGAAGAAACTTCGGTCGATAATTCTCGAAGGCTTGTCGGAAGCGGAGCTCCACAAGGTGAACCAGATGATGTTGAATTCTCTACGATATCCGCAAATGAGAGACCGGTACGAGGAGATCTCAGAAGCACATGCACAGACATTCAAATGGATTCTCGAGGATTCCGAATCTCAGACCAGGACATGGAGCAACTTTTCCAACTGGCTTCAGAATGGAACTGGCATTTACTGGGTCAATGGCAAAGCTGGATCGGGAAAGTCAACTTTGATGCGATATATCGTGGACCACCAGGAAACTCGCCGACTGCTAAAATTCTGGTCTGCAAATGTTGACCTTCATACCGCAGCCTTTTTCTTCTGGAACAGTGGCAGCGCTGAACAGCGGTCGTACATTGGTTTGCTCAGATAACTACTATACGAAGTTCTGAAGTACAAGCCATACATTATATCAGATGTATTTCCTGAAGAGTGGGCGGAAGATTGCTCAACGCTCGAGCGCTCGAGAGCTACAGGATCTAAATTCGCACTTGCTGACCGGCAATGGACCTTATTGTCTTTGAAAAGAGGCTTTTCCAAGTTGGCGGACTATTTGATCTCAGGATCAAACCAATGCTTCTTCATCGATGGGCTTGATGAGTGCGAAGGAGATCATGGCTCCATGCTTGAGTTTCTCAAGGAGCTGGCAGCGTCATCCAACATCAAATTTTGTCTGTCCAGTCGCCCTTGGCTCGTATTCCACGATTTACTGGGACCATTTTCCAGACTTCGCTTGCAAGATCTTACCTTCAACGATATCAGCTCGTACGTGACCAATAAACTCGAGCGGGATTCCCGTATGGCAAAAATTGCTAAAGATAACGTCCAAAGCGTGTTGGACTTGACTACAGAAATTGTTTCAAAGGCCGATGGAGTCTTCTTATGGGTCAAGCTTGTTGTGAGAAGCCTTCTGAGCGGGTTGCAAAACCGAGATGATATTTCGGTCCTCCGCTCGAGACTTCAGTCTTTTCCGTCTGAACTGGAGGGCTTCTATGCTCATATGTTGAACCAAATCGAACCGCTGTATCGGCATCAAGCATTTGAAGCATTCGGCATGTATGACGCAATGTCCCAGTTTATGCCGAGCATTTGTGGTCTCGAGATGGAAGCTGCTGTTACCGCAACAATTGATAATACTCTCAACTGCCCAGTCAAAGATGTAGAGGGCGACGAAATTTTCAAGAGGGGTGATCATATTGAAGCTTACCTCAAATCTCGCTGTGCCGGTCTACTCGAGCTTCACGGCTATGAGAATTGGCGCGGAGCAGACGACTCCGAAGCGTTGCCGGATTCAGCTATTGGTTGGAAAGATGTAAAAGTTATTTACATCCATAAAACGGCGAAAGAATTCCTGGACAATGATGTCAGCAGGATGCGGCTTGCGTCAACTCACAAGAGAAGTTCAGATTTTGATCTTCACTTTCGTATTCTGATGTCTTTCATCACGCGGTTGAAGGAAGGCCTCGTTTTCGACATGGATAATGTCCCGCCCTGGATCTGTCAAGACCTTGATGGTGATGAGACGAACAGACTAGTGGCTTCTTATCGCGATGATACCGTGTGTGACCATGCTCAGTCTACATTGGAGCTCGCCAGCGTTCTTTGCGAACCAACCAGCCCTGATTACCCCACTATACTGGATGATTTTGATCAGACAATGATCCTTGCCAGTAGCGGCCTAGTCGAAGACCAACATTGGTCTGATGATGGACCATATGGTAAATGCCTGGAGCAGCAAGGATGTGGATTCACTGGAGAGGCAGATTACAATGGCATAATATCTTATGTCTCCACAACACTGCAATCAGACGGCAGTCTCATCAACACTGGACAGACAAATCAGGCGTTATTAAACTGTGTTTTGTTACCCAAACCTCACGTGGAGAAATTCCAACAATGCTCCAGAGGCGTCAATGTAGCGATGCTAGAGTTACTCTTGAAGCGAGGAGCGAACCCTAATCAGCTATGGCGAGGCTACACACCATGGCAACGTCTTCTTACATTTTCCCCCCAACACAATTAGTATATCCTCAGGAAGCGTTACTCCGACAAGGTCGAGTTCAGCAATCAGATTAAAGGGGTGTTACTGAACTGGTCTGAGGTATTTAAGATGCTGCTTCAATATGGCGCTAGCGCCAACACCACCTGCATGGAAAATCATGTTGGTTCTGATTCTTGGGGGATTCCATATCTCAATAGCCACCACACTGTTCTCGATGTTATTGAACATGTTTTTCGGAAAGACGTCCCAGAAGAAGCTGCAGAGCTGAGTCGCATGGTCCACGAGAGTGCAGATGGGCGGACTCCCTTGCCAAATAGACCACAACAAGGATCCACTGAGCAGAGCACGGGAGCCAAAAGGGTACTCGAACTGGATGAAAATGGAGATGGCGAAAGGTCTAAAAAGCGACACTCACGTTAATACGATGAGAACGACTGATGATTCGTCCGGGAAGCACCATAGTAGCAACCACGACGTCTAAAAAACCGAGACTCAACTGAAGTCAATTTCGAGTCAGGCAAAAGACAAAGTAGAACATTCTGCATTTTCGGGGGTTCTGAACGCTAGCATTCGACCTCATGGTATTTAACGGTCCTGCTACTTCGAGGGCTTTTCCCAATAGAACACCATCTATTGTAAGGTTTTGAGACTAATCGGTGTACAAATTACGATCGAGAGACTGGGGGGAGCGAACTTGGAGTCACGATGGAACGAAGAAAATTGGGTCAAAAGCAACGCTTTTATTTTGAAGAATGCTTATCTACGGGTCGGTGCAAAGCAAGTTCATGGCAGGCACCAGAAACCAGATCATCCTGAAGGGCCTCTCATTCATCCTTCTCTATACCAGAAATCAAATCGCCTTGCGAGAAAAGATATCTAGCAAGGATCTCCATGTAATCAGAGGGCAAAAACAAACAAATAGCCCGACGAGAAAAGAAGAAGCGCGAACGTGGCACCAGGAATCAGTTCCGTCAAATCGACCCATGCGCCAAGCGAACTCCGCATAAATCAAGGCCCAGACACGAAAGATCAAGGCCGTCAAGAGGGAAGCAGATGTGCAAGAGTCTAGTTCTTGTAATCATCATCATCCTCACCACGGTCCACGGTATAATTATCGTCGTCACGGATACAGTCGCATTCGTGCTGGTGGAGATCGCAGAACTTGCAGTATCCTGACTCGTCGAACCACTCGTCATCTTCGAGCATGTTCTCTTCATCGTCCTCATCTTGACCTTCATTCTCACTTTCGAATTCATCCTCCACCTCATCAGAGCCAGCTTCATTATCAGACTCCAAGATCTCGACAACCTGGCGAGCCTTCTTTCCGTGGATTGGCTTTGCCTTTGGCTTGCGATCAAGCTCCGATGAGACAGACTCGTCATCTTCATCTGAGATTTCGACAAATGCACCAGAACGGCCCTTCTTGCGATATCTTGAGTTAGCAGGAGCGAGTTCGTCATCTTCATCATCGAATACACCAATAACGTCGGATAGGCCTCTCTTTGCCTTGATTGACTTTGGGATGTAAATAGGGTAATCTTCTCCCTCCTCTTCATCCTCCTCCTCCTCTTCATCAGAGTCGGAGTTCTGGATGGCTCGGCAACGACCCGTCTTTCCGTATATTGGCTTTGTGGTGGATAAAAGGTCTCCTTGTTCCTCCTCATCCTCATTATCGTTGACATCGTCTAAATCATCCTCGAGGTCCTCGGAGTCGCTTCTGTACCCATACTTTGCCTTGCGAATCGATCCGGGGACTGGCATGCCATTAGACATGAGGCCATTGTGGATGGAGGAACTGTTGTTGGTGGAGTTTGAAGGGACGAAGTTTTCAGAGGCCCTACGGATGGAGCGAAGAGCTCTATCAGGGGCGTAGTTGGCAGAAGAACCCATGATACTGAGGCTCCTGCTGCGATTTTGGGTGGAGGTAGGGGCAGTATCGAAGGAGCTGCCACTGTAGGCAGACACCTCACCACCGGAGCCGCTGGAGCTGTTGGAGATGACACGACGGCGTGGTCGATCCTCCGGCAAGACACCGAATCCATCGATTGTGTACTCCCCGAAGTCTTCGTCATCATCACCAGAATTCAAGTAGCGATCCAAGTCACGGTCGAGCAATCCTGTACCTATGGATGACTCGCCCGGACCAAGGGGTGGGAGATACGCAAGACGGCCTGCAGTTGAGGGGCGGGCGTCATCATCCACAGGCTTCCAGAATTCCCACAAAGCTCCATTGGATAGTGGCACTGGGATGTACTCCTTGGTAAACTTGCCCTTGCGACCCTCTGAATCGGTGCATCAGCACAGTCATGGTGATTTGGGAAGAACATGGGCCGAACTTACTCTTTTCTCTGGTGAAGATCAAGTAGGAACCGATGATGCTTGGGTGGAGACGATGTTGGCAATCTGCAGGAATCTCAATCTCGTACTCCCAGCCACTCTTGGCTGAAATCCTTTTAGCTGCGCTCGTTGTTTTGGATTTGGAGTTCAGCTTACCGTACTCCTCTTGGAGGACCTCAATATGGCGAAGGAGCCAGGTTGGTTCTCCTGCATTGACGTCAGCTGCAATTCAAGCTTGCAAGTTTACCGTAAATGGCACTTTAAAAGTGAAAATTATCTACCAGGGGTATTTGCTGTGATGGGGATTTTGGTGAAAAAGTCGTCGACAAAATCCAGTGAATCTAAGCTTCCAAAACGACAGTCCTTTCTTGAAAAAACACAAAAACGACAAAAAGAAATAAATTGATCGAGCCGAGACAGCCCACGACGAATATTATCTTGACAATCGAGCAGTTATGATCAGGACGACATGTGCAGACAATGAGAGAGATTGCATACCATTGATCTTTGGGAATTTCTCCTTGAGTCTCTTGTCTTCCATGCTTCTCTCCTTCAACCACTCCAGCTCCTTGTTCAAGTCGATGCCCTGTTCCTTGGTCAGCCTTATTCCGTACATGTTTCTCAGATCTCCATTAGATACGTACCATATGTTGAGAACTCAGCCTAAAACCAAAGCTAGCAGGGCCTTGCTTCTCGCTGCCGGGTATGATGCTACAAGCAGTGACAGTAGCTGCAGTATTGGGAGGCCTCTCCATCTTGGTCATCGAGCTGGACATTATGATGGTGCTTTGGGGAAATGTGTATTGGTAGGTGTTATTTCGAAGAAGGGTTTGTTTAGTCTGGGTGATATGGGCGATGACCTCGTAGTGGGTCCTACGATGTGGTTCGTAGAAGCGAGCCAGTGGTAAATATTTTCCTTCACGAAGGTGTATGTTCTGGGGTGTAACAAAGAGGAAGACGCCGGTAGACAAGGGAGAACTGGCGGTCGGTAAATCGGTGTGGGGTTACTTGGAGATGAGATGGGCTCTGGGATGCGAAGCAATTTCGAATTGCCTTTGCGAAGCGTTTGGCCAAATGGTCTTGTGGAACCCCACGGGGTTGGAACCTCTGGGAAGCTCAGAGAAAAAGCAATGGATATGGTCCTTTCGCAAGGTGTATGTGCAGTTTTGGTGGTCAATAAACCCCAGCTTCCCCAGCTTGGTCTACCAGGAGTTCCGAGGAGAGATGTGGATCTGATCCTTGGGAAGGGTTATGTTTTGCTTGATAGGCGGTGATGATCTCGTCTAGTCTCCAGATATTGATCTTGTGAAATCAAAGGAAAGAGAAGGAATCTCGAGGACGAAAGTAATATGCTGCTATGAGCCAATTGCGAGAGATGAGAGTCTGGAAGTTATTTGGATGCCGTTTCCGATTCGCACTTGTGTCATGCTAAATTTTGCAATGCGGAAGTGGTGGCAGCACAGTGGGCATTACACAATCGTGCAAATGCCTGATTTCAATCGAGTTCTGCCAATTAATTAGCAAATGAATTTGTGGAGGGCACCAGCAATGCAAGTGCAAATTCGAAGAATGCAGACAGTGGGGGCTTACGATGTTAGATAGATATCGATGTGATATCCCCAGATCAGGATTAGTTGAATAGCAGATCCAGAATGTAGCTCAACCTTTGACACAGAGCTTCTAGAATTCTGCGAAGACAGGATTGGGCTAGGCTTATGGAAGGGTGAAGATATGGATGTCGCTTGAGGCGTAGAGTTGGTGTAGTGTTCGAAAAACCAAGGGAGAGCCTCGGGATGAAGTCAAAGCAAGATGGATTTATCTCTGCGCAGGAGTTGGAAATGTTCGGAGACGTTGGACTGTGGTAACGTTGCCCTTGAAGGTCTCGCGGGGAATCTACCTGAGGTGTTGGGAAAATCTCGCGGTATTGCGCGCAGGCCAGATTCGAAACGATTCAAACGAATCCGCAATCTCGAAGCAACTCAATGCCACTTTACGGCAAGCAAGGTTGTGTATCGCGCGTGGCAGTGCGCCAGGTGCGGTGATACGTTGTGAGGTAGGAGCAATGTCTTGTTATGCGGGATGGTCTCGATGTTGTGATCGCGTCGAGGCTATTGTGGTTTGCTGGACGTTGGGTGTTCGCGCCGGCGATGCAGAGATATTGTCATAGGGAGAGTACAATAATCCTTGCGCTGGCTCGCGAAGCTAGGTAGGTAGGAAGGAACGCGGTGAATTGTGTGCGATGTTCACCTTCGAGGTTTGCGCGGTGGTGCTCTAGGCAGAACCGCAACGAGGTTTGGTATATCGGCTAAAGCAACGACGGCGAGGCTAGGTTACCACGTGTCTTTCAACAGAAACGCTTATCTTCGAAATTCTTTCTGCCAGATTCGATTAAGGGTTTCCCATCCGAGAAAACTGCGACTGGTGGGAGAAGCGCACTGCCACAAGACGCACGCCTCCCAAGGATATCCTAGCCAACAAAATATGCGCTCTTCGATCTAATAAACCAGGATCCTCTGTTTGTTTATTCAGCTTTCCGTGCTAGTATTCCCCCCTTCATCTAGTTCTCCCATGCCGTGCGGAGCAGCTGCGCAACTTTCGCAGACAATATCACATGTCGAGATCTCGATACCAGAAGAGTTTTTGTTTTGCTTCAAGCAGCGATAAAAAAGCATTTAACGCCCGGGTTCTGCTTTGCAACCTATAAGCCCCAGCAAAGCCGTCCTGTGGAATTGCAAAATGCCCTCCCCCGCTATTTCGATGTCAACAAACCCTGATAGCCGAGGCTTGGCACTTGGCACCACACCGGCCACAACATCCATCGCCCTGCTTTCTCACTAGCTAAAAATGCTGAGCCGCCAAAGGTTAGGGTTTAACATGTCCCGGAAGTATTGGGGAATTTTCGGAGCCTGTGTACGGATGATATACAGCCTTGCTGGGCCCAAAACTAAAACCTCGCTAAACAGCGCAGCCAATTGACAGCCTAGTTGCCGCTCCTTACCCTGCCAAACAACGAGAACCCAAGAAGAATGCGCTACAACTCCCAGTACTAAACCACGCTTCTGCATATTATGCATTGGTGTGTCTTTTTCGATTATTGTAGAGCTGACAATCTTCCCCGCTAACGCGGCGTGATGACGTCGGGCGGAAGAGCGTCGCCGGAGCCATTAATTCACGAAGTTTCATTTCTTTTGGCAAATTGGAGGTTAGCATCAAACTTTTGTTGCATGTATTCCATAATACAACGGCTGAGGCGTTGATGGGCATTGTATTCTTGGTCCGGGGGCTCTGTCCAATTTCCTCCGCTACCGCGATCGCCTCATTTTGACGACTCTAAGTATGACAACCCGATTTCGGACCCAATTATCCCACGGCATTCTCCGAAAGCTGAAGTACAATACCAAAGAATTCTTCGGCTTCTTTATTATTGTCCCTAGGAACCTCGCTACCACAATGGTAATTTTGCACTAGTCCCCTTACCACTAGGGCGAACCAAATTCTTGTCACCCACACAAAATTCCAAAACGCTTCAATGTTTTTCCCACGAGCAAGTTACACATTGGACGAAGCGCATAAAACTCTTTGAACATTAACGAATTTCATGAGAAACACGTCCTCCACGATCTCCATCAATTTTGCGCAATCAAAACCCAATTCTACGAATATCACCTGCCGTTCTGAGAAGCGAGACCTATCTCTCGCCCTCCTCCGCACCCACTTCTGACGCAATCGAAAACCCCACCTGCTTCATTGTTCCTGGATCTCGAATCAATCGCGATGCCCGTCTTTATGCGTTCCATCATTCACCAAGCCGCCAGGCATTGTTATCAAACCGCGGAAGACGCCCGAGAAGCTCTTGGCTACTTCGTCGTCCCCAATTTCCCGTTGAACTTCAATGACCCAACCCGTAAGTCCCAACAGTGTTCATGTTTCTTCTCCAGTGTGCCAAATGGTTTTTGGAGAAGATTTAATTTCCCATTCTAGCAATATTTTTTTCTTTGGTGATAGCTAACTGCCCCATCGCCCAGATGTAAACATTGCAGCCATATTGAAGGCTCGCAGCGAGTCCCTGCCAACCATAGATGATGATGACGGCGGCGACGAGAGCCTTTGTGTGACGCCTGAGAACAGCGAGTTCAACGCCAGCATCACCACCATCTCTACGACTACCAAGTCCCCAACTCCCAAGAAGGCTCGTCGCAGCAAAAAGAATGCCGCCGACATCTCTGAGGCGAACATAATTACGTCTCGCAAGCGTCCCACCAAGAGTCGTCAAGCTGCTCTCGCAATCACCGACTGCATGTCGCCCACCAAAAATCGATGCAAGATCATCCTCAAGATCACGTCGAAGCCATTATCACAGGCATCATCCAAACTCAAGATGTCAAAGCGATCGCGCCAAAAACAGCCCTTATCATCGCCAGATCCTTGAAAAGAGCAAGCTTGATCAGCGAAGGTTTTACAAAAGACGAAGATCTATCATGGGTCAGCCACCTTTCGGGACTTTGGGCCCCAAGAGCTTCAGGATCTCTCGTTCTCGAGTCCGAAATTGGTCCGCCGAAGATTTGGAAACTTGGCTTGGTGGTGTTTCTTTCTGGGCGGGGAGATTGGGCGTGGAACAGGGACGAGTAATCATGGACACGGAGAATCTCTTTCCAAGAAACGACGGATTAGTCCCGTTAGTTTCGCTTCCAGTATCAATGAGAAATGACTGCTATGTGTCTCTGTTACCTACGGAAAGTAAACAATTGTGTTCGCTTACATCCATCCTGGCCATGACTCGTGAATAGTGGGGGTGGCTGCGATGCTGTGGCTGATGATGATCCAATCCCTGCATCTCTCATCTCCACTATTTCCTTCCCCACCTCCAACAGGGGATTCCTCATGCTGCTCACGCATCTTCTCTATCACTTTACGGCTCTTCATATTGAATGCCATCTTTCGAGAACCACACGTCTTCAGAACAAGGTGTCGTTCATGTCTAATGGCCTGAATTGGTTCTGTAATACTGGTTGTGTTGGACTTCAATTCAACCTCAAGTCTCAATCTGGCATATTTCGATACTCATCAGAATACGGCTACAAGTTTAATCAGAATCCCACAAACTTGATTACGGGTCTCTCGCTTCTATCCCACAATGCTGTCACGGGCTACCAACGACGAAGATTATTGGTCGATCCGCCCAAGTGAGTTCCAAGGACATCGCTGAGGGACAGATGGGAGAGGTGCAGACGGAAATGAACAGTCTAGAAGCAAAGACCAGTCTTCGGAGAATATGATATAATGCATGGTAGGTAGATAGACATGTTGCCTTTCGGTCCAGTATTTTCCACGAGCTCGGCAGTCGAGAGGCCACACTGATGGGAATATCTAGATTAACGTCTATCCCTGCGTACCGAGACGCCCCCTGTAACGAGACAAATCGTAGGTACTTCGACTTCAAGCGACATAAAATCTATAAACGCTTTAAAAATTCTATCCATTTTCATTTCAATTACATTATATACCTCCCCTAAACACTCCTGACCTATTAATTTCGAAAATTATTATCGCGTCGTCGCCGCCTCTTAAATTCACAGAGAGCCTCCTTTTACACTAAAATAAGGCCCCTTAATATACGACAACACTATTAAGTTTTCATTACCTTTTAAATACATAGATCGATTGAACATACATATCCAGGTTTTACTATAATACTAGAAAGCTTTTTTACTCTTGTGGCGGCTAGAGCGTGGCCTGTCACACAACGTCGCCACAGATGATGATACCTCCAATTAAGCGATCAAGGATTCTAGTCAACGACGGTGTGGTCATAGTAATCTCGGTAAAATTATATAATAAAATCTGGCTGCGACGCTTGTGGCTGCGCGTTACCTGCCGGCAAATTCCCGTGAGCCGACATCCTCCGACTAGAGCAAAAAGTGGCCCGGTGCGCAGCCACCACATCAGCTGTCTTCCACTTGCGGCTTTTCCGAATGGTTTTTCTCAAGCAGTTTTGCGCGCTGCCTACAGTGATCTTCGTTTCTACTTTCTACCTAACGTAGTCAAGTCTTTTGATGTTCACTTCATAGCTGTACCACACTAATGTGGCACCAGGCTAGATACAATTAGTGCCGTTTTTGCCATCAGCCTAGCGTGACTAAGCAGAGAACGCACGTGCTCGCCAGACATTGTTACCCCGCATTATATATCTTTCTTCTCACCAGCAGCTAAACTGTCTATAACCATTACTACAGTACTCCACGATTGACGATTATCGTGTACATTGATTTGTCTCTCTGCTCGGGAAGACATTTGTTATCATGCCAACCAAGCCAATGACCAAGTCCGCTTCATCGCGAATCCAATCATCACAGGCAAAGATCCCACTATTAAGTCAACATCCAGCAGTCTCTAGCACCCCTAGGCCAAACGCGGCGGAGATATGTCTTCGAGTGGCTTTGCCGCACGCGCACAGTCTGCTGGGGACCGGTGGAGCAATACCAATGCTTCTATGGGGGTGATTTATCTACTAGGGGTTGGTTTTCAGGGTGGTTTTCATGGTGGTTTGCAGGGAAGACGTGATCAGGTGGTGTTAAGATTTGACTTTGTTGCACGGCCACGAGTAGAGAGGATATAGATCATCAACTTCCAGTACTATTATAAATGATATTTGTTCCCAGTGGGATCTATCTCCTTTTGCTAAGACACTCCTGCCGGAAGAAGAGATTATGGAATGTTTTCAGGTTCGATACAGGCTATAATTGATAGGTAGCTGGCTACGAGAGGGTCGCGATGCTGGAGTTGCTTGAACGAGATAAGCCACGTTGTGGCCACCGGGTTCTTTATATTGTTTTTTTCTCCCGTTATCCTTAAATTCCTCGCTAAGGAGATTAATAACATCTTCTTCTTGATCTGTGAGGAGAGATTGATATTCCGTGAGTGTTATGATATTCTTGTTAATGTATAATGCTGCTTAAACAATGGCAAGTAGGAGGTAGGTTAGCTCTTTAAGAAGGCTACTGTGTCTAGTGTATCGTTAACCAGATCTGAATTAATTAAACAAACAATCCTAGAGTAGCTATATCGCAACGTCTTCGTTGGGTGTGCAAGCTTCATGGCGGTCTTCCGGTCGCGTGTCGTGAAGATAATGCATCCTTGCTCACTTCGTGGGAAGTAGTCGATAGACGGTCGGTCTCTCCCACCCATAATTATTTGGCCAGCTGCTACCCACCGAACCAACCCAACGCCAAGATGCAAAGATCAACAGAAATTATGCCAAAGCTCGTCCCGTGTCCTAGCCAAGCCAATACCCAGACCTCAGAACTCAATCAGAACTTTCAGCGCTGCGTGCTCGGCCGCTGCTCCGAATGTCTTGTACGCTTCTTCCATGTCCTTGAACGCTGGACACGTGCGAGACAATCTAGAGGAAGCCGTCTCTCTCCTTTCTAGCGATAAGATACGCTCGGTTATGATTGTATTCACCAGGAGTTCCAATTATACCCAAGCTTTGTGCGTCTGCTCTGCGGTATGCCAGATCGTTAGGTTCGCCGCG
The DNA here is from genome assembly GCA_021432625.1 of Leptodontidium sp. 2 PMI_412. Classification (NCBI taxonomy): domain Eukaryota; kingdom Fungi; phylum Ascomycota; class Leotiomycetes; order Helotiales; family Leptodontidiaceae; genus Leptodontidium; species Leptodontidium sp. 2 PMI_412. The sequence goes on along the minus strand of MU270363.1, from coordinate 405,157 downwards.
AGAAGTGAGGTAATCTCTGATAGATCTAGCTGGGTCCAATGGTCGACTTCCAGTGTGTGAGCCCATAGGTGGCCTGGGGGAGCGAAAGTGTGGGCTGAAATTTTCGAAGCCATGCGTTGCACTGAAACCAGGGCCGTGGGCACTAAACCCGGTGTTATTGTTGAACTCGATGCGGATATTCTCCTGTGCCCATGTCCAGAGTCCCCAAAAGAAGCCTGGCTCGGCTGGGGGAGCAGTTGTCTCGTTCGACAAGTTTGGATGCCCGAATACTTTTGCTGCTGTAGTCTCAACTGCGGTCCTCCCCTCATTGAGTTCCTGGATAATTCGAGGCAAGGTGTGGTTGGCGTCTTGGCAACGTCGCAAAAGCATATCCCGAGCATTTGTGCACAGAGTAGGCTTGTCATTCCGCCATGACAGTGTTGGGATCTGCGAGGTTTCTTCGTTATCGCCGTAGATCTTTCCATGTTGATATGTCTCGGCACCTCCATCGAGAAACCTTGCCCATACTAACTTCCTCCTTTGCAGCATTTCCTCCCATTCAGCGAGAACCTGAGCTTCGGAAAACTCCCAGTGCGTGGTTACAAACGTGATACTCGAGTAGTAGTCCTCTCCGCAGAATGCGGTGAGCCACTCAATGAGCTTGCCTTCGATCGAGGGGCTGCGGGCCGCTGTGTTGTCTACCACATACCACACTCCTACCATGCTTATATGGGCCCGTATGTCGTCGATTAGTCGCACGATTTTTGCAGAAGCTTCCCGCGAGGTAGCTTCATCGTCGAAGCCCGGCGTATCGATGAGGAAGTATTCTTGACCGTCGATATCCGCAGATGCAATCTGACATTCTGTGGTAACTATCCAACCCCAATTTGTTAGCTCTAATTCGGAATCTGAAGATAGGGAAGGAGGGGTTATACCTGGCTCAAGACTGTTGCCAGACAATCCTGTGGCGCCAGTGACATTCTCAACTGTGGATGATTTCCCCGCCCCTGTTCTTCCCATTACCAATATCGCTGGAGCCCTGTTGTTCGCTTCCCTGGGTAATTCAGCAATGGCACCAAGTCGACTAAGATCTACATACCTGCTTCGAATAGAGGTCAAGCAATTCCGAGTTACTTCGGCGACCCTGGTTTGATTGTTTGCCATGATCACAGAGAGATTTTAAATGCGCCGACCGGAGAAAATGCAGGCCGCAACTATGCGAGTTGATGGTGCAAGTAGGGAACTTGTGATTATTTAGAAGATGGAATCGATTATTCACAAGTGATTAATATAGAGACGATGGAGCCGAGAAACCAAGGACGACTGTGATAGCATTTATAAAAATAGAACAGAAGAGGGGGAATTGAGAGAGGCCTTTCCAACATCAGGACCCTGCCAGCCTTCTCACGCGGCTTTGCAGCCTCAAACGCGCTGCGCATGAAGCAGCGTCCCCCTCCAGAGCAAGGCGCGCTCAAGCAGCAAATGAATTGGCTCAAAACATGCAAACATCAAACAATGTTGCTGCCCAAAGTTACACGGCCTCAAAAACTCGACTTACGAGTGGTGAAAAGCCTACCTTTTGGTTGCCTGAATCAGCCACCAACACATCTAACCCCCCGATGCGGGAGGGTTTGTGATATGAGTGGTCGTTACTCAATCTGCGGGGTCCCCCACACTGGCCGTCGTAGAAAAGGCGGTCAACTGCGCGCGCTATCTTCTGAGGCAGGCTGGAGGTTGAGAGTGAGAGGAGGCCGTTATTTGCAAGAGTGTCGTTGCGCAGCGGCGCTCAGCAGGAGGCCTTGCGCTTTGCTGCTCAGCTTTGGCATAAAGTCAGTGTTGGCCATCTGGGAGTATATCGGCGGAACGGAATTTTTCGGGAAACGGGAAATTTCCGGCAAGGGACACGCAGCTATAAACGTCACAGCCACAAATTTTATTAAGTTTTACCGAGATTACTATAACCACACCGCCGCTGACCGCGATCCTTGATCACTTAATTGGAGGAGGTATCAGCCTATGTGGCGCCGGTATATGACATAGCGCGCTCTGGCCGCCACAAGACTAAGAATACCGTTTTAGCATTATAATAAAACCTTGATATTTATACCTAATCATATACTGTCAAAGGAGGGCCTTCCGTAAATTAAAGGGAGCGGCGACGACATAGTTATAATTTTCGGAATCGATAGGTCAGGAGTGTTCAGGAGAGGTATATAATACAACCGAAATAAAAATAGATAGAAATTTTCACACGTTTACAGATTTTTAGTTACTTGAGCCTGAAGTACCTACATTTTGTCTCGTTACAGGGTGCGTCTCGGCACGCAGGGATAGACGTTATGTTTGCGAATGCGTCTAGGCGTCTAGGCACGAGGAAAATCCCCACCAACATGTAAAATCACTTTATGCACGTTCTTGTTATTTGTCAAATTTTCAAAGGATTTGGGGATTTCCGCTGGATTGGGTACAACTCTATAAAGTGAAATAGTACACTTGCACTTCTTATCGTGCAGGATTTCTGTCCTGTAACGATGATTCTGGCTGCAGATCATCGCATTATTCACTCGAAAAGCTACTACTGGAATTCGTGTTCGTCAAGGTTGTCATCATCAGAATCGTCTTCATCTGAATCGTAATCGGCAGAATCTTATTCGTCAAGATCGTGTTCGTCGAAATCGTCCTCGTCAGAACCGTTCTCATCTTCGCCAAGATTATAGTTTGAGTAACCGTCGACGACCCGCGCTTGCTGGGCCTCCAGAGACATACCTTGAGCTTGATCTTCAGCGACGACGCCTTGAATCTCGTCAAGGTCAAGATGGTCATGATCTCCACTGTGAACTTCGGCTCTGCTAAGTTTGGCTATACGAAGATCGATACAAGCGTGCGCGATTTCTAGGGCCAACCGCTCCTTCTCTTGCTCTGCTTCTGCTTGTGCTTGTGTGAGCAAATAGCGCATGTGGCAAGCATTTTCGAAGCCGTCATTGACAGCGCCGACGATTAGATTGCCATCCTCCTGTGCCTGTGCGTTGAGGGGCATCGCTTCTTCCCGGTTGCTGACGAGAGAGTAGATTTCCTGGTCAAGGACGTTTATCGCGGTGCGATACTGCGTTTGTTGTGAGAGGAGATTATTATATGATTCCAGGTCATCCCGAATTTGAAGCTCGAGATTTACCTCTCCCCACAATTGTTCATCTCTTCGCCTGTTGCGGGCCATCTGAAACTGCAGCGTCTGAGCTGTGAGTACTTGGGAGAGTCTCTCACGCTGTTCCGCCTGTCTCGATTCCATCTGCTGCTGAGCGATCATCTGAACCCCAGCATGAGCAGCAGCCGCCAACTCAGAAAGGAAGTTGGCGTCACCAGCTGGCTGGTCGAGATCTTCCCCTTGAGACTCGTGCACAGGAGAATCGTCCCCTTCTCTAGGGCGATGAGACAGTGCCATCCGGGCTTCTCGTCTTATTTCAGGCGTGATCTCTCGCAGCGGCGCAGCTGATGCTACCACTCCATGCCGTGGACCTTGGAAGATGTTTGCGGCACGAGACAACTCCGTCTTGTAGCCTCGCCGGCAGAGGGGGCAAGAATACTTCACCGTAGACTTCAGCCAACCGGTGATGCAGGCTCGACCAAAGATGTGTCCACAGGGCAGTGAGCAGGGCTCTTCAGCCTCGCGGTCATCCTGTGCGATTCCTAGCGGATCATGGCATATGTTGCATTCAAGGTCTTCCTTGCAGTCTTTGAGTGTGATTATGTCGACGACAGTGAGGATAGACGGTATCGCTTTGTCACGTGCGATTTTTGCCTGTTCCTTCCGCAGTCTCTTGGCTTCGACTCTGGCCGATGCAGCGAGAACTCGCCTGGCACGCTGGAGCCTGGAAGCGTCGACTCTCATCTGCTGCCCTCTATGTTCCTGCTCTTCACTCAGAGCCTCGACATGGGCGTGCAGTTGCGCGTGAGTGAACTCGCCCAGGATCCGCTCTGGCACTCTGAAGAGGGCCGCTCCGAGGACTCGAGCTCTGTTGTGATCGTCGAGTCGTCCATCGAGCCTATCGATGTCCCAGAAGGAGATGTCAGCAGGCAAGTTTTCCAGCCTTCCGAGGACTTGACTATGCAGGAGAGTTAGTTCTCGAGCCTCTGCGTGTGTCATTTGGGCTGGGTGGATGCTGGCGAGGATGTGGCCACCCGCCAGATTGCTATTGAATTGCTCTCGGACTTGGGGCCCTGAATCGAGCCTGGTTCGGTGATCAAACTGGCTGCGGTTGGCCTCCCTAGCTTCGGAGGGAAGGATACGTGTTGGGTCTATTGTGCACTCGTTGCAGCATGAGGCTCGAATCATCCTCTCTAATTTGTGCTCGCAGCTGCCTCCTCGAGACTCTGGGCATGGTTCAAGTACCCAAGTGGCGTGCCCACATGCCTCCTCGAAGAAGATCTTAGTGATACACATGATTGAGGCTGTTGCTTTTGATGGGTCACACGGTATGGGGGCCAGGGTCTGAACTCGAGATTAAAGGCTCTGCGAAAGATTGGTCATGTTGACTCAGAAAGCCGAATCTCTATAAGTACTCCCTGTATAGACCTGTTCGTCAAACTCAAAATACGTAACAAACAATGACCATGTTATTCTAAGTCAACAAGGTAAGAGAACAAAGCAACAGTAGCTTGATCGACTCGAAAAATTAAAGCAGTGTGAAAGACAATAGCTTTGTTCTTCTCCCCGCTCCTCTCAAAGTGCCTCCCTATAATATGAATGCTCGACTTCTCTCAAAACAATGCTTTATCCCTCTATTTACCTCTTCATTGAGGTGGCTATGGCTAGGAAGTCAGTATAGCAGTCTCGACTCAAGCGAGGGCTCATTGCCTAGCCTACAAAAAGTTTCCCTCTCTGATCACTCGCTCTTAGTTTTTCGGTTTCTTTTCTCTCTCGCTTTTTTGGGTGGGCGGTGTCACCTGAAAACCTTCTGTTGAGGTTGGTCAATCTCAATATTTATTCTAGCGCTATTACTTTACGTAAACGAATGTAGTTCTACCCATTAAGGCTCGTCCACTTCATGTCCTTTTTCCTTCCTTATATTCTGCTGGCCGAAACTTGCAGCTCAACATCTGCTGTCGGGATAGCTTAGATCTATAAACAAAGCAGAATATTAGCGAGCGCTAATGGAGTATTGGCTTAAGTTCGATCTGGTCGACGGCGGGGCATTGGCTGGTTGTGGTCCGGTTCCCTTGATAGATGACTGTAGCTGAGGAAAAGAAGTCCCCCGTGGTGTTGTCGGGCTTTCCTCCACAATCTTGGCTGGCGTACGGGGTAGGGGCTGAGATATGCTGCCTCCAGCTGCATTAATTACTGCATCCCTGAAAAGCTTTTGAAGTCTGGCAAATGACTCATTTTCCAGTCGGCCAGATATGGTGCACTTATGGCCCATGTTATGAGAGTATGGCTTGGTGATGTGCAAGCAACAAGCGTCACTCATCCTATGCCATGCACTTTCGTATTGGAAATTGGGAAATGTTTCAACCCACAGAATTCCATGGCTACTTTCAGCGGCTGCGGCATAACCTTGCGCCGCTCTCTCTCGGACTGAAATGTACTCATGCTTATGGCGTTTCGTACTAAGCCCCCGTCCTTCGTGGGTTAAAATGGGAAGTGCGATCACGTGTTGCTCAAAGCGAGAAAGCACAACAAACTTTCGGAACTTGGAACTAGTGACGCCGAAGTTTGTTTCGGTTTGGTTCACATTGCTGTGGTCGACTCTGTCTTGCCTGTAGTGATGCTGATGAGTTACTGCGCTGAACACCACTCCTGGTTCGAACTCTGCTTTGTGGTGGAATACTGCATCTCGTGAGCTTCAATTTCCAAATTGAGAATTCGGACTTACCGTCTGTCGGTCTCTTATTCATAGCTCCAACATCTTGTTGCCGGCGCATACTCTGACCGGTGTTCCCATACGCTGAATTCATTGCTCCTTGCTGCCCTGGGTTTCGGTCGTTGACTGACATATTCCCGATACCGATTGAAGATGTTGACCGTTGAGTAGTCGCAGGTGCTTGCGGATGAGAAACGCTTTGCTGATAGAACACCATGCCAGACATTTCAGCATTGGTAGGGTGACTGGTTGGTGGTTGCTGCTGTGCTGTTGATCTTTCTTGAGCATACCTGGCCGCTGCCATCTGGTTCCATATTGTACTTGCTGATGAAGAGACTTGACCACTTTGAGAGGGCACGCGCTGGCCACCGCCTGCCTGGCGTGAAGCCATGATTTGCGCTCTCATCTGTTCAAGTTTTTTCTCTTCAAGTTTAGCCATCTTTTCAGAAGGTTTATTGCTACTGTTCCCTTCGTGAGGTTCTCCAAGACCTGTCAATGCTAAAAATGCAATGTCTTGAGCTATGAAACAGCAGAAATGTTGCAACTTTGTCTTGGTTCGTTGAGGACGATGCTTTATGATCCTTCCGATCAAAAGGACAGGAGCGGACAAAATCTCAAAGAACCTGGCACTAGATCGAGTTCAGTGTCCGCATAAAGAAATCTGCTGAGGCATTCCTCTGAGTCCCCCAGTTTCTTGTTATTTTGAATGATGATCTAAGGCTTCGCACTGGGCTCCTTTGTTTGAGCTCCATAGACAAGCTTGATGCATCGAGCCTAGTGACTACCGTGATTGCGAATCCGGATATGGTCTTTGTTGTAGCACTAAGATTATCGACAAACAATCTGGAATGCTGTTTATTCTTTGTGTGCTGCTGTTCTACGGAATTGCTGTCGAGCTGCAGACTTATCCCCCTCTTCATTTCAGGAGTGCCGAAAAAACTCGACGAATTACAGGACAGCCGACTCCCACGCAATCTTCATAGAGCTTACTTTGGTATTGGAAAAGGTCGCATTTTCATTACCACAAGTCAGATCTTCACCACAGATATGGATGGCTTTGTTGATCGAGTGGTGAATGGGAAAATCTTCCAAAACTTTGCTTCATTCGTTCGCGGTAGTAGCCAGAGCTCGAAAGAAGCAACTGGCCGACCATGGACGGCAGATTTAGGCTCATCTACAGAGCGAAGAATGTCGAATTCGGATTTGAAGGGCAACAACTTGGGATCATTCGGTAATAGCAGGAAGAGGCGAGTATCTGAATCCGACCGTGGATCTCCTTCCGAGATCCCAAACACCATGGCCATGGAAGATCCACAACACAGTCTAGAGCAGTTCCGGAACTCCGAAGACTTTCGCAATACATTCGACAAAAGCCGTACCTCTCTTGCGCTACAGGATCGACAAACAGCTCCTGATCCGAGTTCACCACCCCCTCTCACTTCACGGTACTTGAGGATCTTTACTTTTCCGGGTGATTTTGGAGAAACAAGCACTGGACTGGCCGTTACGAAAACCTTGGTTTGGCAGTTAAACGCTATATATCGGTCCGAATATAAGATCAACGAGTGTGCAGAAGCAATCCGTGAGATTGATGAGAAGCTAAGAGAGTGGGATCTCGTGATCATTGATCTCCGCTCTCTCATTGCAGATGCTGCCACAGAGCAAGATCGAGCGCCGTTTCTCGCCAGCCTAGAAGAAGCTGAAACAATGGTGGTCTCAAATGAGCAAAAGAGACTACTTTTGGAGAAAAGACTTCAGTACTGGACAGACGAAAAAGAGTTTCCCATGAGGCAAATGCTTCAGAATCTTAACGTTGTGCTGGAGTCGAGTAATCTCTTGGAGGAAATTCCGGTTGAGAGTGAAGAAAACTTTCAAGACTTCGAGGATAATCAGCCTGAGGAGAACGCACAACACCACCCCTCATCGCTCTCCCCAAGTGAAGTTGCTCGACAACAGCTGGAAAATGAAAAACTCGAGGCTTTGGAGATTCTCCAAGAAAGACGACTTCATTTACAGGATGTCCAAGCAAAGATTGAAAATTGGAAAGACTACTGCAACGAAGAATACAGCAAATTTCTCCAATTACAATCGTATGGGGTCATTGACGCAACTAAGACTGAGTTCGATGTTGAGATGTTTCAACGGGGTCAAGCGGCAACGAGGGATTGCATTGAAGCAGAGAAGGAAATGGAACAAATCATAGAATACGCCAGATTGTTGAAAGTCAACTTTGAAGAGTTTGACCAAGAGTCTGGTTTCGCTAGCCTGATCGAAGATGGACATGTTGAATCAATGGATCCGGCAGCAGTCTATACCGTTGACCGGAATCGAATCGAGAGGTGGATGGCCGACGACGAGAAGCTTGGGGAGCCTGCAGAGGAGATGGATGAGTGGGAGTGCCAAACCGTAGAGGTTAACGACAGTGTTAGTGTAGTTGCAGCCCAAGTTGCCACTGGAAAAGAACGGAGGCGTATTGATCGCTGGCGTTCAATGTGTGAGTTGGTGGAGGTTAATGCGCAGGAAGAAGATAACGAATGGCTGGAGTGCGCATAGGTTCACATACAATATCCTTGAACCACAAGTACCCATTACGATTGTGAATTTGTGATAGTGAAATATCAGCTAAATAACATGCAGGGAGATGATATTTATAGTGGTCTAGAATTTGATTTCAAGTACTGTACGCTCAAGTCACATCTCTTGAAAATTGCGAACTAACTTGGTACCGAGTTGGTCATGTATTCAAAACTATGCAACTTGCCAGACTACTTTCATACACGTCGGTCTCTAATTAATCTTCGAAACGTCTGTTACCAAGGTCCCATTTCCCACAAAATCTAACCGTGGACTCATTATGTTTTGCAGCTGGTCGCCGACCGTATTCAGCAAGCATCACATGGAACTACGTCCCACATGAAGCCTCCTCACAATTCTTTGGTTTAAGGAGAACAATGCAGGTCTTGCCATATCTCACGGAACATATTCATGAACGAAAGCCATCATTGATTTTCAATCACCAGACACCCACCATCAGCTAGCGGCCGAGACAGATCAAATATGCCTGCCACAGAACAGCAATATGCAGAGGCATGGTGCACGTAATTGCTCAGAGCAACAAGAGGCGAACGAACGTATGAGAAAGCTCCTACAATATCAGCAGAAGACCATCAACGAGTTACACCAGAAGTCTGGAGGAAATTCCCAGCAGTCCTCCGCGCTGGGAGCCGATACGACAGTGAGCATCTTTTCGGTCCAACTTCGACCCCAATCGTGTGGAGTGGAACCACCAAGGATTTGGTTCCGGTTTCTGTTGATGGGAAGGGGCATAAAGCTTTGATAATGACCAATGAATTTATCAAAATTTTGAATGAAGCTTTTGCTTCATCGACGGCAATGCAGATGGTGGAACGACAAGCTAGCGAAGAAGCAATGTATCGTGAACATCTTTTGGGCTTGACGGAGATCGCTGCTGGTGTTTACCAGGGTGGTCTAACTGATGACCAATGCGAAAAGCTGCACTCTGAGTCGAATCTCAGGAACAACATGTTCACTAACATGGGAAAGAAGGAGTTGGAAGTATACAACCAGGCCTACGACTTTCTTGAGCGCTTCATGCGCAACACTTTCAGAAAGAACGGTCTTCGGAGAGAAGGGAATTACCAAGAATCGAAACAGGCTATTCAAGAGTCCAAGATAGCGTTGTTGGGGGGCATTTTCGGGATGAGGATATCCTGATTCAGAATATCCAGATCGACGCGCCGAGCGACGACTCTGATTTTGGATCTGGTGATTAGATTATCAAATACCTAAAAGATTGCTCGAGCAGCCTTGGTGGATCTGAACAAGAATTTGGGCTACGTAGCATAGCATTTGCAGTTGAGATTACTATATTCAATGTAATGAAGTTTACTTGCTCTCTGTTCGGCTTGATTTCAATTGTATCGACTGCGTGTATTTCTTGCTGTGGGGAGGCCCCGACACCCCACAGCAGTGTTTGAGGGGTTATTTAAGAATGAAATTCTTAGTAGATTATACTGAGTCACTTGATTCACCAAGAAGATGATATTTGTTAGAACTGTAAGATTGCGCTTGAGTGGTGAGAGCCAAGGATATTCTCATTATGTCCAGTACTGTCATACATGTAAAGTCTGGTAGAGGAACAGGATCAAAAGAGACAACACCAGTTTCACCGCGGCCTTGGTACTGCTCGAACAGTTGGGTCTGCTGAGTAGGTCGGCTTCTTGCCGTTTGCAAGGTTGATCAGTCTCAATAGATCTTCATCTTGCAAGTGTCCCTCGATCGTACAGCGAGTATTGTACGCAAAAGACAGGGGACGGGTAAACTGCACATAAGAGTCCCCATTGATGACCACCCAATGTTTTTTTATTTGCTGGAATGAATGGGACGATCCAGTGACTCGTTTGGTTTGGTTGTTTGGAATCGGTCGGTGTGCCCCGAAAGTACTGAGCATCTCTAATTCCAACAAATTCTGACTTCTCCTTATTTTTCAACCCTTTGCCTCCGTGCGAGAAGATTGGGAGCCCAACGAGATACTGGGAAAAACGGGATATGACAACCATCTTTCTATTCTTGGAATAGACCCAGCCCAAGGGGGTCAGTGTTTGTTCTCGCGTTGCTCCGAGTTTGATTCTGTTTTTGGCGTCCTGATACACTTCCTCGCGTAAAGCAATAGAGATGATATGACCAAGCTTGAACTTTTGCGGCTCCAGAACCTAGCCGAATAGTCCCACATCCCCTTCAGCTTTTGCGGCAGGGTCAAAAATAGTAATTGGCGTTGCCTTTAGTGATGGCCTTTTCTTTATCACATCTTCAACTTTGTCCTCGCTTGACTCGTCATCCTCTTTGACGGCCGGAAGGGCATTCGATGTTTTGGTTTTTCTCTTCTTGTTGGCACTTAGTGGAGTGGCATTGGTCTTGCGACATTTGCCCTTACGGGGTGTTTGTCTTGTAATTGTCTTGGATATTATACCAGTCGTAACTTTCCTAGACTTTCTTGGGGATGATCTGGCAGGCTTGTTAGGGGAGATTTTTAGTGAACCTTTTGGACGACTTCCAGAGCCAGTTCCTTTTTTGGAAGACATTAAACTTATTTAGAGAGATTGATGCCCAGGAAAGCTCAAGGTCAAAAGGGCGTTTTGGGTCGGTGAGGTTACCCGGTCGAGATGTATCCCCTTAGCTGCCACCAGAAACACCCTCCTGAAAGCCCTGTAAGGCTCCATGTAACGAGCCCCTAAGAAGCGAGAAATGGTGTGTTTTTCGGGCTATGTGCGCTGTTCAATCACCCATGACCCGCTATACCTTTTTAGGCTTAGCGGCACGTGAGCTGTAGAAGGGTGCTTATGGCAGCTAAGGGGATACAACAAAGGACTCTTCGGTTCTTAATGGGAGTGCTCTGGTTGTCAATCTCGAAATACTTGAAAGAATATCCGTTCACAAAACTTGAGCCTTTATTCTCTTGCGGCACTGCTGTTTAAACGTTGGGTAGTTTCTACCGAATTCACTCGGACTGTCTAGACTTTATCGTCCTTTGTCCATCAGGGTCCGGCTCCTGTGGGATGACATCGAGGCTGGGTACTCTGGTAATTTTACAGTCATACACAGCGGACGTAGGCCAGAATATCCACTCCCAACTTGCAAGAAACAATCGATGATTGTAGATGGCTACAATCCCTGTGGAACTTTGTTATTGTTATATGAAAGCAGGGTCAAATTACTAACTTATATATGAGTAGAGGGATACGTTGCCCAATAGGTCCTCAAATATCAATAAGACAATTTTCATCTTCTCGGCAAATGATTGGATATCAGTATCATTGAACATTAGATTGCATCGAGCGCTGGTCCTAAAAACAGAGTTTGTAAAGAATACAGGTGTGCAAGCACGGATTAGCGATAGCTGGCCGCAAACAGTATTCACTCCAATTCTGATTGAAACGAGAATTAGGGAGTCGAGTGCGGGGCTATCCCCTTAACTGCCAGAAGCACTTCTGGCACCTTTTTCTAGGGGGGGTGCCATCACTACAGGGCCTGTGCGCCAGGTAAACAAAAACATCAACTACGTTTCCCCTCCTAATTTCCTACCTAAACACTCTACTTTCAATGCAATCATCATGCCCAAAGACGCAACGAAAGATCCTACCGATGCAGGGACCTTACGACCACTTGTGAAGCCTTTACAACGATGATGACTGTCTGTAATCTTGGTGTTCTTTGCTTAATTTAGGGTCTGGCGGGTCTCGCTACAGGGGTCTTCAGGGGCACAGATTTCTGGCAGTTAAGGGGATACGCCGAAAGGTACCCCGCACTTAACTGAAACTCCCCCGCAAACATTACCACCAATTATTTCCAGGCTGCGCCCCAGTGCGAAATCAAGCTTTCAATCAATCCATTAGAGACAGCGATGCACCATAGCAAAAAGCTTTGACAACCGGGCCCAATTCTCTAATTCACCAGCACGGGTTTGTGAAAAACTTATCTTCAAAACAATAGATCTTAAGATTCAATAATTTCTTAGCATTCTTACACTTGGGATTTTGTTCTAATATTGTCTACTCCTTGCATTGAGTAGTCATTATCTTTGAGGTTATTTGCTCGCCGCTTCACGTCCAGCATTGGAATGCGGAATGTATTCCAGACTGATCAGTCAAGTTCAGACACCATCCCGTCTGCCATGGCAATATACTCGCTTTGAATGATCAGCGAAGGTGGGCTGCCTCAAGTTAGGGTCTTTGGAAGCGTGTTATTTTGTTTGATGGAAAGTACTGGTGGATATTTTACGTGTTCGGAGCAAAGAAGTTATTGATGTTTTCGTATACCCCTGAATCACGCCTAAATCCGCCAACGAATAAATCCTTGACGCTTGATTCATTGCGCCACGAACATCATCCTTTCTCCATTGTCTACGTTCCAAGACCCCCGTAATTCTGTGTTCTTCTTTGCACTCCATGTAGGTTCCTGTTGTTTGAAACGACAAAACATTGGGCAGGAGCCACTTTCGGAATGCGAAGGACGCGAATTGATGACGACTAATTCCATGACGGGAATACCCATGCCTAGTAAGTGTGGAGCATTTCAGCGCTCAGCATACGCGTGGCCCTATTTCTCTCGAGGCCTGAAACGGGCTTGCTGAAAACCGTCCACCTCCTTTCTACTCTTTGGTGATAGTTCAGCTATATCTATTTTTAACGGTTTGTATGGATGGACCCCGCATATCCAGGAGGAACGACGCGCAACAAGACAGGGGCGGAGCTTTTGAAAGCTTGTTCAAGAAATGGTTGTACTCCACGTTAACTCGACAAGTAGGTAGGCATGATTTAATGTGACTTTTTGCTACATAACTCGCTGCGTGCCGGTGGTGTACATTTGTGCCTCATCTGCCACCAGCCATTTTCATTTTGCGATTGTCTCATCATTTCAACTTGACCACGACTGACATGCCCTACCTATCGCTCAACATGAAGTCGTTTATGCATGCAATACTTCTCGGAGCGTTTGTGGGCAAAGCTTTTGGCACGATACATCACATGTTTTCTGGGGCTTTTGCTGGATCGACTATCTACGCAATTGAGTTCGACGACGAAGCAAACACTCTTACGCTTGCCAATAGCATCTCATCGAACTCCTCAACCTCGAAGTGGATTGCAATAGATGTTTTTTGAACCTGCCCTTCAAGCAAGATGCCCCTGACACGAAGTTCTAGGAACGAAAGCAAAATTTATATGTCGGGAATGGCGCGCAGTACGACAGCTACGCCATCACAAACAAAACTGGCCTTGAGTACTCGAGCTCTGTGGACTTGGAAGGCAGCTGTAAGGTCTGGGATACTTGGTTTAATTCAGTAGAGCTGATAAAAGTGATTTAGGTAGCAATGCGAACTACATCATTGCATCGACAGAACCTCCGTACTTTGTGTTCGGCGCACCCTACAGCACTAGCTGTGCAGGCAACGTGATGTCCGTAGATGCAACAGGCGCACTCACATCTATTATTTCAAATATCACATACAATTCCGACGCTGGTGTTCATGGATTGGCCCTGAGTTCGGACAACAAATTTGTCTACTCCGCAGACGATATGGGCAATGCAGTGTGGGTCCACAGTGTGAACATTACTTCAGGGGAGGTTACTGAAGTTCAGTATCTTGCAGCTCCTACTAGTGTTGATCCAAGACATATGGTGGTTCATCCGAAGGGGCTATTTGCATATGTCGTGTTTGAAGCTTCTAGCGAGATTGGGGTGTACTCTAGAAACAACACCACAGGGAAACTTACATACACGAACACAACGTTTCCATTACTTCCCAATGGTAAGCATCCACGGTTTATTGGTCTTGGGGTCATGTTGATACTTTATCAGGCTACACTAACAGCTCTTCGTACTGGGCGGACGAAGTGATGTTTTCAGTCAGCTCAACAGGGATACCAAAATACATGTACGCCACGACTCGTTCTCGAACCACGACAATCCCCGGATACGTTTCTGCGTTTTCCATCGATACTGACACCGGCGCCATTATCAGTCAACTCTTCTTGACGGAAACTACCAATAGTGGGGGATCTGCAAACTCGGTCACCTCTGCACCTTTTGCGGAAGAGTACTTTGCTATCACAGATAGTGCGAGCAATGACGTTGAAGTGTGGAAGATCACCGTCAATGGCACAGCCAGTGGTACCGGCACAGCTGTGGCTCATCTTCACTTAGCTACAGGGCCAAGTGATGTTGTCTGGCTTGATTAGTGCAAAGGCGGTTCATGAGATGGAGAGAGGGGTATACGATGGGAGAATTATACTTTCGAGATTTAGCAACTGAGAGGAGTCGTCTCAATATGTATTTACAGCGAGTAGTGTATGTCCTTCACTAGTACTCCCAACTTTCGCTAAAATCTCCCTTGTCAGTCAACAGAACTAGTACTAAGCACGTCTTCACTCTCATTATCTCAATCGTGAGCAGTCAAAGCAGAAGTCAGTCACATAAATTTTTTACATTCCCAAAGGTTTCAATTTGTAAGACTACTTCGCCTTTCATACGTCGCTCTTAGATCCTCTAGTGTTTCGGAAGTCATGATAGAGCACCTTTGAACATACCGTATGGATTGTGTGTGCGGGGAACCATGGTGTAGGAAAAGAAGAAATCCAGATGCGGACAGGAGGGTATCTAAGTTAGTTAGCGTCGTACTATGACAAGGCATACGCAAGTATGCCTGCAGAAATCAGATAAACAAATTAATTGCATCATATCGCCTCCTGGGAAAATGCAGACTTGAGATCTTCAAAAAGTTCTGCAAGAGGTTTAGTGCCATTTTTTCGTCCCAAATAGTAAGCCCTGGTCCTCGGCTCCAAGAGGGAAGCATCCAACAGCGCATCTTCGTCCACGTACTCTTCGATGTATAGCAACATTGCCATGGCAAAACAACCATGTATATTATGGTTAGTTGTAGCTAATAGCCGAGTGTAAGCCTCGACAAAACTGTGGACGCTTGGAATGCAAACTGGAGGAGACGCTGCGCGGAACGCGCCTTCGCCACGTCCCCATCGTGGTGCTGGAAGACGAGGATCAGAAGCCAGGATGATATCAGGAGGCATGTTCTCGCTCTTTGAAGTTAGTTCCAGATTGGGAAGGAATCCTAGGGTAGAGGACTTGGGATAAAGCCCAATGTAAATGCCCGAATCGAGATGAAAATGGGCCAACGGAGGCGGCGAGTTACGATTTTCAGCACCCTTTGGGCAAGACTGGAATTCCAAACAGCGTGAAAGACCACGGCTCGAAATGGCTCTTATGGAGGCTTCCATAAACTCATCGGGCACGACGAAGTCGATTGACTAGATCAGTAATTAGAAATGCCACTGATTAGGGAAAGGCGGAACTTGACTTACATCAACGATACTGGGCACTCCATA
Organism: Leptodontidium sp. 2 PMI_412; assembly: GCA_021432625.1. Classification (NCBI taxonomy): domain Eukaryota; kingdom Fungi; phylum Ascomycota; class Leotiomycetes; order Helotiales; family Leptodontidiaceae; genus Leptodontidium; species Leptodontidium sp. 2 PMI_412. The sequence continues at coordinate 389,406 of MU270363.1, read as the reverse complement.
GACATTGAGCAAATAATGTCCCCAAAGCACGCACGTAATTCTGGATTCTGACAAGCAGCTTGATATAGACCCGACCAGCTCCTGGTCGACTTTTGCTGTGTTCCAAGGCGAGACTGTCGTGAGGGCTGCCATGGCTTTCTTGCAGAGATTCAAAAAATCAAGTGATTGAAGTAAGATATTACTGGAGTTGATTCCATTACTATTACGACAATTCTGGGGATTTAAAGAGCTTTTATAATTTTTCACTAGATACTTCGGCTTAAATTTCCTCCGAGCTCAATTGTTTAATTTTTTCAGTCAATCAAAACCCGTAATCTCTAATAAAAAGCCTTGAGTACCATTGTTAAAAACATATGAGTAATAAAGAACTTTTGATATTACTTAACGCTTACGTGTAATATTATAAAAACAGTCTCTTGGACCCGACGAATCTTCTTTAATAAAAGTTTCCGGACGAGTAAATATCTTCGTTGAAAGTAATAAAGGCTTCTTTGTTCACTCACAAAACAGTGGCAGACTTGTATTTGGGCTTGGCCATCACGATTAGACTTTGTTCTTTGAATCCATCGAAGGAATGCATTTCTAGGCGTGAGATGATGAAGTCCAGTGCCGCAACCTAGGTCGACTTTTCAAATACGCCGTTTCTCTTGAGTTAACCCCAGTCAAGGCTTGCCTTCATAAAAGATCTGATGCGGCAGCCTATCTCAGGCCGTGTTCAGGATCTTAAATAAGTATGTTTTAGCCGATCTAAGTATCAAAAGGCTGTAGAAGTTTGTAAAAGGCTGGTTCTCTTCTACACGCCTCTTAGCCGACGTTACCAAGATCTCTCCACGACCCAAACACGAGACTAAACTCGACAACGGGTACGGGTAATGCTGGTTCCGTTCGTTCAAAAGCCTCAAAGGTGCTACCCGGGACAAGACGGCAAAGTATCCTGGGGACTGCTAAGCGAAATGCTCTAAACAATTCCAATTTAAAATTCAATGTTTTATTTTTAACTTTTCAACTTTGCATCAAGGTTTTAATTAAATTTCAAAAGTGTTATTACAGATCCGAATATATTCAAATCTTCCTTCACTCTCGAGCATTCGTTCATTCAACTTCACCCAGTGTAAGTCATCGCCTGCTATAAACTTCAGAGGGATTCAGGTACATGCTTTAAACTTCTACGTAAGACCCCCTGGCATTTCCATATTGTAATAGACCGTTTAAGTTATATTTGGTGGTGTGGCATAAAAAAGGTCAACACTTGAAAATTATTCAACAACACCACACTTTTCATAGATTCTATCTAATACACTTTTTTTTTCCTCCACTCCCTCAACTTCTCAGACTCTTTAGATGTGTAATATCTTTAGATTCGATCAATTCACGATTTTGTAACCGAGAATCTCACTAGTACCTCACTACATACTACCTCTCTTGCTGTGTGGTTATCAGGCTTCCCCCCCCCCCCCCCCCCACAGTGGTTTGTCACAAGGCGATCATCTATCCCTGAGTTTGCAATTTTGCATGCAGGTCATCTATGCCATTTGATACCATTTGAAGCAAACCCTTCTTAGGCATGAGTGTCAAGAAGTTTGCAATCAACAACTTAGAGCGAGAAGAGGTATTTTTCCGCCATGAAATCAGGACCAAAGCATAGGAAGCACGATAAGCATACAAATTTGTCTTTGTCACAATCATCTGGTGGGCTCCTCTTCAAGTCTCACTAATAAAGCGATTGAGCTCGTGAGCCTAAAGCCTATCGATGATCAAACATGCAACCTTTGTTAGACATACTGTCATCTTCAGTCGTCACCACGACAGGTTTGCTTCGCGCTTTGTTGGCCGGATGTTTGCTGAACGACATGGATCCAAATGGATGATCCGTACAGCATAAAAGAGTCGCCGTGTTCGTGTCACTCGTCCCTTCCTACTACTCTACCAGTCCATTATTCACCAATGTCTATTACACGTCTACAGTTTGAGGCAGCTGCCTCAGAAGTGATCTAAATCTTAAAGGCGATACCCGAATTTTCGGCTCTCCGAATTGCAGTGTTTGGGGGTCTGGCTCTCTGGAGATACCTCCCAAACTATCGTACAACCAATGTTTGTTCCCGTGTTGCAAAGTCCAATGAATGATCGTATTTGGGTATCAATGCTAACTCAATATAGGATGTTGATTTCATCATCAATCTCGACAGCGCCCCGGGTGGGGTCAAGAGCAAGCTCCTCAGTCTTCACAACTCTCCATTTGTCGAACACGCACAATTCTTCTATTACAAATCGCCCAACGGCCAACTCATACAGGTTGATATTTGTTCCAAGCTGGCAGGTAAGCGATTCCATGCATGCAATCTTGCTCTCGAAAATCTAAGCGCCGCCTGGACTAATACATCGAAAAGTCACCATATCTCCCCCCAACTTCAAGAGTGCTGAGCGGCATACCAAATGGTGTTGTGCCCTACATTTCCGCCACAGATCTTCTGGTCTTTAAGATCAACTCATGCGGACTCCGCGCCGAACCCGCCAAAGCTCTCCGCGATGCCAGTGATGCTGAGGCTCTTTTGAACTTGGAGCTTAGGTCAGGGCCGCTCATCTTGACGCCGGATCAAAAAGTTCCAGTAAAAGCTGGACTGGTGGATATCGCCAAGCACACTAATAGGACCGAAGGCTGGTGGAAAGAGCGTCTTGGGTTGTAAACATTGGCTTATGCCACCAAGTAATCTGTGGGTTGTGATGAGGTCTTGGTTTTTAATTTGTCCATGCTCTGGTGGTTGTCTGTCTTATTCACTTTATGACTCGGTCCGGGCGTGATTCTGTTTTGGCTACTCCGGATTCTCGGAATCTACTCGTACATGCTTGAATATGTCGTCCACAAAGACCCGAAACAATTTACTTGCTTCCTCTCCCAACCCCCCGGTTGGCTGCGAGCGAGGTATTCCCCCTAGTGACCCAAAATGCTAAGACTCCAAATCGCCGGGATCACTGTTCACACAATTTCTCCATGTTGAAAAACAAGTCGAGTGATTCTCTGTTACCATCTTTGTTCATATGACAGGAGATAGGCTACTCCGCATTCGGTTTAGCGCAGGCGCTAAAAATTTGAATATAAAGTCCCAGCTTTCCATTCATCCTAAATATTCCCAACACACACACACATACAATAAAATGCCTCAGATTCAGATTCTCTCGGACCTCCACCTCGAGGCACCAAAAGGCTACGATGTGTTTGAGATCACTCCCTCGGCACCGTACCTTGCTCTTATCGGCGATATCGGATATACCAATGATCAGGATTACTTCACCTTTCTCGAGAAGCAGCTGGCTAACTTCAAAATTGTATTCATCATTCTCGGAAATCATGAGCCTTACCACTCCTCCTGGGCGACTTCAAAGCAGAAGATTAAAGAATTTGAAGTGACCTTGGCGGCAAAAGCTGCCAACAGCAGCCTCGGACAACTCGTCTTCCTCGATCAGACGCGGCATGACCTGTCACCTGACATTACCATCTTAGGTTGTACACTGTTCTCGAACGTTATTCCATCGCAGACCGATTATGTCAGTTTCGGCCTCAACGACTTCTACCACATCGAAGACTGGACAGTAGAGAAGCACAACGGGCCCACCTCTCGGATCTCACATGGTTGAACAGCCAAGTCGAAATCATCTCCAAGGCCGAACCGAACCGAAAAATAGTCATCCTCACACACCACAGCCCGACTAAGTCTCCTCGGTCGTCTGACCCAGCGCATGCACAAAGCAACATCTCTTCCGGCTTCTCGAGCGACCTCTCGGGCGAAATTTGCTGGACGAGCGATGCCGTCAAAGTTTGGGCATTTGGACACACGCACTTCAATACCGACTACATGGAGGATGGAAAGCGCATCGTGGCGAATCAGAGAGGCTACTACTTTAGCCAGGCAGCAGACTTTGATGGAGTGAAAACCGTTGAGATTTAGATGTGAAGTTTAGTTCACCGCCTGGAAGAGGGCCGTTCGCATTGATTCCAAGGTGTTACGGATCGGAAAAGCTTCTTTCTCCTTAGGTTTTCGGGCGGTGTTAAGGTCAAGGTCAGGTAATTTTATAGATGGGAAAGAAATGACAAAAAAACAGATCAAGGAGACTTCAAACCAGCAAACTAAATAAATGAAGCTAGTGGGCTCGCTCGCTAAAGCCCCTGAGATGCATCGCGACTTGTTGATACTCGCTCAGCCGCCGCTTACGAAATGCCAGCCGCGAATATTCACTTGCTCACACGACTCAGGCTAATTTCTTAGTGATAATATATATTTCCGTCGTAACGTAGTATAATCACACTTTTTTTCTGCTGAGCTAACTTCCGTGCCCTTCCATCATTATTATAAGCAAATATCATGTGACCGACGATCAACAAAACCCCGCATCTCTCAACGCGGGGTACATTACAGGCGGAAGAACCTCGTCATTTCCCCCCTAATGCACATCACCAGTTCGGCCTTCAAAAACCTCCTTGATATCCGAGAGAAAGGCAAGTGTCGGCCCTACTCCGGTTCATTTGCCAACTTTCGCAAGAGGCTAATGCAGGCGAAGTCTCCGATGAGGGCGGCAGTAAGCATCCGTCTGGCACTAGGACGCACATGGGATGGAAATGCTCTGGGAAACGTGGTGATGCTCCTTTGGCATGCGGGGAAGATTAGCAATGAGCTCTGCCAAGTGCTCGTATGAAGCTTGAGAGGTGTTAGTCTCGTGTGGGGCTGCAGAGAGGTGACCTCAATGTGAGGTGTTGATGTGATGATGTACAGGTCAAAGGTGGGATTTAAGAGTCCGGTGTAGGTATTTAAGATATAGGGTCTTGTGCTTTATTTTATTTTTATTTTTATTTGTTTTTGGAAATATTGTCTCGGGTTTTGTGAGAAACCAGCCCTGTTATTCAAAGTCAATCATGAAGTTCTCCTCTTTCTCGGGAACGCTTTTGCGTGAAATTGCCCTTTTGGCCATTCTTCTTCTCCCAGCTGCAGCTCAAAACAATACCGGGAATATAACATCCGACAGTTATTTCTACGGGCAATCGCCACATGTCTCTCCCGCCGCATTGCCATCAGGAACAACCGATTCTTGGGCAGCAGCATATTCCAAAGCCGCGGATTTCGTCTCGCAGCTCAGTCAAGAAGAGAAGAGCAATCTGACCTTCGGAGTCAGAGCCACGAGGACCGGATGTGTGGGGTATATCCCGCCCATTAAGAGGTTGGGGTTCAAGGGTATCTGTTTGCAGGATGCTGGGAACGGAGTGAGGCTTGCGGATGGGGTGAACGCCTATGACAGTGGTTTGCATGTTGGCGCTGCGTGAGTTGCCTAGAGACTTTCGAATATTCTGGGGTACTAACAGTGACAGCTGGAACAAAAATCTGGCGTACCAACGTGCTCTTCACATGGGCGCTGAATTCAGAGCCAAGGGCGTGAACATTGCGTTGGGTCCAGTCGTTGGTCCTATCGGCCGGATCGCTGAGGGTGGTCGTAATTGGGAGGGGATTTCCAATGATCCGTATCTATGCGGTGTGCTTGCTGCCGAGACCGTGCGTGGGATCCAAGAGAACGGTGTTGTGACTAGCACGAAGCATTTCATTGGGAACGAGCAAGGTATCTCACCACTCTTTCTGAACTTTAAGGTGTGAATTTGACATCCATAGAACTCAACCGGAATCCAAGTACCAACAATCAACGCCAGCACGTGGAGTCTGTGTCGAGCAACATCGATGACAAGACCCTCCATGAATTGTATCTTTGGCCTTTCCAGGACGCTGTCCGAGCCGGTAGTGGGAATATCATGTGTTCGTACAACCGAATTAACAACTCTTACGGATGCCAAAACAGTAAGTTGCAGAACGGGATTCTGAAAGAAGAATTGGGCTTCCAAGGTTTTGTTGTCAGTGATTGGGGCGCTTTGCATGCAGGATATGCTGCTGCTGAGGCAGGGTTGGATATGGTAATGCCCAACGGTGGCGTGTTCTGGGGATCCAATTTGACTGCCGCAATCAACAATGGGTCTATGAATGCCTCAGTGCTAGATAACATGGCGAACAGGTATGGAAAATACTGCTACTAAGTGAAGGAAGCTGACATTCTTCAATAGAATCATTGCCACTTGGTACCAATTCGGTCAAGACTCAGATGATTATCCTGAGCCTGGCGTTGGACTTCCACGGACTTTGACGGCCCAGCATGTATTCCTTGATGCCAAAGTTCCATCGTCGAAACAAGTCTTGCTGGACTCGGCAATCGAGGGGCATGTGCTTGTCAAGAACACAAACGGATCTCTTGGCCTTCCACTACAGAAGCCGAAACTTGTTTCTGTCTTCGGCTATGATGCAGCCAGTCCACGCAAGAACCCTTCTTCAGAGGGTCCTCCTGATCACACATCTCAGATCATCAACCGTAAGTCGGGCCAATTTTTTTCATTCAAGACACTCACTGACGGCCAAGCAGAAACGATGATTGTAGGAGGCGGCTCAGGAGTCAATAACCCGGCTTACATTTCTTCCCCGCTCGAGGCATTGTCTCAACGCGCCTATAAAGACAGCTCGCAACTTCTTTGGGACATCACTAATGTAAATTCCACAGCACAAGTCGATGCTGCCTCAGATGCATGCCTCGTTTTCCTGAACGCCTGGGCGTCAGAAGGATATGATAGATCTGGCGTACACGATGACTACTCCGATGCGCTAGTCAACAATATCGCAGATCAATGCAACAACACGATCGTTGTGATTCATAACGCTGGTGTGAGATTGGTTGACGTATTTATCGACCATCCGAACGTCACGGCTTTGATCTTCGCGCACCTTCCAGGCCAGGACTCAGGGCGGGCTTTGGTGAGCTTGCTGTATGGAGAAAGCAACCCCAGTGGAAAGTTACCTTATTCTGTCCCGAAGAACGAATCTGATTATGGTCCGCTGCTGAGTCCAACGCCGCCCGAAGGCATCTATTGGACATTTCCCCAAGATGACTTTACCGAGGGCGTGCATATTGACTACCGGGCATTTGATGCAAACAACATCACGCCCAGGTACGAATTTGGATTCGGACTTTCATACACGACTTTCAAGTACTCTTCTCTGGGAGTTACGAAGGCCGATGGTCCCTCCACGGATGAATATCCTGTCGGTAAGATCGTAGAAGGAGGGCAAGCGGATCTCTGGGATGTCTTGTTCCAAGTCACTGCCTCTGTCTTAAACTCAGGCGAGGTAGATGGTGCAGAAGTTGCACAGCTGTATGTTGGAATTCCTGGCGGACCTGTCCGGCAGTTGAGAGGCTTCTCGAAGGTCAATATTGAGCCCGGCAAATCAGTCGATCTGAACTTTAACCTCCAAAGGCGAGACTTGAGTGTTTGGGATGTTGTGGCACAGAAATGGCAGTTGCAAAAGGGTGAGTATAAGATCTATGTTGGCGGCAGCTCAAGAAACCTACCATTGGAGGGGAGCCTTACTGTTTGAGCAAAGGCCGTTTGATGTATTTGGGCTGTGTAGGATGTGCACCTAATGGAGGAGGCTCGGACATCGGTACATATGCAGATTATCCAGTCTACTAGAAGCGTAATGAAATAACACTTATCCCTGGCGTAGAATCCTCCTCTGCAGCTTCGCGAAGTTATTTTTTGACTGAAAGGAATTTGATTCTGCAATACAATTGAGACAATAACACAAGGTCCACGGTCCGAGTTGGATCTCACGTTTCGACGTCATTATCAATAGGAGATTGCGTCCTCACTCAACTCCGCCCACGCTTCTGATATGTTTCCGTCGTATGGTTTACCTGTCGAAATCTTGTGTGCCGTAAAGGCACAATCCTTGTGAAAGTCAGAGCCAAACACCCCTTCGATCTTCGTACCTAGTGGTTCGAGGAAGGTCATTTTGTAAAGCTTCTTTTCCGAGTCGATTTGATTCTCTCCACACCCAGTATCCGTTCCTCTCCATCGATAATTCCAGCTAGGACATTCTGGAGAAGGCATGGTGACATTTTCCAAGTGGAATTCTTCAGGCGTGGGGCTGCGGCGATCACTGTCGTATGGATCATATGATACGTCTTCGTCTTCAAATTCAGCTCGCTTTCGCTTTTTTGCTGCAGTCCCAGTACTTGCACATCCTTTGCATGTCTTTCAAGGCGCATATATCCCTCAATGATCCCCATGTTGAATTGTGCAAAGAGCTGACCCTTTTCAACAAAGATGGTGAGACTCCTGTCTTCATCCTCGCCATAGTCTTTTTCGATGACTGGGCATTTGATCTTGTAGGTCCCGGTAACGATCCAATTTTTCACATTTCCTGAAACTTGCATTCGAGATTGCCTGTTGTGCCTGCTTGCGAGTAGCCAAATCTGCTTGGTCCGGCTCTTGCTGGGATAGCCGCTTGATTTGTCTGCTGACTTTCTCCCATTTTGCAAGCGCCTCTTTATTTGATGTCTCCGGAGCAAGTGCTATGATAAATCGTATTGACCTTCGCGTCCTTCATGACCCGTAGGATATTGGTAATATTTGTATTTGACTCCCACGCGCCTTGTATTATCCAAAAACATCCCCAAATCCCTCAATTTGATTGTGATAGGGTCTGAGAATTCGCCGTCTTTGAAAGCCTGTTTCAGAAATCGACGGTCATCCGCGGCTATCTTTTGGTCGTCCGTCATCGACGGCCACTTCGCGTCTCGCACAGCCATGACGTTCTTATTATGGTCCTCGCAGGCCTTGCTGTTCTTCTCCCAGAACTCTTTCCTCAGCCTGCCTTGTACCTCCTGCAATTCTGCTGTCATCGGTGCCTTTGGGCGGCTCGCAGCCGTGCTTGCAGTGGCTCGGCCACTGGACCTTTTCTATCCAAACCTCGGAATGCGCATTGCGCCTTCCACCATTTCAGGGATTTTTTTCTCGATCCTGGGCTGGGTTTTGAGGATCCTGTTGTTCTTGCCTCGAACTGGCTGGAGAAGTGGGAGGTATCCCGTCGTGTCGTCGCAGAACCAGTGCCCGTCTAGCTCGAAGTTGTAGCCAGAGGAGGTTAAGTTGCCTGCTTTGTGTTTTATTGATGCTGGGGATGTAAGGATATCTGAGTAGGCATTTTGGTCGTCGGAGTCGTTGTGGTTTGAAGTTTAGAGACAACTACTCGAAACATGGAATCGCGTATCAATCGCGTGATCGCGTGATCGCTATCTCTGTTCATGTCTTCATTTTCTCGTGGACCATTCATTCATGGAGCCACCCGACTCCCGGGCTACATAGGAATTTTCTTCGGTGTATATTTTAGGGAACAGAACAACACTCCTCTTGAAAGATAGCTTGAAATCAAACTACCGCCACCGCAAATAACCTTTTCGGATGTTCTGTTTACGATTTGGGCGGTCACCGAGTCAACCTGCCAAATTGGACTTGTTATTTTGTTTCCTTCATTAAATTATTGACCTGAAAGTTTTCCGTGTTCGAAACGATATTGCGTATGTAAACATTAATTATATCCTAAGAAGAAGAGTTCAAACATTCATGGCGATAAACTCTGCCAGCTGACATAGCTCTCCCTTCCCATCCTTCTCGCATCGTTTGAGCTTAGTCTCGTACCGGATACAGGAGTGACTTCACCACTTAGTGGGCCCCCTTCTCCAATTTCCACACTCAGCCTGGCATTTGGCTGTTTTGATCTCCATCGATTCTCCGTTGCTGGAGAGTGAGGTAGCTCTGCTATTCCATCCTGCACTTCACCAGAACTGACCCTTGAATGGGAAATTGGTGGAACGACCTGATTACGAGATCCAAAAGTATCCAGGGGTCTTTCTCCGTTGTACTGATTTGAGGAACCGATTTCATGAAAGTTGGGATTTGGCGATGTTTGTCCAGATTGATATGGTGGCGGGCCAGGACTTAAGGGTGGTGACGTTGTGCGTACAGAGGTATACTTGACAGCATCCGGTACGCCGAATATCGGCTGGCCATTGTAGAAGGCCTCTGATAAGATGCATTAGCTTGGGCAAATGATGAAACACGGGAGTGGTTATCAACGGACCTGAATTCCGTGACTTCTGGTATCCTTCATTGGTTTTCGTCATAGCAGAAGAAGAATGGCCAGGGTACTCCATCATACCGGGTTGCACGTCGATGTGAGTTGGAGCTTTCTTCTGACGACGTTTCCGACACCAGCAAAAAACTAAGAGGGCAATCACAAGCACTACAATTCCTCCGCCTGCTCCACCAGCAATTGCTCCAATAGGTAAACCAGAGCTAGATTTCTCTGGGACAGAACCTCCTACTTGTTTAGGTGTTGAAGATGCTGTTGCAGAAGTACGAGATGTTGTCTCGGAAGCATTACCTGGCATTGAAGTTGAGAGGGATGTGACCGAAGTAATCAAGTCGGCACTCGAGGACGTTTTAGTGATAGGTTGCATTGTGATCGCGGCCGAAGAGGCAGTTGAGACTGTTGCATCTTCCAGAGGGGCTGACTTAAAAGCCGCTGGATGTAGAAGACCGGTCCCATCCCCACCGCATGGATTAACTTCACAACAGCCTTGGAACGAAGGAGTTTGGAGAGCACAGGTCCACCATTTTCCGGCAGAGCATTGCACATTAGGCCAGTAAGAGTCATCGTTGCTAGTGACGCCCGGGTCAGGACCCGGATCTGTTCCCATACCAGCAGCCCGGATGTCGTTTGCAGGACATATCTTGCCGTCTCCTTGACATGGATTACTGGTGCAGCATCCTAAAAATGTTGGTGTTTGGGCTGTGCAGGTGTACCTTCACGTATCTATAAGTATATAAATCGTTTGTTGAGTGGCAACGTACGTACCAGAGTCCTCCCAGGGGACAAGTACCCTTGGTGTTTCCTGCCATGATCAAGTTGAAAGATAGAGGAATCTACAGCCTTGAAACCAATTTTTCCTCAATCGAATAGAATTTCAGTTGGTACTGTAACGGGGTGCTGTGAACAGCGCAGTATGAAGCTTGTTTCTTGACAGAGATTATATAACAGAGATATCGATACATACGAAGGAGGGTTTGATGTTTGTAGAATTTGTTTCAAGTTATGGGGGAATAAAGGGGTACCACTGATGGAACATAGGACTACGTTCGAGGCTCTAAAAACAACCACAAATAGATCTCGTCTGTTTTGTGCGACAGCGGGAAGAAGTGAGCCCATCCACAGGACGGCACGGGCGAGAAAAAGCAAATTTCGGTGAACTTGAGACTAGGAAAGGCTAGAACTGCATTATTCGAAGACAAGATCGGCATAATCGAGGTAGATGTGCCTAGAAACCTGCATCGGTGGTGACATTTAGGGTGGCTTGGGTCCAGAGCCTTGGGAAGGAGGAGGGCAGTGCGCAGTATTGCCAATATTTACCGGGCTAGCCCAGTAGTAGCAAACACTTGGAAGCATGAAAGAGGCTGTGGGATTATTCCTTATAAACAGTTTGATAGTATCAGCGGGAAGTGATATCTTGATGAGTTTGTAACCTCTGGGAGTTCTGGATTTCAAATGGGATAATCCAACGGCATCAAAGAACAATTTATTTCTGGCAGATGCACCTCCAACAACAGAAGTTCTCGTTGGTTTCCAATTATTTGATTCCTCACTTTAGAGGCTTAGCGGAGATATTTGGTGGTGACAATTCTAAAGCAGCGCTTGTGTCGGGCGCATGCATGCCTCTTGCATGGCAGTACTATTGGCAATCTTTCAAGCGTGAGCTGAAGAAATATGTTTGCCAGGAATCTTGCCCAATGAGAAATCGATGAAATCCCGAAGGCGGATTGGAAGCAGAAACATGCGGGAAGGTTCCAAATGGAGCTGAACTGATGACGCTGCAATAAAACGAAAGACGCAGTCAGGCTTTCAGAGGGGTCATGTGACGCGGTATGTAACTTCTCCGTCGTTAGGCGTAAGATCTCTCTCTATTAGAACGATGGTTTCTTCAGACTGACATCATCGTACATATGATACTCCTTTGTTTCTGTTTGGCGGTTTACAGATGCACCTTGAGGTGAGGATTGGTATTTTCAGTGCTCATCTTGGCCATCCTGGCTTTCTTCTTAAAATAATCTGCCCATTACTGACTATTAGATGCCTGGCAAGCGAGTGCCTCTCCATTCCTTCCATTTCCAATATTAAACTTACTCGCAAGTCTACAAGGCTCGAGTTAACGCATTGGTCTGCAATGACCCCTCACATGTGTCATTGTTTACAATTAAGCGAGATCTTGACCTTTTTAGCAGCCTGCATCTAGATGATGCAGCTCAGCGAGGAGCAAGGCTATCGATATCATAAACTTTAATAACACAATAGTTATACAGAACTCTAGTATAGAGTAGTGACTTAGCAAATTCCGGACTGTCGAGAGGTATTTATAGATTGGGAAAACAAGTGAAATATTCTGCAGGCATCAATCCTTCGAGCATTCAACTATGAGAAGGGGCAAGTGAAATTTTTGAAGAGGATTTACAACCATCAAGGAATGGTTCCATTCAATCAATGAAAAAGGCCAAGAAGAACAAAAATCAAAACTCTTCCCTCGTTGAAATGCGAGAACAATGGGGATCCCCGTTTGTTTGTTCTAGGCATTCGCCCCAGCAGCTGGGTTTCAATAATTGAGAGTACTCGCCGGGAAGGATTAATGGGAGGGACGATTATGTACGGCGGCTCATGGCTAGTGTTCCACGTATCCCTCTTGGTACCGTAAAAAGTGTTTGTTATGAGGGGTGAGTGGGGAGAGGTACCTCCTCCAAAGACTGAACCAGAGATAAAGAACTAATGAGCTGAGAACGACGATTATCTGGACTGTTTATGACGAGATAGGTTTTCTCTGTTACCATATATCTTGATACTGTTTTGGGGCGAGTTGAACAAGCCCTGAGATCGTCGAAGCGCGGTCCACCTAATGTAAACATGAGAACGTCCGGGTAACTTGAGTACCGGAAACCCAATCATTGCCAACTTACCACAATCTCAATCGAAGGTCTATTAACGATTTAACTGATTCAAGTTACATCGCCAACGAATCATCCACTGCACTATTTTGCTGAGGAAATTAACACGACCGAGTCAATCGGATTGGTCTTTCTTCAATTTTGGGGGAGAACCTTGGCATCTTTGTCAATTGGGCCAACAATATTTAGAACCTCGGGTAAAACCTACAAAAACTTTTAGGCCATGTTCTCCTTAACTTCACATCAGATGCATTTTAGAAGTGCATTTGTCTATTGTAGTATATAAAGAAACATTTATCCAATTTTAATAATTCCATTTCTTCCCTCACCAAGCTTTTACTCTGCCTCACATCGCCTAAGAAGGATCTTACAAATACTCAAAAATCTTAACAATGACCCCATTTACCACATATCTCATTACACTTCTTTTAGTATTAGCTGTTTCCAATGTCTCTACTCTTCCAAGAGCTGTAGTATCCACCAGAGCCATCGCCGACTTTCCAGAAGTCATTCCCAGCCCAGGCATACCCAATCTAGCATCACTGAATCTCACATCCGCTAATCTGTACACTATCCCGCTCTAGGTAATATTTCCACTATATCTGCCCAGTTCGAAAGCGTACAGTATTAACATGCGGATTCTCAGGATTCGGTACTGCCCCTATAAGTCCTATCGCCCTGCGTAGTCTTCAGAAGAGAGAACCAGCCTGTACCAACGCCAGCAACACAGTTACACATGCCCTAGATTAAGCCGTCGCCTTATACAATTACTTGGCAACTATCACAGGGAGTTTCGCATGCTAGGTCTACCTACACCTGCGACTTATATCTCGACGGAGAATTGTCAGCTGAATACGTTATAGGTGCAAGAGCTTTGGCCTTATACTTCTAAGATCTATTAGTACCTTCCTATCATAGATCTATCGGTTTTTAATATATAAAAGTGTCGGACTTATAAGTTATAATCCCGATATACATGTTGCGATTAGTATTATGGCCCATCAATGCCCTCATGATGGTTCGCATGCTGGTGCTAGTATATTGTCTTCCTTTCGTGCATGGAATCTGAATTGCATACTCACGCTCAGTAGGTTGGGAAGGCATTGCGTGGAGGGAAGATAACCGTATTCAGTTGATCGCGGCGTGATTGGCGAGTTGACTTGAAGGTTGCCTCAAAATGAGGTAGCTGAAGGAAGGAGACATTATCCGCCAATTCGTGTCCCTAAATTAATGTACTGTATACTACATTCAATATACTTTCTTGGTGCGTATCCGAGAAATGAAACAGGCGCTACGCGAAATGGAAATTTTGGAAGGGTCAAAAGCTAAACAAGCTAATAGAATTCGAAGCACAATAAGAAATAGCAGCAGGTGCAGATTTTAAACTAAAGTTCTAATCGAGGTTTTAATTTTGTCGTAGTTTCGCTAATACCGCTACTACACCACCACTTAATCTCTTAGTAATCTTTGTAATAACTTTCTTCGTCGCTTTCTAAGCCCTAAACAACTCGTTAATAATAATCTATTATCTTCTAACCTTCTTTTTACCTTATTCGCCTACGATAGCAACTTCCTTTAGCCTCGTATTAACCGCATTCTTAATACTACTAAAAGTACTAATAATAGATACTACATCCGTCTTATTAATACTTCTTAACACCGTTACGAAATCCAATATCTTCTTCGTGTACCCTTTATTCTCATATTTATAGCTCTTATATAATTCCAAATACCGTGCTACTTCCACTACGCTCTAGTATAAAATCACCGTAACATTATTTACTAGACTCGTCTTAGATAGCTTCTTCAAGCTTTCTTTATAATTCCCGATATCCACTATTATAAGCAAGACCCGTAGATTATATTTCCCCTATAAGCCTTTGATACGATTATATATATATTTAAGATACAAAAAGTAGTATTTTAGAGATAAGGAGAGCGCACATATCGTAGCGCTTAGGACGTAACTTGCGGACATATCGAAGTATTCCCAGGTAAAAGAGCGCATGTTCGTGAGGATCGGATTTCCCTTTTATTAGGGCGAGACGAGAATCGAAGAGCCAATTGTTTGTAAGGCTATTACTTAAATAGTTGGCTAGATAACTTTGGGGCCGGAGGAAGTTGTAGTTGAAGGGGCGCGGTCGAGGCGTTAAGGGGTAGGTTGTTGCATTCTTTGCGGGGTTGGCTGTTGTACGCGTACTAGAGCTGGAGTTGGGACTATTATACTACTAGGGTAGCGAGGAAATCCGCATCGGCGCCAAATTCATCGTCGTTGTCTATGTTGTTGGTTGTGTTGGAGGTTTATGGCATACGGTGATGATAGATAGGGAGGTGGAGTGGTTCAGTTTCGCCAGCCTTGCCACCCTTGAGAGGTGGAGAACCAAAACGAGGGAGGTCAGATGCTAAGGAATTGGCTGGATCTTTATTTCTTACGAACCTGGAACCATGGGTCCGTGGTCTACAGGCTGTTTAGCGAAGGCTTTGAAAACCTGAAGTCGGCAATTTAACTTGATAATTACTAAATAACGATGTAATCTCACAACTTTTTTCTTCGTGTATATTATAAAGAAGAAGCGTATTAATGTTTTTTTCTTTTCTTTTGAGTAGCTTTTTGAATTATATTTCCCAAAAAATACTCCGATTTTTTATTTGGCTGTGAAATGCACTCTAGCGCACAGACTACTGATTTCAGGTTCGTTAAGTCAACCCACCCGCAGCCCCGCTCGTCATCAGATCATCAGAGAGTCATCAAGATGCCGAGAAACTCCGATTACCACCAATGTCAGCAGTACAGTGGCAATAGATCCGGGAATAGAGGCATGCGGGAAGGGCAAAGTTAGACTAGTGACTCGAGTCGGGTGAGTTGATAAAGCCCGCAAGTGGACCTTGTTTTCCTCATCCGGCGTTCATTCCTTCGTGAGTCAGCTACGAAACACCCTTATTCCTTTCTCGGCTTCTAGAGGAATATATGAAGTGCCAGTTACGACTGCTGGTTACCTCGTTTACTATTCTTTCCACTGATTTTTCTATTTTTACCTCTCCTTGGTGTTCAGGGGTGCGATAATCTTGATAGCGAGCCAAATGCAAAATACAGATAGGCCTTTCGCGGCCAACACTGGTCCAGAAAGAGTAACAACAACAGAAAGTGGGCTGCAAGACACTTCCGTCCGTGAACCTCTTCAGCAAGAGAGGTCTCCCATGAAGATATCCAAGCACAACCGAGGATGGCGAAGGATAGTCAGGAATTTCACACCCTCGTGAGTCTCTCTTTATCATATCCCTACCTGTTAGTCCTCATCACTTATGCCTTACAGATGGTTCGCCGTATGCATGGGCACAGGGATCGTCTCGATTCTCCTGCATAACTTACCCTATAATGGGGACTGGCTCTACTACCTCTCCATCGTAGTTTTTTGCTTGAATATCGGCCTCTTCCTCTCATTCCTCGCTATTTCCATCTTGCGGTATACATTGTATCCGGAGATATGGTGGGCGATGACCAGACACCCGGCACAGAGCTTGTTTCTGGGAACGTTTCCAATGGCATTGGCGACTATCATCAACATGATCGTTTTCGTGTGCGTGCCGGCTTGGGGTGATAGGTTTGTGCAATTGGTCAGTTCTCTGCTATGGGATTCGTCTTGGCATGAAGTAAGTGTTGACGAGATATGTATAGGCTTGGGCATTATGGTGGATTGACGTCGCTCTATCCCTGGCATGTTGTTTCTACTTGCCATTCGTAATGTACTTTCCCCTTCTCCCACGATCTACCCCTCCGCTCACACATAGCAGAATGTACATCCACAAAGCAACCCTTCAAACTATGACAGCAACCTGGCTCCTCCCCATCGTGGCACCAATCGTTGCCTCTGCTTCAGGTGGGATCATAGCCTCCGCCCTCTCAAACCCACAACACGCCCTCTGGACAGTCATAGTATCCTACATCCTCTGGGGCACCGGCGTTCCCCTCGCGATGTGTGTTTTGGTAATTTACTTCCAGCGACTAACGCTCCACGCCCTCCCACCCCGCGAGGTAATCGTCTCGGTTTTCCTCCCTATCGGTCCCCTGGGACAAGGCGGGTTCGCCATAATGCAGCTCGGAAAGGTAGCCATGGAGATCTTCCCCATCACTCACACGCTATCTCTCCAGCCGGCTGAAGGCGGGGCCGTCAATGCCGGCCAGTTCTTATATGTGCTCGGGTGGCTGATCGCTACTGTGCTTTGGGGATTCGGGTTGGTGTGGCTCTTCTTTGCTGCGGCGAGTATTACGAGGAGTCGGTTCCCGTTCAATATGGGCTGGTGGGGATTTACGTTTCCGTTGGGTGTGTTTGCGACTTCCACGACACAGATGGCGAAGGAGTTGCCGTCGCTGTTTTTCAAGGTGCTTGGGACGGTATCCTGCCCTTTCGCTATTTCTTCATGTTGAGTTTGGTGGCTGATCAAATGTAGATTTTCTCCGTCGCTGTCACACTGCTGTGGATCATGGTCGCGATAGGCACCATCAGGAGAGCTTGGACGGGAGAGATCTTCTTCGCACCTTGCTTAAAAGATCTTGAGGGGAAGAAGGAACAAGCTCAAAATAATTGTCCTGAGGAGTTGACAGTATGATAGCTGAATAAAACAACGAAATTAGTAGCATGTTGCCATTTATGAGAGCGACATGGGAACCATCCTGTTGGAAGTCGACATCTGGCCGCGCTACCTTTACAGTTCTTCTTGACTAGTATCCAAATTTTGAATCTGATTCTCCTCCTTCCTTGCTGGACGTCCTTTGTCTGTTTGGCCCAGTCTCCGGTGTCAAAATTCCACTTTAATTCACCGTCAGGTGCCGTGTCATACTGTCTGGTCCCCTCGATAGAGTACAGTGCCGCACCACGAGCTGCGAGCCCATAGCTAGGGATGCAAGTGTTGCTATCATTTCTGGCAGATTCAATGCACAGGTTGAATGCCCTTTGCGCGACTTGAGCGAGGAAGCTGACTTCATATCCCGTGTCGAGGATCACGACATGGTCGATTGGCCATATGAAAGGTTCAAGACAGAGCCCTGGAGCAGGGAGTATAGTATCACCCATGGAAGTGATCGTGTCATCATATGACTCGGTTTCGTCTCCGGAGCGGACCCCAAGATCCTTTATCCCTAGCGTTTCTTCGTGCTTCAGTTTCAGTATGATGGAGGAATTTCGACGTTGGAGAGATCATTAGCTTACGATATGCGTATGAAGCAATAGCTTCACCATTATACACAAACCTCTTTAGTATAGCGCTCACATCATCCACATAGACATCTTCTAGGTCTAGAACAACTTGCCCTGTTATGGTAATATTTTTTAACGGACCCAAAATTGAGCATGCCAGTCCTGTCGACAAAGTCCATATCTGGTGGCCATCGTCCGTACTTGATACCCCTCCTCATTCTGGCGATACCCTCAATCCAACGGTTGGATGTGAGGCTGTCACCTGAGACGACGACACTGGTGCCGAGCCGGTTACCGAAATAATTTGCCAAAGGGACAGCGAGACGATCTGGTCTATAATGTTCCGTCACAAGACGTTGTCTCTCAACATATCCCCGGCGAACCCGGCACCACTGTAGACGAACAATATCTCTATGCCAGTAAGACATGATACCGCGCTCGACTGGAAGAGCCGAACGGAGAATCTCATGATAATAAATGAAAAGTTGCTGCCATAGTTATTGACTGCAGGAGTCTCTAGTAATTTAGCAAATGGATGGGAAAGGGGAAAGAAACAAGAACTTCAAGGCCGCTCCAGTGCCACAGCTCTACAGCAGCTGTGCCACAAACACGTCAGCACGTGAACAACACGTGTACCTATCTCCAGGTCCACCTGCATCTCACCTGGCCTGGGGACGTCCAGACAGGGGCTTAAGCGAGAGGGGTCCTGGACTTTTTGCATTTGTCCCGTCTCTTCATCTGGCGGTCAGATAATGCAGCCTCATCGCCCGCCTCAATATGCAGCACATCACAAAGGCACAACACTGCAGCTGTTGGTCATCTATCTTATGCATATCTTCATCTCCTTTAATAATGGCTGCTCCACGATATTTTCGACCAGAGGCCTGTCTCTCCTCGACACATGATCGGCCATCATTTCCATTGTCCTCTGGGTTAAATTGGTTTCTATTCATGGACTCATAGAGTCTTGTGGGAAATCATGGATCCTGCCAATGTTGGCCTTGTCTGTTCAATCTCTCCAGCCCTTGAGTCTAGCGCAACATCTGATCCGTCTTCTACGCGTTCTTCGCCTATTAAGTCTGGGAAGAAGATCCAGTCTACTTGCTCCATCAATATGGCGATACCAGTCAAGAAGCGTTCAAGGCTTACGGGTAGACCAAAGAACAAGACGCCCACGAGAAAACGCAAGCTGGTCAGGCTGTACCGCATGACAGAGCTTGGCATAGAGGAGATCGCAAGTGTTCTACAAGCAAAAGACTTCCTACCATGGTAAGTGATTCTGGAGTCGAAGCATAATTGATGAGCTCACTGATTCCTTTCAGCAAACGAGATGTCCAGAAGCAGCTCACGTCCCTCCTGCAATCTCGCCCAAACCAGATTCGACCTAGAGGACATGTAACGAAGGCACAAGTCAAAATGCTCCGAGATTGTAAATCAGTACGAACTTCGAAAAAGACGCAAGCAGATGCTGAAGGCGGTTGTGAATTTGGTCATTCTTTAACCTCATTCGTCACCTCCCCGTCACCACGGAATTTGTATTATTCTACGATGTCTATAGACCAGGACATTCACGAGATACAGTATCCGCTCCTCAAATCCCCCCGTTTTCCGCCCTTGGGCTGCGGCCCCCAGAGAAGCGTCAGTGGTTTTGATGACACAATTTTAGACTGGAACACAGAAGGCTTCGAGGTTACTGAACTGTGTCAAGACCCAATTGTGTCGTTAGAGATTGACGGCCAAACTCTGGACACTCAACTCGGAATGTCCAACCAACAAGTACCACTGATGGAACCCACTCCAGTGACCGTCACCGCTGTCTTTGAATCCAAAACCAGCTCTCATGCAACGAGTGACAAGAACTAGATGTGCTGCTAGATAATCACAGCACAGTGAGTGATGGTGGGATGTCAAACCGTTCGGTCCTCAGCATCTCGAGTTTGAGACGACGCCTACATTCGAAATACTCGAGCTCCCTCTTGGATGATGTACAATCCCTTATGGGGCGGCTGTCGGTATCTTCATGCTCGGATGTATCGAGTTTCAGTCTACACAAGTCTATGCGCCAACCTCTGCCCCAGTTCTGTACACCCTTCAAGCCAAGCCAGAATTTCATCCTACCTGGAATATTTCCGCGGTATTGCTGAGACCATATCAGCCATAATAAACTCCTTTGCTGTGACGACATCGACCTCCTTGCAACTGGGCTCCTTTGTTCAAATTGTCTGGATCTGGAACTCATCGACTGGTGTCAGCCGAGATCCTACTGTCAATCAGAACCGAAACAGTTCGCGCCGACGATCTTGGAGTCGTCGATTCATTTGGGAACTCCATCCTCCATATTGCTGCAGCTTTAGGGTCAGAACCCAGGTATCTGCTTTCCCTGATTTTGCTGGGTGGCAACGTACATCTCTTGAACAATGCGAACCAAACGTTTCTCCACTTGGTGGATGTGTTTGCTGTTGCATATATTGGGGACTTTAGAAAATTACTAGCAGAATTAGCAGGATCCAATTTCAAGTTCGCCCAACAAGATCACAACGGTCAGACCGCTATTCACGCCCTTACCCAAGAAAGTGTGCCTTGGAAAACACTCAGTTCCATCGTTCATAGCTTCCAGTTGCACGGTATCCCCATTCTGAAATATCGGGATAATCTGGGGACAAGTATTGCAGATCAGCTTCATGAGAAAGGGTTCAGGCTGTTCATACCAGATGCACAGGATTACTCTACCGTGCCAATTGTGAAAGATCTACCACTTCTACAGCTAGGGTCAAGTAGCCAGATCGTAATATTTCCCGCCTGGAAACCGACTTTGGCAAACGGTCAGCTGCCCGACCCTGTCAAAAATCTCGAGTATTCTCACGAATACCAGATGCACGCAGATTTACTTCGTATCATCTTACGTTCCGGAGAAGATCCGCTGTTTGAGGACATGGAAGGAAGAAACGGGCTTCATTGCCTTGCAGAAGTACGACTGGATTTTCCACTCGAGGTGGACGAAAATACGACGGGCTCGACTAGGAAACTTCTTGTTCGACGGGAAAGCTACCTAGACCAGCTACTGAGTAATGGCGTATGCCCAAATAGGTATGATAAACATGGAATCACGCCCTTCATGTCTTTCGTCATACATAATCGAGCAGAGGAGGACGATTCCTCTACAACAAAGCTATTGAGCCCACTCTGGCAGGCCGGCGCCAATATCAACAGTCGAAACAGTCAAGAGGAGACTGCTCTTCACCTTGCAGTAAAGCTAGGCCGTCGAGCTGCTACCAAATTCCTCCTATCTCATGGAGCCAATATTCACGTGCGCAACTACAAAGGTCTCGGGGTCCTCGCTCTTGGGTTAATACACAGCGACAGAGCGGCACAAGATACTATGCTATACGCCCAGATATCGCTCTGTATCTGTCTCGTGGGAAGCGTTGGAGCCGTCTCTACTCCGACTCTTTTAGACGAGTGGGTAACTCCGGAATTGAAAAGCCAGGTAGGGTGTGTACCGCAGAGTGGCGTGTCTCCAGGTGGTTGATTGTACAGATGCAACCCTTTATGGGCACATGGTATGAGAAGTCTAGGATCGTGAGCATTAAAACTTTCTAGGGACAAGTAAACGAATTTCCCGTCATAAACAAAAACAAATCGTCAACTGCTTTTGTCATTATGCATCGAAATTCTTTTCTTACCATATTTCAAGTCCTATCCCTACCCTTTTCGCTTCTCCGTTGCAAAATAAACAGCAGAGCAACTCGGTTATCTCACTGACAGTGCATCACTTCTCGTTTTAAGCCACCATTAACGCTCACGTACACACACTCGTGGATTCTGTACCAGGCTCTAACCGGTGCCAATGTGTCCACCTTAATAAAAGAAATTTTGACTCCTTTGCCCCATCGCCAATATCACGGTGGGGCTCGCAACCTGCGAAGTTAGAACCCCTGAATATCGGTTCCAAGCCGCCGCGCCACCCGCAATCTATTTCGAGACATCACGCCTTCAGGGGCGGACCATCACCCTCTTTATTTCAACCTCTCTTTTCCAACACCAGGACTCACCTCTCCCCCATCATCCACACTCCATCCGCCCAGTGATCCTCCTCAACAATGGCGTTTTACACGCCTACCCCAGCACCACCACGGATCGTCGTTACTGAGCACGAGGATAATATCAACACGGTCCACGTGCCATGGAAGCGCAACATCCTCGCCGCGATATGGATCCCGCAGTTCTTCTTCCTGTTACTCGGCATGAGTCTCTTACCAATTGAGATCTATGAAGTTTTTTCATTTCAGACAATGTAAAGACTAAATCCCTTCTTTCCCTCTTTCTTCCCCTTTCCCTAACCTCTCTCATCCCTGCCCCTATCTTTACCCCCACGCACACACCTTCGAACCTAGTTTGGTCACATATTAAACACATCTCCCACAGATTCATATGCATAATAGCCCTGGGGAACATAATTCTGATGTCCACGCCACTTATTGAAGCGCACCGCTACGCAACGGGCAATCTCACCCCGCAATTCTTCCACAAGTTGCAGGCGTACAAGGCGAGATGGGTTGCTGGGAGTATGGTCGTCGTTGTGCTTATTCAGGGCGGGAATGAGTTTAAGAGTGCGTGGGGGGTACTTTGGGTTGTTGTTGCTGATGGGATTTATTTGTGAGTCTTCTTCCCTTCTTTGTTTCATTTCTTCATTTCTTCTTGACTTTTATTGGCTTGTGGTGTTTCGAATGAGATGTTTTGGGGGTTGCTGCTTTGACCTCGATGAGAAGCTGGGGATGGGAGGGGAAGGATGGGGAGATTGCTGGATGCTGGATGCTGGATTTGAACTGTGCTGATGAATTACAGATCGCCGTTTGCTGCTGGACTTTGGTATGCGAAGCAGATGATGAAGGAGACGGGTGGTAGTAATGATGGAGGTAACGATGTGGAGAATGGAAGTGTTCGACTATGAGGCGAGGTTCTATTAACTGACCTTTGAATTCTCGGATATCCTAGTCACGAATGATTACTCAAATGTTGTGATGTATTGAGTATCGAACAAACCATGAGAAAACAATATGTTTCTCCGTTCACGCTTTAAAGAAACGGTTGACCTACTCTAGATTTTCAATTGTAGTGTTGCGTGACTGGCAAATATATATGGGTTCTAACCAATTCTGAGATAGAAGCAAGTTCCCGTGATCTTTTCCGAGTTTTCTCGTGGCCGTTCAGATAGAAAGTAAGTATGTCTCATATCAGACAGACTGAAGATGCTTGTGCGGCCTGTACTGTTGTGTGCGATTCCATCCCGCTGTGCTGTGATGTGCCGTGCTTTGGGGGATAGATACCTTCCGAAACTTTTGGGCCAGTTTGCCATGGCGAATAGAAGCCAGTGGACTGATCCCAGCAGCTATACAAACTCACCAAAAATGAATGATAATAAAAGGCCTGAGTCGTTTCGTACCGTTCATACAATTCTTCTCTTCCGAGTGCCTGCTCGCCAGCTCGTGGTTACCGAAGGTATGGACCAGCCGAGGAAACTCATTATTGACAAACACATTGTCGGATAATCGGTGCAGGTTTCATCCGTGCGAGTACGAGTACTTGCTGTGCCGTGGGAAGAAGGATCACCAGACCCAAGCCCAGAGAACTAAAGAATAAGTATTAATTGGAGGAGAATGCGGGTGGATTACACTTTTAGACGAACTCGGCCGAGGTCGATCTGGGGTTCTGCATACAATAGTGCGGGGTGATTTGACAGCGGGGAGGGACTCGAGAGAGGGGAGGGGACGGAGGGACGTCACCTCACATATTTAAAGGTTGATCTGCTCTGCTTCCAGAGTATTTTTGACAGCTCTAAGAAAGAAGAGAAATCAAATATTCATTATGGCTGCGTTTGGACCAGAAAGGTGTGTATCTCATTCACCGCAAGGACTAACAAACGCGTATTAAGCTGACACCACTTAGTGTTGCGTTCGTCACAGGTATTTACAATTTCATCTCTGCCTACCTACCTACTTGCTTACCCTGCGATGGTCACGAATTCCATTTGTTGAAATATAGCCCCTCAAATTAATTCCTTTTAAGTTGAAGAGCCCATAAGATATAAAAACTTACAAACCTCCCAGGGGCCGCCTCTGGAATCGGCCTCGCCGTCGCCCGTCAACTCCTCCTCGATGGCATCACCAAAATCGCCATCCTCGACATATCCACAAGCTCCCTCGCCGCTGCGGCCGAAAGCTTGCAAGCCTCGTCCCCCAACGCCAAAATCCTACAGATACCAACCGACTGCAGCTCAGAAGCCGACGTCAATGGCGCGGTCCAGAAAACTGTCGATGCGTTCGGAAGGCTCGACGTCTGTTTTAATGCGGCTGGGATGGCAGGGGAGTTTGGCGGAATCGCGGATTTGGAGGTCAGTGAGTTGGATAAAGTCCTCGGGTTGAACTTGAGAGGCGTGTGGCTTTGCGAGAGGGCGCAGATTAGGCAGTTTTTGAAGCAGGAGGAAAGGGCTGTGAAGTAAGTCTTGTGTGCGGTATTATGCTGCATGTTGATACTCGTGGCGGGAAGTGGTTGTGATACGTTTCTTTGCTGATGAGTCCAGTACCGGATTGCCGCTTAAGACTCGAGGGAGTATCGTCAATGTCGGATCTTTGGCTGCCCACTTCGCTATTCCTAATCTTACCCCATATATCATGGCTAAGCATGGTGTTCTGGGCCTGAGTAAAGCGGATGCTATGGACTACAGTGGGAAGGGCATCCGTGTGAATTGTATCTGCCCCGGCTGGATAGCCACTAAGATGACAAGCGAGCTGGTTGACGGACAAATGACCGAGGTGAGTTGACGGTATATGCAATTCAAGAGACTTGCATGCTGACGAAGTGGAGATGGGCGACAAGGTCATTTCGAGAGCGCCAATGAGTAGATGGGGTCATCCGGCAGAAGTGGCTTTCATGGCTAGTTTCCTGCTAAGTGACAGGGCGAGTTTTGTGACGGGTGCTTCGATGAATGTTGATGGAGGTTATAGCGCCGTATAAGTCGAGTTGAGTGCACCAGGGCATGTTTGGACATTCTATGAAGTCAAGTAACACTGGTTGACAACTTGGTTGGCTTGCAATTCCCAATTCTGACCAAGGACTTACCTACAACTTCACTTCTTTCCCAATTATGACTAGATATAGCCCATGCATGCTCTGACTTGAAACTGTTCCTCTCAATTCCAAGATGCTATCGTACACATACAAAACAGACCTCCAGGTCGATGCAAATGCTGAATGACCATGCCCAATATACATTACAGCCCCAAAAACGCCTGGCTATGTCGAATACAGAGGGAAGATTTCTCGTCTCGTGCCGCCGCCGTCGATGGTCGATAGTAAAGCCGGTCCTCAAATTGGTCCTTCGACCTTCGCCAACTTGAACCATCCCCTGACTTTCTAAGACCATCACCCAGCACCTCACTACCCATCAACCATCGTCGTTCTACCGGTCCTTGAATAACTTCGGTTTCCAGCCTTCTTTCAACTCCGCTTCCCTCCCCGCTAATTCCTCCTTCATCCTAATCTCCGCCTCGATCCTCTCCCTCGCCCTCAACACCTTACTCTGCAAATAAAAGCTTCCCCCCTTCTGCGGATCATTGACATCGAACAACTTCTTAAACCGCTCCATCACATCCTCCATGTTCGTCTGCCCATTCTGCGGCGGTTTGACGTTCAGGATCTTGCATGCTTCTTCGAGCGTTAGGCCGTTGGAGGAGAAGGACGTCGAGGATCCTGGATTGCCTGATTTGGCTTGGGCTTTGGCGTATTGTGACGATGCGGACGCTTGTTTGTATGCTTCAGCGAAGGCGCGCCCTACGACTCGCGTGCCTGTGAATATCACTTGTGTGATTATGCGGTGCGCCTGCGAGGTGTTAGAGGCCATTCGAGGGTTGGGTGAAGACTGTGGCGCTGGTCGCTGCTATTGACTTCTCGCCCATCCTGGAGGTTGTGAAGGAGAGGAGAGGAGATGAGAGACATACCATTATGTGATGAAGCGCAGGATAAAAGGTCCAGTCGCCGCGATGGGGAAATGTATAATACAGGAAGGACAAACAAGAGAGCGTCGTAAATGGAGGATCAACGGCGCTCGATCAAATCACAACATTTTCTGCCGGGATCGGAACGGAAAAACCATGAAATTTGCTCATGCCTCACGAACAAGGCTTATCAACAATCCCATCCACCAAGAACACCTCTCCAAAAAAGCAACCTAGCATCAAGACCACATTACCATTCCCCATCCCCCCTTTCAGTCAATTTCGCCAGAACAACACCCATTTTCTAGAGAGATATCACATCCAGCTTCACGATGGCACAATTCTTCCAACAGCCCCCCCAGGGCAACCCCTTGCCCTACGGCGCATCCGCATCCTCAGCTCAAAACCTACAGTTCTACCCATCTTCATACACGCCCGGTCCAGTCTCAGGCCACGCCACGCCCTCGCAAGCTGCGTACGGATATGGCGCGCCAGCTGGCAGTCCAGGATATGGTGGCCCTGGAGGCGGAGGAGGGTATGGTGCAGGATTCGGGGCGGCACCAGGTGTGAGTGGGAGGATGGGCGAGCAGGGCGGTTTGAGGACGGGATGGTTGGCAGCTTTTGGGACCGAGGGGTATGATACGGAACCGCCGCTGCTGGTGGAACTTGGGGTAAACTTTGGGCATATCAGAGGGAAGGTATGTTGAGATTTATCCCCTCCTAATTATGGTGCATGTACCAAGACATGCATGCATGTTTACCTAGAGTTTGATTTTGGGATGGAAAGGAAGAAGCTAACATGTAAACACCACCCAGACCCTCGCAGTCCTCAACCCCCTCGCCCACATCGACCAACACATAATGGACGACTCTGACCTCGCCGGTCCCATCCTCTTCTTCCTCCTCTTTGGTACCTTCCTTCTCTTCAGCGGAAAAGTCCACTTCGGATACATCTACGGGCTCGCCCTATTGGGATCCTGCTCCCTCCACACAATCCTCTCATTAATGTCACCGCCCTCCGAACCCACCACGCCCTCGCCCTCCCACCAATCCTCACACCTCTCTTCCAGCCTGACATTTCCACGCTCGGCGTCTGTGCTGGGCTATTGTTTATTGCCTCTTGTGCTGACGAGTTTGATTGGTGTTGTGTTACCTATGGATGGTATGTTGGGCTATGTGTTGACCAGTATGGCGGTGGGATGGTGCACGTATTCGTCCAGTGGGATGTTTTGCGTTGTGGGTAGGATGAGGGGTATGAGAGGGCTGGTGGCGTATCCGCTCGCTCTGTTCTATGTTGGGTTTGGTATTATGGGGATTTTTTCTAGTAGGGGGAGTAAAGGGCTAGGAGGCAAGGTTGCGGGTTTGTGATGGGGAGAGAGGGGTGTATGATCATGGATGAGGAGGGTGGTGATTTTGGTTGTCTTGCATGGCTAGCTGGCTGGTTGGTTGGCGAAAATGGGATGGGGATGGGAGACTCGCTTGTGTATTGTAGACATGGGTTTGAGCGTGGATAGATAATGCATAAATAAAGACATCACTTTGCACTTTGTATGGTCTACACCAAAAACCAAAGGTGTCCGTAGAAGTTGTGGAAAGCGGGAAGGTGAACTGAACGGTGATCATAAAGTAGTATTCATGTTTGGTATTCGCTAAAGCACGCTCCAAACCCCTAAGCTCCCAGCTCTAAAGCATCCAATCCAATCCAATTCATACAAGCCCAACCCATCAAATACAACCCTTCCGTCCCTTCCATCCTCTCCGCCCTTCCCATCATGACCTTGAAATCCAATTCAAAGCTAGTCCCAATCGTAATCACTGATCAAGACCCATCCTAGCATCATCACTAAGACCCCAAGAATCCACCTCCCTCGGCCTCGTAGTCCCCGGCGCCTCATCATCACTCTCGCGCTTACTATGCAAACTCATCATGCTCCGCTCGCTACTCGCCGTACCCCTCCTCCTCAACGTGCCGTTTCTGAAGGCACCTACGCTGCCTTTCAGACTCTCTTTGTCGCTTTTGTTAGATCCGTTTGAGCCTTTGCTACGGATGCTGTCTTTGATGCTGAGGCTGTCTTTGTCTTTGTCCTTATCTTTGTCGGTGATGCTGTATTCGGGTGGTGGGCTGGTGAATGGTGGGAAGGAGATTGTGCTTGTGGAGGCGGTAGGGGTGCGTGTTGCCTCGGGGCTGGTGTTGCGGGTTGGTGTTGGTGACGGTGTGATTTCTGTCGAGGGGGATACTTCGACCAGTTCGGCGTCCCGGTACCATTTGCGGCGGCGGGTATAGCGGCCCCAGCCATCTACGCCTCTGCGTCCGTTTTGCCACTGGGGTTTGTTAGAATGAATCTTTGCGGAATTTGCAGCCAGAAACGCAGGAAAGAAAGAGTACATACCTTATTGTCGTAGTATATCCACCCCTGGCCACCATCAACAGTGTCTGATTTTGCTTTCGTGCCTCCCTCATCACTTTCTGCAGCTCCTTCTACCAACCACTGGCTCCCTTCTGCCCATCTCCATCTAGCAGCACCGCCTTCCACGTCTGGGAGTTCGAATTCTTCTTTTGCTGGTGCTGAGTTGAGGTGTTCGTCTGTCCATGCTGCTCGCTCATATGCAAATAAGGAAGTAGTCCAGCCTAATCCCACCCATCGTCTCTGATTCTCATAAAGTATGAAGGTAAATCTAACACCAGGTGCATCTGGCCTCCTCTTGGCTGCTGCTGATGCTGCTAGTGAAGCTTTCTCCTGGATCTCGGATTTACCCCTTGGAGGAAGTGGAGAATTGTCGGAAGAATGCGGTTGTGGGATGGGGATATCGCTGAAGTGGAGGCCTGTCACTACAGCGCATACTCGGCGGACTGAGGCAGATCTCCAGAGAATTGTTCGGGTCACTCTGTTTGGTCGAGAATGCCAGGTGAAGAATATCGTTCCTGTGAGAAGTACGATTCGTTTCGTTGTAATTATTTGTATGGGGCTTAGTGTGAGGAGGATCCATAAAGGGGTGACGAGGAGGATCCTAATTAAAAGGGTTGTAAGAGCTGGTCTTGTTGTAGCAGATGTGGCGGTTCGTTGTGTGGAAAGGAAATCGGTGAGTTCGAGGAGAGGGTCCAGCAGTACATTGCATCGAGATGTAAACACCTTCAGTGTCTCCACGATCTCGTCCAAGGTCTTCTGGTGTTTGATATTTGTAGCTTCGGAATCCACCTTCTTGTGTCCCTTCTTCTGTTTTTCTCCAGTCCAACCCGTTGACGACAGTGGTGAGTACCGTCTCGAATACATTCCCAGTATTAACCCCATTACGACTACCACCGGGCCTGCGAACCGCATAACCACATCTCCGTACAGCACCACGCCCCAGAAACTAGCTACCAGCAAGAAGCTCTCCCAGGGATCCCCGCTCGTCCATGTCAACAGCCCAACAAACTGATTGAGCGGCAAGAGGAACGGATGTGAATATGCCAAGGCCCGTGTGATCTGCGGTGGCGTAGCTATCAGCAACGGCGACTTCTGGTGCACGAGGATGGTGGATCGCTGCTTGTTCGCGTTGGGCGCATGGGAGAGGGTAACGGGCGAGAAGGCTGCGATGGTCGGGGGGTTCGGATCATTGCTGCTGGCCATCGACGCGCCGTCGTCTTCTCTCCTCCGCGACGAGCTTGGAGTAGAAGACATCATCCAAGGGGTATCCTGTGGGGGTGTTTGGTCAGTCTATGCATGCTCTCCACTGCAGTGAGGTGAGGCGAGGTGAGGTGGGTGAGTGAGCGAGAATATAAAATCTGGGGTAATACGAATGCAGCCATTTACAGCTCAAGACCTAACGTCATTCATTCATTGCCGCCAAGGCAGAGACCGAGCACGCGAGCGGGAGATAGGTAGGCAAACCTTGAGGTTGCGCCAAATCATCTCAGTCCATAGCAAAGAGGGGAGAGTAAGGTAATTATTTTTGAAGGCTTTTCCTAAGAATGGTTTGATACATGGAAGAGAAGAAAGGCACAGTGAAGATGGAGGGGGGAGGGTTTGCAGCAAAGAATGCGCTGCACCCGGATTGCCGCATGCTCGGCTCCACCATCTCGGTCCCCAGGTGTCTTGGGGACAATCACATGCCTGTACTCAAGTACAGTAAGAGTCTTGCTTCAGCCTTGCAGATGGGTATTGGCTGGGCTGCTGGGCTGGGCACAATATAAACTCACTGGTTGCAAACACATTGATTGTTGAAGTGAACCCTGTGGATAGTCGATGGATGTATGCGAGAATACCCAGGTAGGAGTGAATTGTTACATAGTGAATTTATCACATACCTAACAATATACATATACCAAGACACAGTTCAGTCAGTCATTGTTCGAATTGCGTACCATTCCAGCTTACCCAGCTCAGCCTTGCCCGATCCTTATCATCACGTGGTTTCACACGCTAAATACAATAGCGCCAAATTCTTTTCCAGCCAAACCTAAACTTCAACATACTTGACACCGCTTCCCTACTCTTCCTTTCGGCCTTCCACATCATGACACGAACAAAACAATCCGCGCGCAGGAACAAGAAGATGCCGGCCCAACCACCTCTTCCCCCAGGACTGCCTCCTAGGCCATTCGATCAAGAATTCCCTCGCACTCGCTCTGGAGATGCATATCATGGAGGAGATTCCTATCGCCCCTCGCAAAGTGGTGGTGGCGGCGGTGACAGTTACCAATCTCGCAGCGCGCCAATGTACCAGTTCGGTGCAGGAGAAAGAGGAGGAGCAGACAACAGCTATAGACCCAGCTACGATTCCCGCCCCCGATCAAGATCTCCTCGCAACAACTACGCGCCCGCCCCATCATCATATCGACCCTCGAACCAAGCTTCTGACAGAGGCATGCCAAATAACCTCGCGTATCGCCAGAACACTGGTGGTAACAGCAGCTTCGACTTCCGCTACGATGCGCCTGCTGGTCTAGACTACAATGCTGCCGAGTCGCGTCGTCGCTCTCCCCGCTATGACAACAGTCGTAGACTCGCCAACAACACTAATCGCGGTGGTGCGCGTGGTGGCTACCGTGGCCGCGGAGGTCCAAGATTGGCATCGGAGCGGGAGTTTCTCAAGACGAATCGTGCTCCTACTCCAGAGTTGATGCCAGGAATGGATGAGGATGTAGTGGCTGGTGCTAAGTACATGGCAGTCGATGACATGTCTGATAGCGATGAAGTTGAAATGGATATGTCTGATGATGGCGACGAGGACCAGCAACCCAAGAAGAAGCAGGTCCGAAACGATGGAAAGGCTGCTGATGGTGACAGTGTTCCACGCTGGTCAAACCCCGATCCATACACGGCCTTGCCACCTCCAGATGAAACTCGCACCAAGAAGAAAGATGTAGTCAAGTTGATCAGAAAGGCCCGTGTCACGTCCAGTAGTGAGCATACTTCCAAGCCCGCCGCTGCTGATGATTTCATTTCCTTCGACTTCAGTGATGATGAAGAGCAAGAGCAAGACCAAGAAGATGATTACATGGCCCGTGGATTCGGCGCCCCAACACCACCCAAAGGTCCACGAGAGTTGGTTGGTTCCGTTAACGACTTCAATCCTCCTCGCGGCCCGGCTGTTCAGCATATTGAACAGCCAAGACTGTCACTTCCTAAGAAGCCTGATTTCATCGACCACAACCAAAGCAACGATACTAGCTTCAACACCAAGCAAAATGGAAAGACTCCTGCTACCAGTAAGAAGAACGTTGTTGATCTGACCTCTGACCCTGCTCTGGGAAGTAGAAAACGCGACTTCAGAGATGAGATAAAGGCGGCACCTATTCTTCACCCAACAGGCAAAGGCAAGCCTGGTAAAGTCGACGGTCAGATCCTGAAGAACTGGGTCGCCCGACCAGATCTTCCAGCTGCGCCATGGCTTGGTATGGACCATTCTGACTCTGCTGGTATGGGTGTCTGGTAAGTGGCTCCTGTCCCATTCTTTCTTTGCGATGTCTAACATGCTCAGTAGGCTTCACAAGGAAATTATGGATTTCTATGAATATGTCAAGCCTAGAGATTTCGAGCAGGTGATTCGGCAACGCTTGGTTGATGATCTGCAGACCAAAGTCAAGCAGTACTTCCATCGCCACGATGAGATTCGGCCATTTGGGTCATTCCCTGCTGGTTTGTTCCTTCCAACCGCCGACATGGATTTGGTCTGTGTTTCAAGCGAATATTTGGACCGCGGAAAGAAGATCTTTGGTCAAGGCATGCGTGGCTTGCAGGTTTTTAGGAAATTCCTTGTAGAACATGGGCTTCCTCTTAACGGACAAGTTGAAGTGATCTCTGGCGCCAAGGTACCTCTAGTCAAATACGTCGACAAGCTTACCGGGCTCAAGGTAGACATCTCATTCGAGAACAGCACCGGATTGGTTGCCAACGATACTTTCCAAGCCTGGAAGAGAGAGTTCCCTGCTATGCCTATCCTTGTCACCCTGATCAAGCATCTATTGGCCATGAGAGGACTGAACGAGCCTGTCAATGGCGGTATTGGCGGATTTTCTGTTACTTGTCTCGTCGTAAGTCTTCTCCAGCACATGCCACAAGTTCAGAGCAGGACCATGATTCCGGAACATCATCTCGGCGAGGTCCTGATGGAGTTCCTCGATCTATACGGCAACCAGTTCAACACCACTACTACGGCAATCTCACTGAACCCTCCTGGATACGTCCGAAAGGTAAGTGCTACTCTACGATAACTTGAAATGGTACTAACCCAATTCAGGATCGAGCAAACATTCCCTACAAGGGCGTCAAGTCAAAGTTCATGATCATTGATCCCAATAGGTCTGACAATGATATTTCCGGAGGGTCCAGCAACACCGAAGGCATTCGAAAGTGTTTCTCTGAAGCATTCAACATGCTCCAGCAGCGCTCGGCCGAGTTACAGCGTTCCAAAGACCGTAACAACAAGAGCCTCCTGGAGTGCATTATTGGGGGAAACTATCGTTCATTCGAGCTTCAGCGCGCGCATCTTGCTCACGTTCACGAGAAGCTCATTCTGCAGAAGTAACTGGACATGGCTGTCCTTGCTAGCTTTGCATTCCCATTTTGGACTGGGACTACGACACAGTTGCCTTGTCTACCTTGCTTTAACCGACAAATGTCATCCATGATATAGTAGCTGAGTACGAAGTTTATGAAGGGGGTTTGCTGCATATACATGGCGTACGGAACATCATGGAATTGATACCCAGTGGCGTTTCAAGGGTCATGGACTTGTACATTAGATTTTTCCCCCAGTCTGGCAGTTGATGGCTTCCTGCTTCTTTTTTCAATTCTGATTCTTTAAAAGGTTCGTGACTGACAAGGCAACAGTGATCGAATCGCAATCGAATCGAATCGAGTCCCAGTCCTGAAACAGCAGACGAGATGAGACGAGACGATCGATCGGTCACTCCTTCCTAATGAAACAAAATTACAACCACCTACTTACTGCCTCATACGGCATGACCTCGAACAATTTTGGGAAGTTGCAACGCATTTTTGCGGCTGCAGTTTTCGTTTTTGGAAGGTCCCGAATTTGGGGACTTCACACCTTCTCACTACCTACCTTAGCTGCCAGATTGGCTGCTCTGCTGACCTCACAACCAACCTCTCTTCTATTCTAGGTTTATCAAATCAACCAAAAAAAGTCGGTTCACTGTATCTGATTCTCACTAGTCATTTACGCGCCGACGCCTAAATCTTTCTACATGCATGCATAGGCTGGCGTCTGGGCTTCGTGCTCAGCGTTGGACCTTTTGTCTGTGTCTTCGCCCTCCCTTTCTCACTGTGGTGGCGCTTTGGGCGTAGCTATGGAGAGGAGTTGGGGAGGGTGGGGGTATGGTTGTGTGTGTGCGCGTGTTATACCTTCGACAGAGGCGGAGAGTTGGGATTGGAAACCGAAATGGGATATAACGTGGGAGTTTTTATGGCTTGTAAGAGGGAGGGATGATGGCCTGAATGCTGATGCGAATTTGAGAAGAGGTGTTGTGAGTCAGATGCTGTACTTAAACAGGTCGAGAGCTGCTCGTTCTGATATTGGGGAGCTCTACAAGCACCCTGACATGAGTGATGTCAATGGCCTGTTGTGCGAAAGCTCACATCAGAGCTGAGGACTAAAAGTTGCAAAAAAAGACATAGCTTCTTTACATGCCTGCTTAAGGTCTTCTCTTCAGAAAGGGATTGGTTTATGTTGATCGCTTTAAGAAACGCGTACGGTTTGTCAGGCGAGGGGGTGATTTTGAGAAGTAATCATTCGTTGAAACTCCTCCATTGTGGCGTGTGTGGTCACACTTGAAAATGTCATAAATTATTGCAGATGTTTCCCTTCTTCTCGCTCTCCGTCTTGGGAAGGGGGGTGTTCCCCCCCTCCTTCTTTCAGTGTGCAGCTACGAAGAGTTCCTTTAAATGCACACATCCTTACCACCCCCATTCTAGTGGAGCAAAGCTCGAGAGGTATGTTAAATTGTTTAAAGCTTCCTCGCACAGTTTTGAAGCTAGAATCATTCTCGCGGATCTTTATTTGAAATGCTATCAAGACTCTTTCCTCCTGCAATACCCCAAACTCCAGTCGACGACTCAACTGTTTCTGCTTCTTCCCACTCTAGAGTCTCGGAGTTACGAAGTGCCGATAGCCGCTGCTTCTCTAATTCACTTCTACGCGTTCTAAATTGGGATGTCCTAGGTATTTAGATTAAATCGAAGTCAGTCACTGGGCTCACTCTCATCAAGGAGTTCTCTTGGGCTTTCAATTCAGCAGCTTGCAGCTAGCTCCTGCTTCAATCCGTCAAAGGTTACATAAGCTAAGACGACTTTGTGCTAGGGCACGGGCCACCACGGCTCATGCCGATATTCCACCAAGATCAAATTCAATATAGGAGACGTTCGTGCCTACAACTGGAATAGCTGGCAAGTGCTGGTCCTTGGCGGCAGCAAACTTTGTGCAAAATGGAATTGCAACCAAGTACTCTGCGGTCATATAAATACCAGTCTCTCCCCGCCTGTTCGTCATTTCGAATCCTCGAGCTTCTCGCGGGCCAGGTTGAAGATGAGATATCGATTCGATTGCACCTCGCAGACTGGAAAAGCCCTCCTTCTTACGAAGCCATTTCTTACGCGTGGGGCAGTATGAAAGCCAAAGTCAATATTCTCTGTTACGGCTCAACTTTAAGAATCACGCCTAATCTCCGACATGCGCTTCTTAAAATGCGTCGAAAAGACTCATCAAGATACCTCTGGGCTGATGCAGTGTGCATCAATCAAGAAGACATTTTGGAGAGAAGCCATCAAGTCAACATTATGATAAAAATATATCAGAATGCTAGTAGAGTCTTAGTATGGCTTGGGTCGGATGAATATGGGCATGCGGAAAGAGCCATAGCGGCAGTGGACGAGATCAGCAATGTATGCTGCCAGGAGTCGAAGATTCCGGTCCCCGATTTGAGGATGGTGGAGGACTTGGGTTCCCTGGTTACTACCCAATTCAAGAACCTGGAATGCAACAGTCCAGGCTCTTGGTATTCGGTTTCCTGGCTGTTCTCTCGAAAGTGGTTTAGTCGAATTTGGGTATTTCAGGAAGTGAACGCCGGCCCAGAGGTACTGGTAATGTGTGGTGAATCTGAAACCAGCTGGGATGCAGTCGCCATGGCTGCATATTACATACGAACCTTCCCAGAACTATACAACTCCAACAGCTTGCCAAAAAGCTTTTACGAAAATGCGACATACATGCGCACCCTCTTTGACGATAACGATAGCATACTCCACTTGTTACATATCGCCAGGCGTCTCCATTGTCATGATCCTCGAGACAGAGTATATGCCATGCTTGGAATGTCTATGTTCACCACTCTTGATCCACCTATCCAAGCAAATTACGTCAAATCAAAGTTGGATGTTTACCAAGAGGTCGCAGAGGTATACTTCAAGCACTATGCGGACCTCGATATACTGTCCTTAGTTCAGCATGATCAATCGTTGGATGATGACTTGCCGTCTTGGGTTCCATTTTGGGACCAGGGCATGCGACGAAATGTTATTCTAGATGAGCTGTCCCCGCGAAAGCATACTATGAGTCTCAATATTCCCAACACTGCTACAATTGACCCTCAGGCTCGGGTTTTGACTGTCACCGGGTTCACATTTGACACCATCACTGCATCCGAAGAAGTAAACCTTCAGGAGTGGTATCTTTCACCTAGTGATAACATGGATCTGCATCCTGTTTTACAATTTTGGATGAGAAACTACAAATGTGCTGCTCGATATGTAACGGGTGAACTGGTAACTGATGTTTTGGTGAAGGTTCTCACGGCAGGTTTAGACTACAAGGGGGCCGAACCAGTGACTGGCACAAGAGGGATTCAAACCGACTTCAATGAATTCATGCTGCACCTCCTTGAACGAGCGGGCGAGAACGCGGGCTTATATACACAAGTGCGACAGAAAAGTGGTTATGGGAATGCGTTATCTTTCCAACATCGAGCTGCTCAACTTGGTTGGAACCGTTCATTTTTCGCGACTTCGAAGGGCTATTTGGGCCTCGGACCAAATACCTTGCGAGTAGGAGATGCGGTCACTATTTTGCGTGGTGGAGCTATCCCTTACATCCAACGAGCAAAGAATGGCCATCATCAGCTTGTTGGAGAGGCTTATGTACATGGCATCATGGAAGTTGAACTTACTAAACAGTGGAGGAATGGGCAGCTGAAAGAAGAGATCTTTGAAATTCGTTGATAGAGCTTTGTCACTGAACAGTTGTTGGAGAAAGTTTGATATAAAGCATGTTACGTGGTACTGGACCTTTTGAGTAATTACTTTGGCCAGCAGTGAATAACCCGAGGCGGGGCTCGCGGCGTATGGCCAATGTAGACCAGCCCCGAAGTTGTAACTAATTGGAATAAGATAACGTCTTTGAAACAACTGACCAGAAGAGGAGTTCTTCCGTGAAGAGACTTAAGTTGATTTTGTTGGCTTTCTGTCACTCAATTCTAGCTTTCTTTACCCATTGAGAACAGTAAGAGATTTTAATATAATATTAAATGTAGAGGGGAAAACACCTTAGTTTCAAATCAATTCAGCCTATTCTACATCTTCGTTTCCTCCCTTGTCTCACTACGTTATATCCTCACCTCCCCAGTGACTTTAATACCCTGCGGGGGTAATACTTCGCTCTCGGAACGGATGACATCCTTGAATACATCCTCTGCAGTTTCCTCGCCGAATTTCGATTTGGTAGTATTATCGTTTATGGCCCCATCGGATTCGTTCGGCCTCATGAAGCCCGGACGTGCTCCGCTATGGGAGTTGAGTTCCACATGATAGCTTCTAGGCTTGTATCTACTGGTGAAAGAGGCAGAGATGTTCTTCAACCATGCAGGTGAATGCTTTGTGAAAATGGGACGTAGCAGTGGAAGACATGCAGCAATCAGGTACATGCTACTCTCGACGATAGACCAGCTGACTAGGGGTACGGAGCTCCCTATATCTCTGTTAGTCGTGGTGGATATTTGGAACAGAGGTGATAACGTACAGGTGCTATCAGTGAAGGCGTCAGTTCTAAAGAATACTGTGAACCGGATTATTGATGCGACTAGGCCGCTAATATAAACATGCAATTAGATCTCTGTATTGTGAGGTAGGTGATAGGGATGTACGCACATGCTAGCAGTCAGGAAGATGATTAACAACGCAATCTTCTTAAAGACTTCAAGTCTCAATTTCAAGATCGGCTGCATAGGCAACAACATTACGATGAGGTCTGTGAAAAGGTTCGGCACGCACATTGCCCTGTAAAAAGCTTGAACATCGAAGCAAGAACCCCCTTCGATCGTTCTGTCCCACCAGAATGCTAGAGGCCTGCACTGAAGAAGGCAAGAAACCACAAAGGCAACCCAGTTCAGAGTGACTAAGGCAATAGTTCCTTGAGCGGAAATCTGGCACCCGCGCGTGGTGAAGATGCGAAGATATAAAACGAGCACCGACAGCTTTGGTAACGCCACTGAGGTCAGATATATCAGTTCAACGGCAAAGATTCCCTTCGCCCAGCCGGTTACCAGAGCCGGATTATCCTGCTTTACCTCGGATATATAGTGTCCGACACCTCCGAGAGGGACAATCACTAAACTGACTCGTTAGTCCTGCATAATCAGAAACATAGGGGGTGCGCACGTATCGCTGTAACACACAACCCGATATTGGATACATAACCAGCCGATAGAAAGAAATCATCCCACCCAAGTCCCGCCTTCGTGATATGTCGAGCATAGTATCTTAACGTTACAAACAATGTGTTCAGTACGATAAAAAGGATTGCGGTGGTCAGGAGTTGATTTGCCGAGGACTCGTTGTAGGTAGCTGCGGAGTGAGTCTCGGCCTGCCGGAGGATTATCATTGCCGTGAACGGGAATCCTTATTTTCTTAGGAATCGAGACTGTGGAACCGGAGAGCCGAGAGAATGGAGACAGAGGTTGAGGGAGAGGGGAAGGTGCCACTCATTACTTATTGGACTTTTATCTTGTACATCGGGTTCTGAGCAATTAAGGTTAGTGAGGGGATTAAAGTTCAATTATTTCCAAAAACTGGGGCGAACCCCGGTGAATAAGCTTTGGGCTGAAATACAGCGGCATGATAAAATGGATGTATGATTAGCGTCGGCTGAGGCAACTCAGCCAATAGAATCCAGCAGGGGTAGAAGATTCCAGCCTCCAGGGGCTAATGATTCTCGCCCCCCCCCAATCTGCACCCCCCCACTTAATTATATTGTAGAGAGTTTACTGGTACAGTACTGAGCCGGTATCTACCACTACCAAGCTCGGAAACCCACGAGCTAGGTTTGTAGCTGAGAATTCAAAAAATCCCCTCTCCCGCTGGCAAGATTAGTGGAGGCAACCGGCCGTCTTCCAATACCACGTTCAGCACATTCCCGAGCACCAACGCGACATCCCTGTGTGCTGTCCTTTGCGCTATTAGCACAGAGAGTGCAGACTCCTCGTCCGTAAAATATCAGCTATTCGAGCTTCCTCGCAGCACTAGTCATCTTCATCCTCCTGGATGATGAAAACGAATCGATCCAGAGGTAGCGGAATCCGAAGTTCTCCGTGATATCGATGGCATCTCTAAAAGAGAGTGGTAGCTCCTCGAAATGAATGCGTTCTTGATAAGACAGATTTTTTTTTAGTGGTCTTCATCGGCACATCCCCGCCCCAGCAACGACTGAGAGCGAGGTGTCTCACCGACTCTTAGTCGGATATGTCGCTAGTATGGACAAGAGCGATGTCTCTCGAGTCCTCAAAGGCACTGAGATCAAGAAGACGTGTTAGTAGGAAACTTTGATGCTGAACATAGGATGGATAAACAATCGAATAGCAAAAGTTTGGCAAGCTCTATATCTGGTATTAGCTCGTCAGAATAAGCCCCTTGCCTTTAACCTATGAGACCTGAAAGCCAGGCATGAGCTTTCGACCTATTTCAGTCTGGTTTGATATCTACTTACGCCACTGCGCAGGAACGCGCTCAAAGTACAAAGATCGTGAGTGCTGCGGCTTCTTAACATCAAAATGGTGGGCTTGGGAATCGTCCTCGGAATCACCCTTCCAGCTTTCGAAGGAAAACCTCTTCAGCCGCACGGGCGTCTTGGGTTCTTCGCCTTCACCGTAGCTCACTGTGCTTTCCAAGATTCCGCATATATGACAGCCAGACGCACAACACTGCAGCATTTCTTCAGCGTTTTGCTAGTGCCATGGGGTGTTTCCAAGGGTCTGCTGTGTCGATGTCTGGTGGAGCTGTCCCCAGCCCCGCTCTGTTGCCCTGCTCAAGCACGTCGACTGCCATCTGGGGCCGGGGCCAGTGCCATGGCCACTTACTAGTCCAGGGGCATGATAGGACGTCACAGCCGTCAAGATGGCTCTTCCGCAGTTCAGACCCAGACTTCACTTAGGGGGAAACCCGTATCAGATGTTTAGTCCAGTGTACGAACGAGTCAAAGATGACGTGTGGCTGATAAACGCGGGTGCGGTGCCTGTCAACCAACAGAAGCACTGCACGAGCCGGTCAGACATTAATGAGCCTCTCATTCGCTGGTTTTATGTTGAAAAATCTTGTAATTCTATCCCCTTAGCTGCCATAAGCGCCCTCATTACAGGGCACGTGCCGCTACGTCCAAAAAGGTATAGCGGGATCATCAGTAATTGTGTGGGATATCGCAGCCCGAAACGAACACGATTTGTCGGTTCTTAGGGGCTCGCTATAGGGAGCCTTACAGGGCCTTCAGGAGGGCGCTCCTGGTGGCAGCTAAGGGGAGGGTTAGCTTGACTGTTGATTCGTAGGAGATATGGACACACAATAATGCTGGTCTCACTTCGGCACTTGGGGATTCCGGGCTGCTAGAGATGCCGAGCGGGCACCCCTGATGAGATCAATATGTATATGCAAGGTAATTATGCGCAGTCTAAAAACAAACCCAAGAACGATATTCATGCAGAAGATCCTCCAAGAGAATGCTCTCCTATTTCCCTCTCTGCTGCTTACTATTTTCGACTTATCCTTATCACTTCATCAG
This sequence comes from Leptodontidium sp. 2 PMI_412, assembly GCA_021432625.1. Taxonomy (NCBI): domain Eukaryota; kingdom Fungi; phylum Ascomycota; class Leotiomycetes; order Helotiales; family Leptodontidiaceae; genus Leptodontidium; species Leptodontidium sp. 2 PMI_412. Next base: position 348,769 of record MU270363.1, on the reverse strand, counting down.
GAGTTTGGGAAAATGATTTCTATACGTTCAGCCTTGTGGCCTTCGGGGTGTTTTTAGTGGGCCATGTGGTCTATCTGCTATTTCTGAAGAAGTCAAAACTCCCTTCTAGAACGAAGAGAATACCTAGACCCAAAGTCGGTTCGTTTCCTTGATAACTAAACAAAACTAACACCCATAGGGGTCCTCATTCTTGGATCTGTACCAGACCTCCCTGCAAAGCATTCATGGCTCTAATTCCACGAATGGTCGAGGACATACAGCCCTTTGTGTCAAGTCCAGCTTCTCGGCGACACCATTATTTTGATATCAGATCTTCAAATTACTAAGGACATGTTGGTGAAACGATAAGTAAATTACTCTTCTCGAGCACACTTTCTAGCGTGAGCAAAATATATATATATATTTTTTTTCCCTTTTAACGTGCTGTATTAGTTAGAAACTATGTAGCACGGCTAGTCTACTAGCGTGGCTAATTATTATATACAAATTCAGTTCGAATTAGACTGCGATTATACATTTGGGAACATTCTCCCCGTAACTTATATGGAAATACAATCAAAGAAAACTAATTAAAATCAAAAACAAAGGAAATAACTAAATGAGAGTACAAATTAAGGCCTAAAGGCCTACTCTTCCTCTTCTTCTATCCTCTTTAGCCTCTCTAAGTGCCATTTCCTTGTACATATACTAGTCTCTTTTAAGAATACTAGTATTTCTTTAATTCCAATTTGCGTATGTAATAAAACGGGAATATTAATAGTCTTAGTTACTAAGTTGCTTTTTATACTAGAGTAGAGTTTTTTACGCTCTATCTTGTAATATTTACAACTAAGTAATAAGTGTTCTGCGGTTTCAATACTACCGCATCTACACTTGTTATTTGACGCTAGCCCTAGCTTATAAAGGTAGGCTTTTAGATATCTATGCCCTATTTTTAGCTGGTAAAAAGAGCTAGTTATTTCTCTTAATATTCCAGTAAGTATAAGTAGTTTTTTAGCTACTTTACATGTGTATTTTTTTGAGTACGTTTTTAGGGTTTGAGTATTGAGGTTTTGAGCTATATTAGCTTTAATTTCAGTCCTCTTTTGGCTACTTAGCTTAACTCCTAAAAATGCAAAGGAAGTATTATTAGAAGTAATAGTTGACTTAGTAGCTGTTTTAGCTAATTCGTCTGCTTTTTCATTTCCAATTATATCAAAATGGCCTGGGACCCAAGCTAAAGTAATACTAGCATTTAGACTAATAATAGTCTTAGATGCTAATATAGCTCTAATTTGTTGGCTTTGCCCGGGGTTATCTAAGGGGGTTTTAAGTCTTAATAGAGCCACTTAATTATCTAAAAAGACTATAAAATTATCCCCTTCCTTTGCCGTACTACTAGCGTATTCTATAACTTGTGTAATAGCTTCCAATTCGCTATTATATACTAATTCAGCCTCTCCTAAATTACCTAAGTTAGTGTATCTAAGTATTAAAGGAATATAAGGTAAATTATAAGTATAAACAACTAAACCGTAGCCTACTCCGCGCCCCTCGGGAGTTTGAGAACCGTCTGTATAAATCGAGGTATTTCGGCTATTACAAATACTTTGTAAGTATTGTAAGTGAGCCTTAACTTCGTCTTCTTTTGATAACTTCGATATATTAATAGTATATAGTACTTCTTTCTTCCACGGGGGAAAATAAAAGTACCTTATTACTTCTAATGTATTAAGATCAATTATATGAAATATTGAAAGGACTAGGCTTGAAATAGTAGTATTTGACTTAGGTAAATTACCTATTAAATTATATTCCTCTTCAACTCCCGTAATAACCTTTTCGACTTCAAGTCTAATAGGGTGTTTTTTACTAAGTTTTAAGGCGCGGAGAATATAGCGTCGACTAGTGTGGTTTAGTCTAATATTTAGTGGGGGTAAAGCTACTTTTAGCTCTAATGGGATTATAGGGGCTATTTTAAAAACACCTAATATCTTCTTAGTAGCTAGGTTTTGCAAAGCTTGAAATGGTCTAATCATAGCCTTATTGGGGCAATTGATTTTCCACTATAATATAGAACCATAGTGTGACGCTTGCCCTAGAAAGACGGCAGTCACGTGTAACTGACGCCTCACATATCAACACAGGACATATGACGATACCAAGCATCAACTTAGAATCTACAACTACAGAGGAAAGAAGGTAAGGAAAGAATAAGTCTATATACAAGAGGTTGGTATGCCTAGCACCATGGTAATCTCGGTACGTCCCGATCAGGCAGTACTAAGTGGAGCCGGTGGAAATGAGGCTCTGGACAGCGACAGTCGTCACACATAGTCGGCTACGCTAGTAACACAAGCCATATATAATTGACGAATTGCAAAGGGGGAAAGTCCAATAGTAATATTTGAGAGTCGATTTATACGGTAAAACATTTGCTTTGCAAGGGAGACCCTAATTGCCATATGATTCTTAAATTTAAGGTTTGAATTAAAGTAAATTCCTAGCCATTTGACTAATTTGCCAGGGGCTAATATAGTCTTATCTGGAAGTGTAATACTAGGGGTATTTTTACCTCCGAAGAAGTGAATAAGCTCTATTTTTTCAATATCAAAGCTAATTGAATATTTTTCCCCTAGCTTAACTAATAAGCTAGCTTCTCTTTCTAAAATGCTTATATTTTTTTAAAGCTTTTAGAATAAGCTATTAATGCTATATCATCCATATATGATATTGGCTTAATATTTATTGACTTAAATAAGTCGCGAATATATATTAGGAATAAAATAGGCGAAATAGGGCTTCCTTGAGGGATACCTGTATTTACAACTTGAAATTCCTCTAATTTATTATCAAAGGCAAGTTGTAAAGTACGGTTTTCTAGAAATGACGAAATCCAAGGGATCAAACTTAGTGGTAACTTTAATTGAGTAAGCACTTGTATTAATCGATTCTTAGAAACGTGATCGAAAGCTCCCTTAACGTCAAGGAAAAGAGTACTAGTTTTAAGCTTATTTGCCTTATTAAGCTCTACTTCCGTTTGTAAAAGTAAAGCTGCGTCAATAGCTGATTTTTTTAGTCTACTACCGATTTGACTATTGTGTAATAAAGTAGTTGTTTCTGTGAAAATAGGTGAGCCAATCAGAAGAGAGGAAGCGCAGTAGGTGAACACGTGATTAGAGACAAAGTAGATTGCTTGCTTGCTTGAGAGAAGAGCCATAAGGGCTCTTCGGTAGTTATATACAATATTAGCTTCTCTAGAAGCTTCGACGACTACGTAATCAATTACGTGGCTCTTACTGACTACGTAATCGAATACGAGAGTAATTTCCGGTCCGCGTGAGCAGTGGAGATTACTCCGGCTATTCTCGCGTAGAATCAGCACGAGTTACCGAAGTCAAAATCTAACACAAAGGATTTAACTCTGTCCTCAGGCAAGGGACGGCGGACTGTAGCATTTAAGGCCACAGCCAAAGAACTCTCGCTCTAACTAAATGAAGTACGAAAAGGTTGGCAGAAGGGCGTGAATTACTTACTATTAGCTCGGCTTAGTAGGCCAAGGTCACTTTTTTTAATTAATAAGCGCGCACGTACTCTATAAGTAAACAGTCCACTATTTAGTAAGCAAACCTACTGACTAAAACTGAGCTAGGAAAAGGATATCGTGAGCGAAGATATACCGCACTTACTGCGGTTTCGTAGGGAGCATATACTAGAGCTCGACATTTAAGCTTACAAGCTCAAAGATTCTACTATTGGGATTATTTCTAGATATATTACCACGTAGGGTTAGAAGAGCCTGTTACTAATGGCTCGTCTAAGCTCTAAGCTACTCGAGAAAGGCGAGACGAACCTATGGCTAACCTCTATGCCTATAAGAGAACATACGGCAGAGCTCTCTTTAGGCCACCGAAAGAGGCGGCAGTCTACTTAAATAGATCGGCCATTTAAGCACTTAGCATATAGGCCCTCTAAGGAGCTAGGGTTAAAGTAACTACTAGAAGTAGCCAAGTATAAGGAATACTAGAACACGTTCGTGGACCTTTTCCCTTAATAAGTTAAAGGGCCAGAAATTACTACTTTTATAAAGACTACCGGGGAGAACAGTCACTTAAACACGTGAATATATCTAGCCCCTTAGTTAGTTAAGTAGCCCGAAATTACAGCGTATATAATTACTTTTAACGAGGGCAATTAGTTAAACAGTTAGGTGCAAGATCTAGTCCCTTGGCCGGACAACAAGCCAGATATTACTATATATATAGCGACTTTTAACGAAAACAGTCAAACGAATACGCAAATGTAAAGTCTATTCTTATAACCACTTAAAAGTCTAGACCTTGCCACGTCTATGAAGCCGTTCGAGTAGGGCTATTTACTACTCTAGACTTATATAAACTCCTTAATAAATACAAACATTTAAGGAGCCACGCTATAAACTCTCGTATATATTAACACGACATCGGAAGACCCAGCGGAGCTTACTATAAAAGGGATACTATATAAGGGATTTGAAATTCGAAAGTCACTTAAAACGCTTGTCCGCTACCTAAAGTATATTCGACGATATTACTATAACCTAGCGACTATCTTAACTAGTATATAGGAATTTAGATATAGCTATATTAAGAGGGTAACTTAGAAACGCAATAGTCTAACTATAATTCTTGCGCTACGAATAGAACTACCACCTTTACTCTAGGAAATTAAGCCTTTATCTTAAACACAAATAAAATATAAAAAGCATTGCCATAGCCATTTAACCTTAAGCTTAATTTGCTAACTATATATATAATAGATCTAATGTTTTAATTAATTATAAAGGAGACCTTAGATATATTACGGTATTTAACTTTTAGATTGTTATTTTTCACTAAGGGGATCGCTATCGCTAAGGTATTATTAAGTATCCTGAATAATCCTCTAGTAAGGACAAATATCGCGGGAATCTAGTACAATTCGGATTTTTAAGGGTTAAAGACTTAAGCGGTAAAGGAATCAATTTTAATTTATTCACATATTAGCCTAACGCTACTAAAGGTTTATACTTTAGCCAACTATCTCTTTATAGCTTTTACTTAATTCCTTTTACACATCTTCGCACTAGCTTATAGACTCGAGCTTAGTAATAGGTTTGTCCTAAGCAAAAACGGTTTAGTCGCGGCAAACAATAACAGCTATCTTAATTAAGCGCCGAAATTTAACTATTAATAACTAAATTTCTAAAAGCCGCTCTTTACTAAAAGACATAACAAATGTATATCCTCTAAACTGGTTTAAGGTTAAGAAAGATCGAGTGTTCTAGTTAAGACGGGTAATAATAGTAAGATAATTCTTTATCGTGGCAACACACGAAGCGGGAATGTTTCCGCTTTCTTAGAATTTCACGTGACTGCTTAATTAAGGCATTGACACCTAAAGTAACGCTAAACTATATAATAAGCTGCCTTAACTAATAACAAGTAAACTATAAGTAATTATATAGTAATAGAGTCTTACTTTACTAATTCCCTTTTAAAACTTACACTTACTAAGCATTCTAGGACAGGCAGTAACGAAAGTTCTCTCTAACCGCTCGAAACTACGACTAAGTCACGCGATATAAGCTCCGACTGCGGCTTTAATTTCTACCCTCCTCTAAAGCGTATAAAGGCAAACTAAAAGCAGTACGAGCTCTTCTATAGGAGGTGTTAATATATATAAACCGCGGGAGGGCGATAATATAGAACATAGCGACAGTGGCAGCGTTATATAAACACTGATTCGGAGGAATTCTATCTCGAGTTCGAGGTTAACAAATATCTATACTTACCGCGCTAGTGTGAGCACTTCCTACGATTTAGCTCTAAGGTCAGCGGTAGCTTACTCGCTTAGTTATATATTTAAAAAGTACACGGGATTACGAAATAATAGTTTAGGGACCGCGTTTACTTTTAATATAAAATAAACGTATTTAGCCTATATTTTCGCTAACACGGCTACTATACGTAAGTACGGAAGAAAACAAGGGGGCACAAGTAACAAGTAAAGTAAGGGGGGGACTAGACGAAACAACGAGGTACGGCAAGGTAATAATAAAATAGCCAACGTTCTTGTTAGTCACGATAGAGTCTTAACTATTAAACCTACTAAGGGTAAAGGACGTGGCACTTCTAAGATCTCTAAGAGCACACATATACTACTAGAAAAGCCGCTCTTTAATATGAGGTAAACCTAGGAATCACCTTAAGATAATCTATTTGGGTTACCCTGCTATTATCTTGCTGCACGTTCTACCTAGATTACACACCTTACTTGTGTTATACACCTTACTTGCGTTGCACACCCCACCTAGATTGCACACCTTACCTGTGTTGCACACTTTACCTGGATTGCACACTCTACTTGCGTTGCACACCTTACTTGCGTTACACACCCCACCTGGATTGCACACCTTACCTGGATTGCACACCTTACTTGTGTTGCACACCTTACCTGCGTTGTACACCTCACCTGGATTGCACACTCTTCTTGTATTACATACTAGGTTGAGCTAGGACATTATATTATTAAAGTGGAAAATATTCCTACTATATCAGAACTCAAAATAGACTACTCCTATAACTTAAATAAGCTTACATTCTAGTTACGGACTGCTCAAAGGGGACTTATTTATATCTCGTTCACATAAGAAGACGTCTTTATTAATAATTAAAAGGAGGAGTATGTCGTATATTATAGTTTACTTTGAGAATTATAAGTAGGTTTTAGTTAGATTTATTAGAATTTCTCGACTTAAATACGGTTATATATTTAACTATAGTCTTTTAGAAAGCCTCGCAGTCACACTAATAGGCGTCTAATAAGTTTTCACTTAATAAGAACTATATTATTAAAACCTAAATAATAGAAATCCCTCGATTTAGTAAAGGTATTCCCCCCTTTCGCGTCCTTAAGTCCTTTTCCCGGTATACTTAGCCGCACTAGAGCTGTTCTTTGCTATCTTTAATATAAGATTAACTATAAAGTCGCTTACTTCTTGAACGAGGTCTTAAAATGGCCCCTTGTAAATAAGATCCTCCTTATCCCATCAACCGGCGTCGCTTGCGACTTTTAGCTTGACAGGGATTGTAGCCAATCAGAGAGCTGGATTTCAAGGTTGGATTCTCATCACCTGCCCCAAATATATTCTATACATTATTAAGGATAAGCAGTAGTTGCACGCTTTCTGCTATCTTGAATGAGATCATTTGAGCGAGAATTAGTTTTCTTACGGCACAATTACAATATCATTCAGGAGTGTCGATATGCTTGTTATCCCCCCTGCCACCCTAACAACCCAAATCACGCTAAAAGTCGTTTGTGCCGGTCGATGGGATATAAAGCCACTATATTTACTCTAGTAATTCTTATCTTTTTATTCTTAAGTAAAGAGAATAATAAACTCTCGAAAGTCAAAGTTTCAGTAGGTTCATTTAAATAATCCCTAGTGTAAATATAACAAAGCACTTACTAAAGTGTATGCGGGCTGTCCTTCTTAAAGCTAATCTCCTTCGATATACTTTCCTTAAATCCACTTTAGAACATGTCGTCGAAATAGGGGCAACGAGTCCTTAAAACTATTTAATGTGCCGCGAAAGGGACCTTTGATTTTCCGAGATAGACAGTCACGTCCGAGTATTACGTGTCGTTAAATAAACTAACGTGCGGTTAGTAGCCTCAATCGAAACAGGGTCGATGCCTTACCCTTGCAAATATAATTCTAGACTTAGTATTAACCTCCTAAGGCAAGGTTCGCGGCATTATAAAGAGTAGTAAAACAACGCGATACACACTAATTAACGATTCGGTTAATTTAGTAAAGATTTAGTCGAGATATATAAGTGATTAGTGACCGATTCGAGATTGATGTCTTTAGTTACGTCGAGTACTAGGTTCTTAATTATTATATATATACACAAGAAATATAATTAGAATTATAAAGAAAGGAAGAGGTTAATAGCTGACTATAGTGACATTAAACACGAGAGAGAGAAGAGAAGTTAATAAAGTTATTGAGAATTTAAAGAAGGACTTGTAGAGAACTAGACGTGTTTTAGGACATAATACAAACGTATTAATAAGAAGCTCGTTATTAGGACAACTAAGTCTGAGTGTGTAATAGAAAGTAAGAAGCGCGGTGAATAAAGGAAGTAGAATAGAATACAAGTAATAAGTTTAAGAGTACTAACTTAGTTTTGTAATATTTCTACCGCGATAGGTTCATGATATTACAAGGCTATCCTATAAACTATTATAAGCACATTTTAGAGTCATTTGTACTCGCTTAAGAAAAGATACCCTTCTTTAAAGTAATATAACTTACTTCACAAAACAAAAATAAAGTTATTATTTATAAGTCGTCTAATATTCGAAGTAGTTATCTTTATATATAAAATCTAGGTTCGTTTTCATTAGATTCTGTAGATAATATAACTCCTTAACTTTTTTACACTAAAATATATAAGTGACAGCGATTCATGAGATAAGGAAGAGGTTTAGAAAATTAAGTAGTTAGTAAGAGTCTATTACTAATCTCAGGGGCAAGAAGGAGTACTCTAAGGGAACATATGCTGCGGAGCTACTTAGTTTTAATCGTTAAAGTTTAGAGATTCTATAGTAAATAAGATTTCGCTTAATCGAGTACAACTTTACACTATGTGTAGAAGTAAATCACGTGATTAACGACTCCGGCGCTAAAACTTAGCGTAGTATATTCGAGAACTCGCCTTAGGGTTACAACTTTCTGTCCCTTATCTTATTTAATATTAGCTTCTCTTACCCTCCTTTATTATCTTATATTAATATAATAACACTTCTCACGAGCGAAATACCCTCGCGTGATACCCGAATCACAGATTATACGAGAAGTATATTTCGTATTATCTTTACAGAGAATTATATAACTAATATAAATAATACAATATTAGACAAAGAGATAATTATATTCTTTAAACTTAGTAAGCGTATCTTTGGACTAAAAACAATTAAGTTAATTATACTTAGTATATTCACACCGAATTAAGCTAAGTCGGCCTAGTAACTTTATAAGCTACCTTGTAGTCATTGACGACGACGACGACAATAACCTTCGTAGTACTGCGACATATACTATAAACTTAATATTTCACTGATTAAGTCTACCTTTAATATTACCCTTGTCCTTGGCATCGTCCCTACTCTCTTTTCTCTAAAGCTCTTTTATATTGTCGCCGCTACTACTTATTATTTCGTCACCTTATATGTTATTATAGGGTACGTCAGGCAATAGTCCGAGTCGTAAAGGGATATATGTGAGCATAAATGAACTAAATAAAAAAAAGCGGAGGTATACGTCTTATAAAGAATCGTATAAGGCAACCGATTTTAGTTAACTAAAACAGTCTTTGGCTAAGTTAATTAAAGTTAGAGACATAGACGTTGCGGCCGGGGAAGCTCTCGATAGCCAAGTACATAATTCAAATCCAGAGCCACTAAGTATAAGTATAAAAGGTAATATTAGCCTCGAGGGCGACCTACTAGTGGCTTCCTCTCTTGAGTATACTTCGAAAGAAATAGATCCGAAGTGTTAGGTTCTACCTTTAGAAGGTGGCATATTAGATATTCTACTGTTAAAAGACGCTATTAATGTTATAATAGGGGTACTACTAATAACGACGAAGGTTCATATTTAAGTAAGTAAGTTTGGCTCCTAGGACGTAACTTTAAGTACTATTACAGACATTAATAAAATTCGGGAGTACACAAAAGAATGACTTGTGAAGTAGCCATTCGAAGTTATTACTATCAAAATCGCTAAAGTAGGTGCAAGTTATATAGGCATTAGGCTACAAAAATTATAAGAAGAAGTTTTCTACTAAGAAATCATCTAAAGATATACCGCAACGCTTAACTCTATACCAATCGTTAGAGGACCCCATAACGGCTTTACCCTATAAGAGAAGGTTATAATATTATAGTTTATTAATATAGTTAGGGCTAAGACAATTGACGAGAATTAACGTAAATGCCGTCTTTAATAAAGAGATTTATTTAATATATAAAATGTAAATATATTATATACCCTCTTTTACTAAGATATTAAGTTTAATTAGTATTATAAGAAGTTTCCTAGGGGTAAGTACTCTTCTTAGCAGCTTATAGACACGATTGTGTCATAAGAAAAGGTCTACTTAAGCTATATTAAGCAGGTGGAGCTTCGAGCACTTAACTGGACCTATAGTGACTATTTAGGCCAAACTGACTTTTAATATTTATTTATTATTAAGATTCTAAGTATACTTGATTTAAGTTGAGATAATAGGTTTAATATGTAGTATTCTAAGAAGGAAGAGATGTCCTAGAAGTTTATAGGCAATTACATAGTAACTTTAATAAAAAGTAATATAAATCGTTTTCTTCGAGATGCTTACGTAAGATCGGGGACGAACAAATCCTTTTTCGTTTCACTTTAACTTAGTATTTATATACTAGTTAGTGTTTTTCCCGTCGTTCTTATAACAGTTAGCGATCTTTTAGGGATATTCGCTAGTAAGGTTTGATTTTTAAAGTACTATAATACTATTCGTTTTATATTAAGACCTGCCTTATAACTTTAGTTAGATTATTCCCAGGCGACAAGTACTCTAAACTAAATATAAGTGTCGCTATTAACTAAGGAAGCAAATGTATACTTAACGTGGGAAGGTGTTAATAAAGCACTTAAAAGCGGTTTATATAACTCGTAGAAGATCTTAGTTCTTACTAATTATAACATTATACTTTTTAAGCCGCTTATTCGTGCTGCGACTTCTATAGAGTAATTTGTAATTCACTAATTATCTAATAACGCGAGAAGGGGCTTCTTAATAAAACCTTCTTAAGCTAGTAATTTCTTTATATGTATTAGAAATAAAGACTAATTCAATTATTCTTAATATTCTCCCTTGCTAGTGAACAGGGTAGTTTTCTAAATAATAACGGCACGTACTATTAACCCCTAATTCTAATAACATTATACTTACTTAGTAATAGTCCTTATAATACCTTCTAAAATAATGTCGTCTAAAATCTAGAATCCTCTTACTATATTAAAAAGGAATTCGTCTACACGCCGACGTTATTTTACGATAAAAGTAAATAAGAAGAGAAAAGGCTATATAAAAACTCAAGATATAAGAGAGTTTCTTTATAAAGCTTACGAGAGAGGCAAGAAGTAAAGTTATTTAGCTTCGGATTCTATAAAGTCGCAAGAAGAGACTGACTTGGAAGTTAATTAAAGTCTGCTTTGTCTTTATATTAATAGGCTTATATTACACGGCCATTTGTACCTGCTCCTAAAGCTGTACATTTACTCTTCGACGCTAGCAGCTCTCGAGCATCGGCATTTATGGAAATAAATGTAAGGAAGTCACAGGAGACTATCACGTAATAGGAAAGTATTATATTATTTCGAAGGGACAGGCAGCTGAATGTATAAGTAAAGTGCAGAAGTAGGGGTAGAAGCAGGGGGCAAAAGGAGGGGCAAAGAGTGACTTAATTTAATTATAATCTTATTCTCAGAATTCGAAGGTGAGAATTTAGTAGTTTATTAACCGTGAGATTTATAACTAATTAATATATATAGAGAGGGAGTCGATCTCACCTAATGTCCTAATAGTCAAGGGGACTTCGTAAGTAAGTTTATTTATTATTACGGCATAATTATAATAATATAACTTAAAGAAGAAAAATTCGTATATTAGTTATTATCATCTAAGTCTATTATAATACACTACAAGTAAGTCATAGATCATCCCCACCTACTTCTTAATAGTTATACTCTTAATAATCCCACTCCACATCTTTCCCTTTAAGTATAAGTTAATTAGGAGGTATATTACTATCTCTTTAGTAATAATGACTATTTCGAGGGTAGTATGTCTAAGTTTGGCTTATCGCCTTAGTTTAAAGAGGACTATTTTAGGCTCCTCGATGTGTAATTAAATTATAAGTTCAGAATTATTATTATTAAAAGATACTCTTTATTTAGGCAATGCGTAAGCGAAATTAAATAAAACACTTAGACTTTTATAAATAATATAAACGTTAAACTTAACGACTAAAGGAGAAGGAAAAAAAGAGAGAATAAGGGAATTAATAATAAGCAAAAAACGTTACTTTATAAGGCTTATAAATTAAGGGAATTTAAAGGTATTAAAGTACTAGTAATCGTCTAGAAGCATAGCAAATATACGACTTACGTATCCGAGGGCTATATATTACAATAGCTATCGTTTAAAGAAATAGTAAATCAAGTAATAACTTACTTGAGGTATATAATAGTACTAATATTCGTCTAGTAAACCGCCTATCCCCTCCCGAAGAACTTTCTACCTTAAGACATCGAGAACCGCCGTGCCAAAAGAATAAGAAGAGGGAAATTACTAAAAAAAAAGAGCCAAGAAAGTAATAAGACAACTTATAAATAGATAGGAGATTAAGAAGCTTCGAAAAAAAGAAACTAGTTACATATATAAACATTTGTACTTATAGTTCTTGCCGCCGCAAATATAATGTATAGTAGCTTCCTTATATCATCCCGCCTATAAAAGCCTATGATTTCCCCTAAATTTATATATATATATGTAATAAAAGTTAAACCGGACTCACCCAAGCCGGATCAGAGGGAATGGGATCGTAGCTAAAGACGGCAAAGTAGGAGTCGTTAAGGCGGAAACATTCAAGCATTTAATGCAGGTTTCTATGGCCAAGTGACTGTAGTATATAGACCTCGTTAGCGCCCTAAAAGCGCTTTATCGTGAAGAGATCGTGAGGAGTGGCCTTTTCGGAAACAATAATAATAAAGCTACTAAGACTGAGCTCGAAGACTTGTTAGTAATGATCCTATAGTGACTCTGATATTATATCGGGCGTCCTAATAACTTTAGTAGCCGGTACTAGTGCCTAGCTGTACGGTGTAAGTCTAGCTATAACAGTTGAAGTTATAGATGTATTACCTTTAGAATGTTTCGTTCCACGGTACGTCTCGAAAGGAGATGCTCTCCTCTTCTTCGAGCTTAGTATTACCTCGTGAGAGGGTAATAAGTGCTCAAGTATATGTATTTGTTGTAATGTTTTAATCGTAAGTATAAGATCTATATTAATCTTTATGCCGCGATCTAGGACAGTAGAAGCTATACTAAATAGATATAAAGAGGAATAATTGTTATGAGAGGGCAGATAACCTAGAATATTCGTGGGCTGTCTTGACAAGTTAGTAGTTAGTAGCTTAATTAAGGTAATTTAAACCACTGGCGGTTATGAGCGGGGTGAGAGCTATTAATTTCTAGAGGTATTAATTTGGTATTTATTAACTTTAGGAGGCGTTTTAAGATCTATTAGTTTCTAGTAGTATTAACTTAAGAGCTATTAAATTTGGGAAGCATTTTACGATCTGTCGGGTTTAGGTAGGATTAAATTTAGGATCTATTAACTTTAGGAGCTATTAATATCTGTTTTAGGAAGCGTTTATTTTAGGCTACCGATTAATGACTAGGTGTGTACATCCCCGATTCCAAAAGAGACTCCCTCCAATTCCTAATACTTAGAGTATAAGTTCATAGCTATAAAACAGTCTCAAGCTCTTTTCATAGGGGGTAGGGGCTTGCGAACCGGCTTTTTCGCATGGGCATGGGGCACACGGGTCGGCCTACTATCCAATACCTCCCCTAACTGTTCACTATCCCCAACAATAAATAACGACATACCAAGTTAGTTATCTTTATCCACAGCTTTTACGAAGACAGTTCCCTATATTAGAAGCTATCCTAGAAGCCAAGTTACTCCCGAGATATTTCCTCCTAGAAGCCACAGTAGTCCCGTGAGCCTATAGGCTTCTAAGACCTTTTCTCCTAGAATCCACCAGTATCCTAGGAGCCTTACTCCTAGGATCTCTGCTCCTCCCAGAAGCGTAGGGGTTCCTAGAATCATTAGGTTAGTAACTAGGGTTGTACACCCTACTTAGATTGTACACTCTATCTAGATTGTACACTCTATTGTATCTAAATACTACTAGGATTACGCTCGTAAAGCATAGGCATCTCAAAGGATTAAGTTACCAAATATCTAAGCACGGTCTAGATTATAAATTTAGATTTCTCACACTTATGTCGCTAAATTAATAGAAAGGTTGTCGAGCAATTGACAAGCTAGTATAGAGCCAAACTTGACCTCGCAGCCGTCTAGATTGAGGGATCCAAGTTTGGCTCCCTACTATTTAGTTTCAAGGGGACCGGTTTAGTCTCCTATTATGCAATTGAACTTATTCAGCTACAAGTGGCTGTACAACAAGTTACTGTGCAATAAGTGGTTACAAAACAGGGCATTATACAACAAATAATTACATAACAAGTAGTTGTGTAACGGATTGTTATATAATAAATAGTTATATAACGGGCTACTATACAACAAGTAGTTATATAACAGGGCGTTGTGTAACGGGTTGTTGTATAACAAATGAATGTGCGACGGGCTATTATATAATAAATAGTTATATAATGGGCTAATATATAGCAAGTAGTTATATAATAATTTATTTTATAACAACTAGACGGATTCCTTACCTTGTATTACGGCAAGAACACCCCGTAATTTTGGCCCTTAAATTGTAATTTGTTTGGGAGTAGTTTATAAGACGGGACGTAAAGGTCAATAGCCCGAGCTATAACTCTTATTACGGGAAGTCTCAGGTCCTAGCAATGTTAAATTTAACTTAGGCATATTTTCTTTTAATATACGATATTAAGGAAACCCTTAAGCTATATATCCCTGTTACTAGACTTAATTTTAGGCGTATACTCTCGCATAAATAACACCGAGGAAATCCACAGAAATAATTCAAGCATAGGCAAATTAGGCATATGCCCTCATAATAAATAACGCTAAGGAAATCCTCGTGTAAGTTACAGACTTTATTTTAAGCATCCGTAAACGTAAACAAACAACGCCAAGCGCAAATTTGGGCATATACCCTCCTAATAACACTGAGGAAATTCACAAGGTGGTTCAATACACTACATTGTTTGTGTAATTTCCAGGATTGCCCGTCCTGTACTTGAGAGACCACATTAGGTCCTAAGGCGGTAGTGCCGAAAAGGGAGCCGAAATTTGGCTACCTAACGCTAGGGCATCTATTGCGGCACTAAAGGAACGTTGCCGTTGAAAAGAGCCGAAACTGGCCCCGATGCTGGCGTATCTATTTCGCTGGCGCATAACGAACGCCAGCATTAGGAGTAAAGCAAAATTCGGCTGCCCGACGCCGGCGTATCTGCCTGAAGCCTAATGACGATGTTATGACCTTTCTGGTCAAATCATTAATACAGTACTAAAAATATCCTACGGAGCTAAATGATGTTCTGTCCTTTTCGGCCAGATAATTCCAGAGAACATACAGCAAAGACACCTGTGGAAGGACTTCGCAAATAACATTACCGAGCCGACCAACTCTATTTGTGGTTTGGCATTAAAGGTACAATATCAACGCATTAGTGCAGCTAATCCTCTTGTCGGTGGTGTCGCACAGCAGGACACGCCAGGCGTTGGCACTGCCTATCCCAGTTGGATGAATCGACATAGTCTTTACTAATCCCAACCACAATTTATTTCTATAGTGTTTGAAATGTCTACTTCTATTAGGTCATTCCAAACGCTCATCGACATCGACGATTAGATATAGATCTAGCCTCGGGCTCTCCCTTGCAAGGCATTTAATATAAGCCCCTTAACGCTTCTCGCAACGAGATTCGAGTTTTATCCTTCGAGCCTCCCTCGACACCCGATGACTTGAGCAGTCGCTTAGATCACATTCTAGGTCGAGGTCTCGATCCCTTGCGCCTCACACTTGAGCACGTATCTTTGGACGACTTCAAGCCAGAATATACAGCATTTCGTACCGAACGTCCTACGCAATAGAGCACGAGCCAGGTTGACGACGCCTGGTGCGATCAGTTTGAGCTTGAGTCAACATCCTCAGACGTGTTCCGCATATTGCTAGGTTCACATGGGGCGACTACACAGCAATCAGTTACATGTGGGGAAGCCTAGAAGGTACGAAGACAATCACCATTAACGGGATGCCCGTTGCCGTTAGGAAGAACCTGGCTACTGCTTTAGACTGCCTTCAGTCTTCCCTCGTGGACAAGGTCTAGATCGACGCCGTTTGCATCAATCAGGGCGACATTGACGAGCGCAATGCTCAGGTCTTAAGGATAAGAGATATCTTCAGCCAGTCGCTAGCCGTAACGATATGGCTCGGAAAAGATGAAATGAGTGGTATAGGCCTAGAATCTCGGGTCGAGACTTTGTTTAATAAGCTTTGCTTTTACAACACAATTTTGAAGGCCCACGGCAGGTAAACATTAGAAGTAGCTTTAGGGATCGACGTGAAGGCATGGGAATCCGATCATAATTATGACGAGCTAGAGGGCTTCCCTTTCTTAGGGGATGTCTTATACTTTGACAACGAGTGGTGGGCCGACTTAGATGACGAGGATGAATTTAGACCCCCGCATTTTCGCGATCTTGTTGCTGTGGCTCTCTCTCTCCTCGCTCAGAATCCGTACTAGACTCGCCTGTGGATAATTCAGGAACTAGCCGTCAGCCCGATCCGTTCGACGCTCGACTGGGGCGATTCAAGCGTACCCCTTCAGGTAGTTCTGACGCTTGCTAATATCTTTTGTAACAAAATTCTGGACGGCAGTACTTTAGACCCTCGCGCGGTGGCCAAAATGTCACTGTATCTGCAACTACTGAACTCCATTAGGCAGTGGCAGAGGTCAGGGGTCTTGTCTAATAAGGAAGACGGGCTGAAGGGCACAGCAGTAGACGACTTATGTCGCTTGGCAGGATCTGTATAGTGTACTCTCCCCCACGATAAGGTATTCGGATTACTCGGCTTGTTGCCTCAAGCCATATCTAGTAAGATCACGATTGATTATAAACGGGACGAGACAGAACTTTCGTCTGAGTTCACCGCGGCTATTTCTATTACAAATGAGAATCGTGGGAACTTGAAGGGAGCAAGAGACGTAAAGATATAGAGCACAACGGTTGATTCTATATACGCCCTGCAGGATGTGCCAGGGAGAGGGAAAGGCCTCGTTGTAATAAAGAAGATCTTCAAGGGCACGCGAATTCTTTCTGAAAAGGCCGTCGTTACAGTTAGTGAATTAATCGGCAGCGAGCGGCTTCGAACATCCATCTGTTAGCAAGTTGAAGCCCTCAGCGAACACCAGCGGCAAGCCTTCCTATCTATACATAATATCTACCTGTATAAGAATACTACTAAGTAGTATCTCGGGATTGTTCGAACAAACTCCTTACTTACTGAAGCCGTTAGAGATAAAGGAGCAATCTTCCTAGAAGTATATCACATCAACCACGCTTACAATAATAACGCACAAAAGAACTAGTACGAAAAGATTAAACGACATACAGTGTATGCTCTGAGAGACATTAATAAAGGCGAAGAGATCACGATAACTTACTTAGTCCCTCTCAAGAACCGCAAAGCCCGACAAAAGGCTCTTTAGGAAAAATTCGGCTTTATATGTTTGTGCCGTCTCTGCTCTTTACTACTAGAGTAAAGCCAGGAAAGCGACAGGAGATTAGAGGAGATCCACCGCTTAGACGAAGTCATCGACTAACTCGGCACAGAAGGGATTTTAGTATCCCCACTCTAGACCCTCCGCTACTTTGATTAACAGTTACGTCTCTATAACGACCAAGGGCGAGAGGACGTTAGTTTCGCGCAGGCCTTTGTCAATGCCGCTTAGCTCGTCATCGCCAATGGCGACTTGGCAAAAGGACACATCTTCGCGGTGAGGGCGGCGTCTGTTTAGAAGACGACCCTTAGCAGTAATAGCACACAAGCTATCAAGCACGGAGCTCTAGCACAGGACCCCTCGAAGTACGAGCTATTCGGAATCTCAATGAAGTAGAAGACGAAAGTAGATAGAGCCCCGCAAGGACTTGAACCGCGCGACTTCGAAGACTGGCTTTAGAGGAGGGAGAAGCCAAAGGCCCTAGGACAGCTAGCGAATCTGCGGAGCCGTGCGACATTCCCCGGGTTTACTAACCTCCTAGACGAGAACGACGTAGATCCGGACTTCTATGAGAGTAGCGACATAGTTACTTACCGACCGCGACGCCATTAGTGCTTCTTAGGCGAGATTATAAATTTCACTACACTCTATCATCTAGAGATAAAAACTAAGGATATTAATAATAGGAAAATTCCACTGCACTTCTATACCGACGGCCGAGGCAGTGAATTGGCACCTACTCAGCTTCGATGCGGGTACACAATCGCAATTCTATACGCAAAACGCCACGTATTTACGTTTAGGGCCCCTGGTATTCGCTATAAGGATCCCCAGATAATCAAGGTATTATAAAATTACTAATTTACAGCTTAATCTATGTCCGCTAACTGAACGGGATATTATATAGGTCTTCCCACTGTCACTAGACAAGTTGTTAGCGTTAAACGACTAGGTCTAACAGTTCTTAATAGAGCTTAGTAGTATCAGAATATGTCACAGGTGCAGTAAGAAGGCAGCATCTCTACAACAGTGTAGCAAGTGCTCGTCTTTCTAGTATTACGATAGGGTAAGACTACTATTGAAAATCCTCCTCGCATTATGTTGACTCGGATACTAATATAGGTGTGATAAGGCCTGCCAAGTAGCTGGCTGGAACGAGAAAGGTCACAAGGCTAATTACAAGCTCCTCAAGGATCCCGATTTGCGAGGATTGTTTGTTCTCAAATAGGACAAGTTTAATAACTATATTCGATTTCCTCTCTAAGCTACAAAGGACTCCTAAAATAGTCTGCTTTCAATCGCCTAAGAGAGCTCTTTAAGAGAATTCGGCGCAACTTCATTTATTAATATCTATAACTTTAGTCTAGACTATTTTCCTTCTATAAAACTACTAGTTATCTATCTAGTTGCAAGTAGTTTGCCTACTATTTATTTATTATCCTTCCCTCCTTGTTCCGCCGAGGAAATATTTTCTCTCTCATATTTGTAGAAAGGCGCTTCTCGATATCTTCTGGTAACTTGTTGTGTATTGCAAGGGAGAGACACCAGACTGCGGCAAGAAGATGTTAGATTTCATTCGTTGTGTCAGGATAGACAAAGATCTACGAATGATGGTGACCTACTTCGTTCGCACTATTGAGTTGGCAGATTGGAGGAGGCTCCAGGATAAAGGCTGGGATAATATCAGCTAGCGAGTCTTCTCATCACAGTGTGAAGGTAAATCCTTGAACACATATATCGTTGAGGAGACGTTTCGTTTCGTCAGGCACATGCGACGCGAGATGTGTTTATGGAGGTAAATAGGGGGAATTGGGTGAATAAAAAGCCATTTGATTCCTCTTCATCAAGTTGCCGAATAGTCCAAATACACGAGCTCATCTTTCCTTGCTATTGAACGAGATCCGCTCCCTGTTATCGCTATCTTTGCACATATCCCGGACATGACGCAGTCCGCTGGATGGACGAAATAGGGTTGTCCAATATATGACGCGCGAGGAGCATTTCGATCCTGGGTGGCCGAAATACATGGTCAATTTAGGGGAAACCACTCCCCCAGATGACAATCAGGCCTGGCTGAAAGGTCTCAGTCTGGAACCAAGTACCTAGCCTCCACGCAGAGAGTGATCTCCTGAACGGGGCGTTCGAGACATCATCAAACCCCATTACCCATGGCGAAGACATGCGAAAAACTTGAGTTCGCAAGCCTTACATACGAAAAGTAAAATTCGCAAGCCCCCAGAAACCCACAACTTTGTCTTAACCATTCAAGAAAACCATTATCTTCATGTCATCCACTGCAGGACATTGGAAGCAACCCATATCCGAGTGCTACTCAGCAACCAAATTTGCAGTACGAGGCCTGCAGAATGAGTCGACAAATGCCAACGCAATAAGCTCTTGCAGAGTCCTGCCTCGTTTGAACCAGTCGCTTTTCCGAAATGTCGATTCCTAGCGCTCGTGAGACCCGCAGGCCGGATCGATTCGAGACCACGAAACATCTAGTAGGTAAACGTAGCACTTGGTCAAATCCCGGTACCAGCGAAACATAGAGTTGATAGCCTCTGCGGGCTCCATACTATTCGACTTATCGATACAGTAGGTGTCCACCCAAAAGTATTGCAAGCTGTCGTGCTTCGCTTGTTCTCCGCAGAACTGTATCTTGACGAGGCTCGGAGGCAATTACATGACCTAGGTACCGACGGAGTTCATATTTCCTACTTAAGTTACCGTTGTTTTACAATATACCACCAATAATTTCGATATGTAACCTCGTTAGGCTTGTCCCCACAGACTCCAAGCGAAGGAGACATCCCTTTCCACTTATTTACTTCAGCGTTCTTCACAAATCTAGCCCCCAGGTTCTTCCAAACCCTCATCTCTCCCTGAATCTCAAAGTACCTAGCCGCGGTAAAGAGTGTTGGATGTGGAGCATATGCAAGATACTTGATGGTTGGAGACCAGTCCGCTACTTCATCAACTGCGAACCCCGAGTGGAAGGCTGCTGCTAGATCTGGTGTCTTGTAGAATTCGGTATCGACATATGCGTGATATGGACCTCTCCAGGTAGCGATAGAAATTGACCGACCCATCTTGGTACACATGGTGCAGCACTGAAGTGTGTGAAGATTCTGGGTTTTTGTGTCGTCTTTAAGGTCCTCGGCCACATTCAAGCCCACGAATGATAGCTGAAGGGTTGTCAGCGATGGTAGAAGGTGCAATAGCTCCTCGAATGCAGGAACAGAGGCAAATTCAGCTCCAGCCGCGCCTATAATGTGAAGGTTGATCGAAACCCGAGTGCTAACATTAGGTGTTGTCGTCTCCAAGGCAGCGATTAAGGTGAGTTGAATCGTTGTCGTATTAGTACCGTATCTTAGATATTCCACGAATTCTCGTTCTTTAGAGTCGTTTGCTAGGTATTTCAGATTTCGGTTCATTTTAGACTTGAAGCCGCCCATATCTGAGAGTCTCGTGTAGTAGTCATACCAGTCCGTTAAGGAAGAGAGTGGAAAGTGTTGTTTCTTAGGAAATTTAGTGAAGGAAACAGTCGAGCCCTTTCCTGTTCGTCGGTGGAGATCTACCACAATCCTATCGTCGGCCACAACATCTTGCAAGGTGGCGCACTCCACTAATGGATGTGTTTGCTGGCAGGAGGGGCAGAATGTAGTGAGAAGGCAAGATTGACAGGCGTTCAACTTCACCCCAGCTTCCAGTTGAGACTCCCTCCTGTAGCAGTGACAGCAATATGGCTCGTAGCTAACCTTAGTGTTAGCTTCATAATTCTCCTACATGAATATAACATGTAATGGTGTCCCAGGCCAACGGTTTTCATTAGTGATAGGAGGGAGAATGGACATACCCAACCAATCTGCCGAGTTACATCGAAACCTGCATCGCCAGCATAGTTCACCGACGACGCAAAGATCCAGAGGACAAAAGGAGCTCGCCCGATATGGCGACGATTCCCGAGGAAGCGCAAATCGAGGTGAGAATCGAGACTCTCGCATGGCAACAGAAACGTCACTTGGAACAGCCTACTGGGTGTTGTCCGGTTTTGACCATTCCTTCCCTCGTTACAGCCAACAGACGATTGTACCATAGAACACAAGCATCGGGAACAGATCAGGCTGATTCACTCAGGTACCAATGTTCATCGAATTGATACTTCTGGTTCGTGCATCCCCTAGACACAGTCATGACGCAGTATGCTGAGGCATGGCTAGAAACAATCGGGTCTATGGGCTACCGCGACAGCCCTGCATGCCGACATCCTGCTAATTCACAGAGTCCAAAAACCAGTGCTTCGAGGCCATACTACGATCCCGTCCGGGAACTTCAGTGGTGTGAGGATTAGACTGTGGCAGGACTTGAGACAATGGACGAGAGCCGAAAGGAGGTTGCCTTCTTGGCCCTACAAACGCATTATCAATACAACAACCACAGTCATCGCAACGATAGCAAACACTACTCCCTTCTTCTCCTTGTGATTGGACTTTTTAGTAATAGTTGATCTTGCTATGACTAGCATCTTCTTTTTGGCTTCATGGCATTACATGGTCATATCGAGGAGCCTACGTCACAAGGTTCCGTTAACTTTTTAGAATTCTTATTTTGTACTTTTCTTATATTAATTGCTACTTTTTGAATTTATTATACTTTATTAGGACGCACCGAGACCTATGGCGGCAATAAAGATCACCCAGCGGACGGCATCTGGGCAACATTTCTTCGGCGTTTATCGGACATGTTTGAGGTGGGAAAGCTACAGCTAGCCGCATACAAATATAAATTCCAAGTAAGCATGATGGCGTCAATGTCTGAAGTGTCTAAAAAACAATAGTAATTTCTCTTCCAACATATCCCTATAAGTCACAAAGGTTCCTGATCAGGCTAATGAATGGCCATCAAGCAACCTCCAGCGAATTCTCATTGGAGACCGTGACAAACTCTTTCCACTTCCCACCACTTTGACTTCATTGCTCACCATCCATTTCACCCAGTTGATCCATGATGGCGTTGGAATTGCGCATCCTGCTTGATACCACCTATCTCTAGAGTATCATCGGGCGTTCCTAACGCGAGATGTATCTTCTCCAAATGTCGGGGTGCTGGAGTCCTCCTTCCGAAAACATGCGTGCCGATTTTCATACAGAAAGGTCTCGCTACTTTTCGAGAGCTCTGGTACTTTTTGCGCAAGAGAGCGTGACCATCTGTTCGATCAGGTCAGTGGTTGTGGATCTTTGTTGCTGAGGGAGGTGAAGACGCCCAGTCCACAGGGCACACTAACCAGGCTTGGAAGAGGGTTCCGAACATACGACGGTGGGCATTGCAGTGGTCGAACCGCAGGCTCGTGAAGGGTGAAATGGACGTTTTCTAGTGGGGAGGGGGCGAGGGGTAGGATGAGTATGTGCGTTGAAGAGTGCTGCAGTTGCAGCCGCCTTGAGGAAATAAGTTAGCTGTGGAGGGGAGGGAGGATATTTGTGTTTGAGATGGAGCTGTGCCGACACTGTTCAGAAGCACTAAAGATATGGAAACACAATTATAGTCTTAATTTTCGCAAACAAAGACAACGCGACTTGCCAGTTGTCTTTGTTATCATGATTAACAATAAAACAGCAACATCATACAACAAAGGGCCTTGTTTCACACCAAGAGTTTGATATTTACACCGCTGATTTCAAAGTGAATCCCCCAAAAGATATGTGAAGCCAAGTAATTGTAATGCCACGGATTCATTTCCGCCAATGCTCTCTCAACTCTCTTTTCAAACCAATCCCACTACTCACCATAGTCAACTGGCTAGCGATATACCTCCTCTGCTCCTCACTTAACGTCTTCACACCAACTGCAATACCCAACGGAGCTAAGCTCCAAAAATAGGCAATAGCAACATACCCAATGGGCTCACCATCACGGCACGCCTTCACCCTCTTCTTTTCAAACTCAGCCAGCAAAGCCGTTGTATTAATCGATATCTTATCTGCCATGGTCTGGATGATCTCTTCTGCTCTGTGTCTCAACCGACTCATCTCTTTCAGGCGGTGCTCTAAGTCGCTATGTAGGTGGGTGCGGAGAGTCAGGTCGACGAGGCTTTGCAGGAGGGTGATAAGTGACGCGCGCCGGCTATTGACCCATATCACGTCGAAGAAACTGTGTTCTAGCCGGTAGGCATCTACCGTGACGGAGCCGTACCATTCGGGATATCGACAACCTTCTTCTTTGAAACGAGATATCAGTTCCAGTAGCGCAAGGCTGGCCGGAGTCATCGTCGTTACGTAATATAAAGCGGAGTAATCACGATATATTTCCAGCCCTATGAAGATACCGTAGGGCAATGTTTGCCACAGGCTGACAACCAAGATTCCGTGAGGTTATTGACGAAGGGAAGTGGGGTCGTGTAAGGGCTATGTGCTGAGATGCGATTGAAGTTCGGATCGAGGTTGGATCGAGGTTGAGGTGTCGCTGGGCAAGAGGGGGTGACCACCGCCTTTGGCAGAACACTGGATACCGTGCCCGTGCAGGTCACGGTGATGTTCCTCGCTCTCCCTCCATCGTGCTTGCGGACGACGCTACATAGAAGGAAAGCCCAAAGCCAACAATACCTCGCCCCATAGGAATGTTGCATGGTCGTCAAGTTATTGTTACAAATTTCCGATCTTGGACAACTAAGAAGATGCACAGAGCGCCCTGTTCTGGGTGGCTGAAATCAAAGATGGTGTCCTGTCTCTGCAAGCCGCTTGATTCGGAGTGGGCTCACTACGCGCATTGGTGCCACGAACTCTACACAACCCTTATCGATGGAGTTGTGTTACCAAGGGCGCCAGATGAAGGGAGCAATTGTGGCCGAGAGGTGAACGATGGAAGCATAGCAGACTTCGTCAGCCTGAAGGAAACGCTGACAGGACGGAGGGAACGGCTACCAGAACATACGACAAGGCATAGTGGCGGGCAGAACGATGACTAGCAGGATACCATTGGCCATCGCGGGACATAAGAGGCACAGCATGGACAAGCACCGCAGAGCAACCTCAAAGACTGGTCTCCTTATCCCATTTGCCGGACTCTAAAACCTGGCGCCAGCCTGCCTCAGCCCGATTCAGTGTATTATCAGTAATGGTGACCTTGCACTCGTGTTTGCACTTTATTGGTGGTGAGGCTGTATGGACATGTAACTGGCTTAAAGTTGGCTGTCGGGTGTATCGCAAGGCCTTCTCTTTGGATATTTCTATCCGGGGTGATATAGTGACCCTGGTGCTCTAAAGTAGTTTGCGAGCCTTGCAATCTTGAACCTCCCTCTCTCTCACATCAAGTTCCTGCAATTGTGAATCTCTTAACGAATCAACCTATACCGTGGAAATATGAGTGGACTTGAAGCACTACTCCCCATTGCTGTGGGCCAAGTAGTGAACATCATCAAGTTGATAGATCTTATTGTGACGGCCAGCGAAGCCGAAGAACGACTTAAGCTCTATAGCGGCTCGCTAACATTGCTGAGGTCCCGGCTGAATACCTGGAAGGAGCGATACGAGAATGATACCGCAATAACAGATCGACAAACAGTTGTATCTTCTTTGGAATGGCTGGAAAACCTGGCTCTCGAGCTGAGTACTACTATAGGAAAATTTCTCGGCGGTCCTGGGCGACGTGAGCATCGCAAGCTGAAGACTACGCGCCGTCCTCCACCTGGTTACAAGTCGAATGGACGAGAGGTTTCCTTGTTGAGTGGCCTGGATTGGGAGGTACGGAAGAAGAAGGGATTCGTAGAGAAGTTGGACCTGCTTCAAAATGGGACCGATAATCTCATCAACTTCTGCAAAGAAATCGGAGAGAAACAACTTGCCCAAATGCCGGCGAATACTGGAGACGCTGAAGCGTTCAAAGCGACGATCCAAGCTGGATGGAACGAGTGGAGTGGAAGCAATCAAGCCGCACCAAGCCAAGCCCAGACAGGACAGGAACCCGAAAGTATTGACAAGTACTCTCCAGATGAGTATGCCGATTTTGTTCAAGGCCAGTGGGGACAGCAAATGCAGAGCAACCAGAGTACTTACTTGCCACAACAGTAAGTATCAAAATACCCAAAGCATCTCCACACACTCATCATCAATCCAGGCCAGGCCAAACGGGCGAGAGCGGTACCAACTGGGCAAGTGGTATAGATGAGACGCAGTCGAGCGAGTTCAACTACCTTCCACAAACACATTCCACGACAAACGACTACGGTATGGACTCGAGGATGGATCGGCCTGCGCACGTTCCTGCGGATATCCATCGGGATTATTTGCAACATGGAACAGCGAGGGCACAGTATAATCCTTATGCACACTTCTATGCGTCTGGATCGGGATCTTAGACGTGTCTCTGGATGACCACAATGCTCTTGAAGACGCTGAATAGTTTGGTTTCTAGCTCTAGTAATTAGCGTATGGGATGGAGTTGGGGGACCTCTATGTGAACATGGCGGTCGGGTACTGGGCAAATATCGCTAATGGCAGCTAAGTGATAGACCGAGAGAATGAAGGTTTTGTCTTACTGATCCATGGGCCTCCAACCTCACAATCTTTACTTAAGCTCGTATTTTCTCGTTATACAGGCGATTTGTATTTATGTCACGCGTGTGGCGTAGAACAAGTTTCTCCATAGGGACGCGGCAGCACCCTCATCAAATCCACCACCAGTTACGATATCGCGCGGCTCGTAAACGGACCGCGGATTCCCTACAGAGGACTCGACTCAGATTGTTGCGAAGTTGTCAGCAGAACGGCGCGTCTCGAGGTTGCAAAACATCCACATTGAGCAGTCTGAAGAGCTGAAGACACGTGAGGGCATATCTTTGTCAACACGGAATCCGTCAGTTCCGCATGCAATTTACTGGGCCATGGCCATGGTAGATGGGTATATTTTATTCTGCGCACTATTCTTATCCGTCTAACCAAGGCCATGTCAAAGGCCCAGAATCGAAGGCTTTTGTATGGCTAGTCGATTTCTCCTGGTCGATTTCTACTGGTAGACTTCTACTGGCCTCATCGGACCATAAGTCAAGGCCCAGAATCGAAGGCGTTTGTATGACTAGCAAATTTCTACTGGTAGATTTTCTACTGGTCTTACTGGGACCATGGTCAAGGCCCAGAGTCGAAGGCGTTTGTATGGCTAGTCGATTTCTACTAGTCATGTTATATTTAGAAAGGATGCGGCGGCTATTATTCTAAGTGTCCTCTAGACGAGTTGTAGCCTTCGTGAACGTGGAAGATATCGTGCATCCAACTTTCATAGAGCCAATCAAAATGCCTAGAAACAAACCCATCTTTTCTTTTCTTCCAAAGATGATTGGCTCTACATGCGCCCGGCAGCATGCTATTTTCGATTAATAATTATCGCTTACTCGGAAATCACTTGTATTGACCAATCATTTCCGGTTACTAGTATATCGAATGCGCGCCTGCAACACTAGTTGACGAGAGACCTCAAACGAGAATTGGGAAAGGGAAATTCCCTTCTATTTGCTCGCCTATTTTTCGTTTCTCGACAGCACAAAGCGGACCGCTCCTATTGCCTTTCGAAAATACAAACCCGTGTCGAGAACACGCTTCCTACCGAAATGTGACTTTCAGTAAATCGGAAATGTTTTTTTCAAACGTGCTTTGGCAGATTTTCCGGTATTTAATACATGAGCTTAGAATATTTCAAGCACTACATGCCTCACTCTCTTAGTATTCAAATAATCTCCCTCATCATGACTGTCAATTCATCTAAAAGACGAAGCGAAAGGTTGAGCAGGCGGAAGTCTACTTTGATCAACAAGGCCGACGAGCTGGCAGAGCTCTGCGATGTTGACGTAGCCCTCATTATTCGTAACCGTCAGACTAGCCATTACTTCCCGTATAGTTCAATCGACCTCGAGTCTTGGCCGCCGTCCAAGCAGCATCGCAAGCCATGGCCCTTCCTTTTCAAGGTCTGCGTAACTAACGGGGAACTAGCGACTGTTATACCCGGTACCGGTGAACCTGCTTCCGCACGATATTCAAGCAAGGCGTCGGAGCGGGCAGAGCAAAAGAGTAGGGTGGAGGAGGGGTTCGTAGACAGGGTTTAAGGGAGTCAATGTTTGTCATGGAAGTAAGATAGATGAGGGACGAAACAACTGTGATGATTAAATAACCCTCCGAATATACACAGAGCGATTGCTCCAAATGATAAAACACAAATGTAAGACGCCATGACGTGAGATGACTTCTAAGAACGCCAAAAGAAAAGAGATAAACTGCGACATCGAATGTATAAAGCCCATACCCACCTGAACATCCTTAGAAACCCCTCTCCACCGTCTTCTTACCCTTCCCGATACGAGTGTCAATCCATCACCAGTGATGTCGCTCTCGAGAAAGGCGTATCCCGTTGAGGTTTGTCCTCGGGACATATGTAGTAACCAAACGCAGTCAGACGCCGGTGTTGAGAATCCTTCCTCGTGCTACCATGTCTTAGGCGGAGATCACCCAACTTATTACAATGGGTACACGGATATAATCACTTTAGCGAGGTCTCCGGTGCCCTCATAACTTGCCATAATTTTCAGGCCATAGATCACTTGGCTCGTCAAACGTCTTCCACACATGACTGCATGATTACTGAATATGAGAGCATGTTTAGATGAGAAGAGAACCATGGAGATCCAAGGCCGAACATCTAGAGCTTCCTTGATAGCTAAGAAAGCGAACAGTTAATAGATACGCACTAGAAGTTACACAATACCACCGCTAGTTCATACTAATAACAGAAGGGAAAAGGGGTAAGGAGAGAAAAACGAAAGATGTCAAGCCGTGCGGCTATACGCTCTGGGTACTATCGTCAAAGTGTTAGGACACAGTTCCGTGGATGCTCTCTGCGTGATTCTGGAGATGCTGCTTATGCTACAACCTCATTCGACAGACCTTACACTGGGGCCGATCCCCTTCTTTGATGTGGGCCAGATGCTTCCGCTTGAAGTGCTTCGTCAAGTCTCCTGGCTTGGCAAACTTGTAGGTGCGCTTTTCGAATGGCAAACTCTGTTCCCCTAAGCAGAGGAAGCAGGTGGTGGTTCGCTTCTCCGTAAACACCAGCAGCATAGCGTCCCTCAACGCTTGCTTTTCGACCTCGGCGGCTGCCAGCTGCGGGTTCGTCTCCTTCGCCGGCGTTGGGCTCACCCTTTGCGTAGACGGCCTCCCACGTGGCATGGCAACAGCTCCGCCTTCTTGGAAGTGGCAGTAGGCCGCGACGGCGTCGATCGCGGCGTTGCGCCGGCGGAACTCCTCCACCACGGTCGTCCCCGGCAAGGTCATTACCGTCTCGGCCAAGCGCTTCTGCATTGGAGGCATCTCGTCGATAATGTGCACGCTGGTACCAGGGTCATCGCAGAACTTGAGCCCAGCGAGCTGCAGCTCGACGTCGTTCACAGGGTGCTCTGTATCCCACTTGTCTCGGAGCTGCTTGAGTAGCGCAGCCCTTAATCGCTGCCGCAGATTGACAATCTCACTACTAAGTCTTCTGTACTCCGGCTGTTCCGTTGCCGCGCCCTTGTAGCGGTGGTTCCATTTCGCGCGCAGCGCGAGAAGCTGACGGACTTGGTGATGTTCATTTACAGACCGGGTGGAGCAGATCGATGATGCAATCGCCAGTCGGATCCACTTCAAACTCAAATACGACAAGTTGAACCTCGAGCAGCGGACCAATGTCTGGCGATATTTTCTGGGCACGGCAACCACGCCTCAGGGAGCAGTAATTTACAGCCCGGACGACTTCGATGACTGGGCACGAAAGGAGCGCAATGGTCGCGAGGTAGGACCTCCTTCATGACTTCGAGGAGCAAATCAATTAACGGTATCGTTTCAGATCAAAAACCTAGTGTCAACAGCTCAAGCTCTGGCGATCCAAGACGGATGCCAGGTGACGATGTCCCATCTCGAAGTGGCTATTGCCGCATCTGAGGATTTCGATTGCGATTTCAAGGGCGTGGGATCGACGGAAGCTATGAACGGTTATGCTTAGCTGATGGCTTTGGCTGAGGCTGTGGGATATTGTGTGTGAAATGGGAGGGTTGGAACGAGTTGTGCATATCAGTGCTTTGATTTCTTATTCTATCACCTTTCAATGTTTATACGCTCTGGGATAATGAAGATATGTCACTTACGTCTTTTGAATGGTGATACAATTGTTTGAGGCTCTGTGAGGGCAGATCTTTTATTAACTGCGCCTGTGCACCAAGCGTTCGGGAAGGGTTCCGTGCACGACAAGACATGCCCTTCCCCGCCGAAAATACGGGTCGTGCCACTATTCCTTCCGACCGTCTCGAACACCACACCCGAAACTACGACCGAGGGGGTACAGCTCCAAAGCGTACTACATTTCCTAGCCATTCTGGATACTAAGGATAATCGGCTGACGTCCTACAGTAGAAGGCGAATTGGGTGTCGCTGATTTTTAAGTTAATGATTTTTAGCGGGGTCCATTTCCAGACACTTGTGGCTGTGCACCCCTGCCTGGCTGTACTTCAAAGGTACCGCCGCTAATTGTCATTACAGAGCGGAGCCAATTCTTGCACGTTCTACCTCACGCTTACTGTAGAATTCGAAATCGTCTTCAGCTCCGAACACTCTAAGATTTTTAATTGACCCCACGTTTCTAGATCCACTAGTCCCATTCTCCCCGTGTTACTGCTGGAACCATACGCTAAGTAGAAACGGAATGCATGCCCGAGGTTTTGAGCTTAGAGTGTCAGTGCCAGAAGCTCGGACGCCCAGGAAGCGACATTTTGGAAGGGCAGATGGTTCACTTGAGGCTGGACCCTTCAAGAGCTTATTGCGCCAGCTTCAGTTGAATTCTTCTTAAATAAGGGAGAGCTGCTGGGTAGTAAGAATTCCTTAGAATAACATATCTACGAGGCAACAGGAATTCCGGCTGGCCCAGCAGATGTACCAGCGGGCGCTGTGAGGCTATGAGAAGGCCCTTAGTACGGAAGGTACAGATAAACTTCGACTTACTTCGTACTATCCCCCCCCCCTAAACAAACGTTAAACCTCAAGAAAACTGGACCTCGTGTGGATAGTCTTCTAAGGGGTTTATCCAATACTTCGGCGTATATTCAGCCTCGGACAAGGGCAACAGGGTCTCTCGAACCTTCTACAGCCACCCTTGCTTTTACAATTGACCAGAATTTGGCTCGTGCTTCAAGGTGAAAAGGCCATATTCAGGGTTTTTACCCAGTCAGAGCAGGCGCTCTACGCCTTTGGCCCACAAAAGTTCACGTTTAACGTTTGTTTAGGGGGAGGGATAGTAGTATCAAGGGTAATAATCTAACCTTTTCTGTCTGTGCTGAACGACCCAGATTTTACTTCTTACAGAAGAAAAATATTAAACCGGATTAGCTCATTGGTTAGTATCCCTTGTAAAGTGGAATCTTCTAGTACCACGCACAGATGCCAAGTGTTGGAATATTTGGGCATGTACCAAAGTATATCCCTACGCTAAACACAATCTAGGGCCTCGGCTCTCTCTTTGAATATATCAAGGCGGCCTAGCAAAAGCTAGGTTCATGTATTCAACGGCCCTTGAGGGATATAAGAAAGTCGTTGGATCTGATCATCCGAGGACTCGGAATTTGCGCGATAATCTTCAGGCTTTAAATACAACGACATAAAATAAGGCTTTAAAAGATATAGAAGATTCAGTAAGCAATTCTCGGGAACAAAAATTGCGTCCCAGTACCGAAAGAGCTCCGTCAAAGTCAAGATGCTATAAGCTACTCGAAAAGCTTCACTTGAGGTAAGTACTTCTTCCGATAGCTTGATCTTCTATGTAAATATTTTATTTCTGTACATTCCTATGTCATAGAGGGTTAAAGGGGAATATTTGTCTTTATAGTATTCCAGAATTGCCACCAAACTTCTAGCTTCTTCTACGATACTTAATGTGAGGAAGCCTAAGAGATCGCATCGGTGTGGCGCAGCGGCTAGCTCAGCTACTTCGCACTACCCCCTGCCCCGCCCATCATGAACTCGTTCCTTTTGAGTATTTCCCATGAATCTGCCAGCCAGCACAGTCGCAGTTCTTTGACTACTCAACCCGTGCGCATCTTGTCTACATCTATTCTAATGATTTCTCCACCGACAATCCTCTCCTCATGCGTCTTTTGCGGCTTGAAGATAACGGCGGATTCAGCCTCGTCGAATTTGTTGGCGATACTATTCCAAGCTATACTATTCTTTCGCATACTTAGGGAGCAGACCACGAAGAGGTCACCTTTAAAGACATAGTGAAAGGCACAGGCAAGAGCAAAGCTAGCTATACGAAGCTCTGATTTTGCGGAAAGCAAGCTGCTAAGGACGGCCTGCAACTCTTCTGGGTAGACACTTACTGTATCGACAAATCAAGCAGCGCAGAGCTTTCAGAAGCCATTAACTCTATGTTTCGCTAGTATTAAGATGCGGAAAGATACTACGTGTATTTGTCTAACGTTCCAGTCAACGATTCGGTTAAAGACGACAAGTTCTCCCGAAGATAGAAGCCAACATTCAAGAGAAGCAGATGGTTTACTCGTGGCTGGACGCTTCAAGAGCTTATTACTCCGACATCAATTGAATTCTTCTCCGAGGAGAAATAGCGGCTCAGTGACAAGCAATCACTAGAGCAAACTCTCTACGAGATAACAGGAATCGCTATCCAAGCCCTTCGAGGAAGCCCTTTGTCTCATTTTGGTGTGGATGAGCGCACGTCGTAGGCAGCAAAACGCCAAACAAAACGCGAAGAAGACGAGGCATACTCTCTACTAGGCATTTTCGACATCCATATGCCGCTCATATATGGCGAAGGCCAGAAAAAGGCGTTAAATCGACTTCAGAAGGAGATGAGAGAATCTTTAAAGAATAAGTTTCTGTCACTGAACGAAAAGCAAAAACAGATGCTATTAGACTCGTTAAGATTTGATCAAATCGATACACGCCAGATAACTATCAAGAACGCTCACACTAAGACATGTAAATAGCTGCTAAAAAATCCTAAATACGTCGACTGGCTTGATGCCACTAAACTGGGCGAACACTACGGCTTCTTATGGATCAAAGGGAAGCCTGGAACCGGAAAGTCAACATTAATGAAATTTGCTCTTGCTAATGCCCGTAAGACGATGGCGGACAGGATCACTATCTCATTCTTCTTTAATACACGAGGCGAGGGTCTAGAGAAGTCTACAATCGGGACATATCAGTCGCTCTTACTACAACTTCTCAATCGACTTCCAACGCTTTAGTGCGTCTTTGACTCTCTCGGACTCTCAACGTCAAGCATTAACACATGCCGCCAATGGAGCGTTAAATCACTGAAAACGCTGTTAGAACAAGCTATACAACGTCTTGGAGAGTCCTCTGTAATATGTTTTATAGACGCCTTAGACGAATACGAGGAACGTCAGATCCGGGACATAATATCGTTTTTTGAACATATCAGCGAGCTCGCCATGTCAGCTGGCATCAGGTTCCAAGTCTGTTTTTCAAGCAGGCACTACCCGCACATTACGATCCGGAAAAGCCTAGATCTGGTTCTGGAAGGACAAGAAGGACACAACCAGGACATAACGAACTACCTCGATAGCGAGTTAAAGATTAGACATAGTAAGATCGCCGAGCAGGTACGAATAGAACTTCAAGAAAAATCCTCTGGGATTTTTATGTGGGTTATTCTCGTGGTAGGAATGCTAAATAAGGAGCACGACAGTGGCCGCATGCATACGCTTCGGCGAAGACTCCAGGAGATCCCTGGCGACCTACACGAGCTATTCCGCGATATTTTGACACGCGACTCCGACAATAGAGACGAACTAGTTCTATATGTCCAGTGGGTGCTCTTTGCAAAGCAACCGCTAAGGCCGGAACAGTTATACTATGCTATTCTTTCCGGAGTTGAGCCTGAGACCGTATCAAAGTGGGATCCTAATGAGATCGCAAGAGACGCCATCGAGAGATTCATACTTAATTCCTCTAAAGGACTCGCCGAAATCACGACATCTAAGAGCCGGAAGGTTTAGTTCATTTACGAGTTGGTAAAGGACTTCCTTATGAAAGAAAACGGGCTCGGAAACATTTGGCCCGATCTCGGAAGAAACATTCAAGGTCCAAGTCATGAGCGACTGAAGAATTGCTGCCTCAACTACATGAACATTGACGTTTTTACCTATCTAGAACTTCCCGAGAGCCTTCCACAAACTTCATCGCAGAAGGCTGCAGACTTCCGCCAATCAGCTACTAGTGCATTCCCCTTCCTGGAGTATGCCATACGCAATGTGCTATACTATGTAGATGTGGCCGCAGGATGTAGTATCGCTCAGGAAAATTTTATTCGGGGCTTCCCGCTTGGCCGTTGGATTAAGCTCGATAATCTGTTTGAAAAACATAAAGTACGCAGACATACAGAAGATGCGAGTCTTCTGTACGTATTAGCGGAGGGCAATTTGTCAAACCTTATTAGAGTTTATCCATCCATCCTGTCGTGTCTTGAAGTAGAAAATGAGCGTTACGGGCCTCCCCTTTTCGCAGCCCTTGCGACCGGGAGCAAGGAAGCTGTCCGAACGTTTCTGGAAGCTCATGCAGTGAATCAGTCTCCGGGGAGTTGGCTTCACAAATTATGCGGCTAGTACTGCCAGGACGAAGGCAGCCAGGTCAAATTTGGCCGCAGCTTCAAGTTCTCAAAGCAGAGGACTGTACTCTTATATTTAGCGGAGCTTGGCGACAAAGTATTAATTGCTTTTCTGCTCGAGACAGGAAAAATTATGCCAGACTCTAAGGATAAAGATGGGCGAACTCCACTTTGGCATGCTATTATAAATCGCCACGAGGCCGTGACCAAGCTACTGCTCGAGACAGGCAAGGCCGACGTTAATTCAAAGGATAAGGACGGTCGGACGCCGCTATGGAGGGCGGCA
Organism: Leptodontidium sp. 2 PMI_412; assembly: GCA_021432625.1. Taxonomy (NCBI): domain Eukaryota; kingdom Fungi; phylum Ascomycota; class Leotiomycetes; order Helotiales; family Leptodontidiaceae; genus Leptodontidium; species Leptodontidium sp. 2 PMI_412. The sequence goes on along the minus strand of MU270363.1, from coordinate 314,272 downwards.
GAGAAAGGAAGCGAGGCCATAGTTAAGCTGCTGCTCGAGACAGGTAAGGCCGACGTCGACTCGAAGGATAAGGACGGACATACGCCGCTATGGAAGGCGGCAGAGAAAGGAAGCGAGGCCATAGTCAAGTTGTTGCTCGAGACAGGCAAGGCCGACGTTGACTCGAAGGATAATGACGGACAGACGCCGCTATGGAGGGCAGCATCGTGGGGGCGTGAGGCTGTAGTCAAGCTACTGCTCGAGACAGGCAACGTCGACGTCGAGTCGAAAGATAAGAACGGACGGACGCCACTATGGATTGCGGTAGCGTGGGGGGACGAGGCCACAGTTAAGCTGCTGCTCGAGACAGGTAAGGCCGAGGTCGACTCGAAGGATAAGGACGGTCGGACGCCGCTATGGAGGGCGGCAGAGAAAGGAAGCGAGGCAATAGTCACGCTGCTGCGGTCGCACACTAACCTCTCTTAATAACCCACATCTTGACTTAACCTCCTCCCTACCCACCACCTACCATTGCTCTCTCCATATATACTCCTTAGGGTGGTATGCTATAAATATAAGGAAAATGCCTAGTCCAGGAGGCCAGTTCTGACTCTTCTGAGGGACTTTCGAGGTGCTTTGAGGTGTGCTTTCCAAAAATTTGATTCGTGCTTTTTGTGATGGTTTCTTTGAACTGTGAAAGGCGCAAAGATGGTGATGCTAAGCGAACTGAAGTTGATACGTATCGGCAATTTCGTAACTTTTATCCGATATCCTACAATGGGCCGGCGCAAAACCGTTAGCCATAGTATCCAGGAGAGCAGCCACAGACTTGGTAAATATCACATGAGTAAAACTACGTTATACGTTATGATTAAGCTATCCAGGTTTTGGTTGGGATACGCAGCAATAGTGAGATGAATTCTCCGTCGTGGCAACACACGAAGCGGGAACTTTTCCGCCTTCTCGGAATTTCACGTGACTGCTCGATAGGGGCATTGACACCCGAAGCAACGCCAAACTGCACCATGAGCTGCCTTGACTGACAACAAGCATACTGTAAGTGGCTATGTAGTGACGGAGTCCTGCTTTGCTAATTCCCTTTTGAAACCCACACTTACTGAGCACCCTAGGACAGGTAGCAACGAAAGCTCTCTCCAACCGCTCGAAATTACGACTAAGCCACGCGAAATGGGTTTCGACTCCGACTTTGAACTCTACCTACCCTCCTCTGAAGCGCACGAAGGCAGACCAGGACCAGTACGAGCTCTTCCTGCGCGAGGTGCTTGACACATACGGTCCACGGGACGGCGATGACGCAGAACATGGTGATGGCGGCAGCGTTGTGCGTGTGAACACCGATTCAGAGAAATCCTATATCGACTTCGAGGTTGGAGAATATCCACACTTACCGCGCCGGTGTGAGCACTTCCTGTTGTTCAGCTCCAAGGTCAGCGGCAGTTTACTCGCTCAGCCGTACATCCAAGGAGCGAAGCAGATACATGATGTGTCAAGGACGTCAGTTTGCGAGAATGCAGATCTTGAAGATGGCAGCCACCACAGGATTGAGATAAACCCAGGCGCGATCTTGATGGAGGGCTAGGGGCCCAACGAAGTGGACCGAGGGATTATCTTGGGAGATGATCTGTTTGGGTCACCCGCACCATCTGGATTGCACACTCTACTTGGATTGCACACCCCACCTGGATTACACACTCTACCTGAGTTGCACACCCTACCTGGGTTGCACACCCTACTTGGATTGCACACTCTACCTGGATTGCACACCTAACCTGGATTGCACACCCAACTGGATTGTACACTCTACTGTATCTGGATACCACTTGGACTACGCTCGTAAAGCATGGACATCTCAAAGGACAAAGTTGCCAATATCTAGGCACGGCTCTAGTCCCGATTGCAAATTTAGATTTCCCACACTCATGTCGCCAAATTGACAGAGGTTGTTGAACAATTGAAAAGCTGGTGTAGCTACCATGCGAACTTGATTTTTCGCATATTGTGGAAGGGCAGAACCCAACACCACACAACAAGAGAGGGAGCCTGCAAGATACGTACAATCGACTAATGAACTGCTTCCAACAACTTCACTCTGGACGTCCTCCCTAATCCACTTAATCAAAGCCATCATGACTGCTTTTCCACTCCTTTTCCCTACCGCTGCCTTAACCATTCTTTCCGTGATCTGAATATCGTTCCCTCTTCGCTCGAGCAGAAGTGTCATTATCTCCTTTCCGCTACTCCAATTCTCTATTACTGCCTTAACCACACTTTCCGTGATCTCGACGTCGTTCCCTCTTCGCTCGAGCAGAAGTGCCATCAC
>MU270363.1:0-311777 GCA_021432625.1 Leptodontidium sp. 2 PMI_412 | reverse complement strand
GTCGTTCCCTCTTCGCTCGAGCAGAAGTGCCATCACTTTCTCATCAAATAACCCTGCAATCTGAACCACCACCTCTTCTGCAATCTGGATGTGCTTGTTCATGCTTGTTGGCATGTGTGAACACTCCATTCCAAACGCCCTCTCACAACTCTCTATTGCTTCCTGAAACCTCTCTTCTGCTTCATTGTACTCTTCCAAGTCTTCCAACATCAGCGCCATGCTCCATATTTTGGTCGCTTTGGCCAAATGATCTTCCAACACTGCTGTTGAATGCTCCGGCACTCCACTGTTTGTCTCTACCAAAGTTTCGCGTTCTTCCCGATCGTGCAACTTCCCCAGGAGCTTTGTCCAATCCCAGACGAGTCGAAAATCATGCCAGGAAAATTTCATCGATTGCAAAAGTGCTGCCCATCCAATATGCCCACTCTCCGTTCGGAGGCTACCCGGAGGAGTGGCTGCAATCATGATAACGACAACATGATGCTCGCATATTCTAATGATTATAGGTTTGGGAGCCCCTGGTAAAAGACAAATAAGATCACCCTGCCGGATGGGATTTGCCGAGGTGTGGAGAGTCAAGCGAGCAGTCCATTCCCTCGTGTTTTCTACGTAATTAGAGGCATTCGTCGAAATGATATCCACTTTGTGTACGTCATCCCACCCGGAATGAGGTACTACTGAGGACACTCGGCCAAGAATACAGCCCTTGCTCTTGATTACTGCCATCTCCCAGTGATTCCAAGTCTCTACAGATACCTGTTCACCAAGAAGAAACTTAACAAGTCGTTGAAAGACCTCTCCCCATGGGACTTCGTAGTCAGGTAACAGGTTAGCTGCGTTGAGAGTATCAGAGGCCATGCCGAGCAAGGCGTACACCTTGTCGTGACGCTCAGTAGCTTCATGGGAATGGAACATATCTAACAACTCGCCTAGCGGACGTATAGCTAGAAAGCTCATGTCTGACCAACAAATTCCATGCGTGGGCCGAAACTTTGCTTGCCTTATCAGGTAAGTTGCTGAACGGATGAGGCTGTACAGGTCTGGACGAGCTTTGTAGAAAACCTGTAATGATCTTAAGCCTGCGCAGAAGTCGTATCCCTCAATCCCCACCAAGCCACACATAATCAGAATATGTCGAGCTGCGGCAACTTCCTGAAGTACCTGAATAGATCTTGTCAATAATATTGCTAACTTTGTCAAGAGACTACCCTCTTACCCAGATACGGCGAAACCATGGTCTTTGAAGCAGTGCCAGAACTGCTTGCTGGATAATTTCGTTCTCCGAAGAATCCAACCCCTCCTTACGTTCGCATATTTCTTGGAACACTCGATCACTATTATCTGCCGCCCCTCCAAGCCAAACAACTACACGGTTCGCTTTACCATAGATCTTTGCCATATATCGAACCTGATGTGCCCGCTCTTGTTGATCCTGTTGGTTGATGCAAATAGCATCTGCCCATACCCACTCAATAGCACGATTTCGAAGATGCCACAGTGCCGCATGGAGGTTCTCCGTGACATTGAAGCTATGCTCGTCTATGAAGATATGTAGGGTCTTTTCCGGATCCCCCCATACGTAGGATAAAGCCTCATATTGAGGAGGTCTGTTGTCCGATTCGTCTAAAGTGAAGTTGAAGAGCTGGCATTTTATAGACGCAGCTTCGTCTTCAGGTGGCCCTAAACGTAGCAAGCGAATACTGTCAGGCCCCGGCAAAAGCGAAGAATAACGGTAGGGAGACATGACAGACGACATCGTACCCGAAGACATGAGCTTGTGCGTGTTGGATAGTTCTGATGGAAAGTGTGATGTACCTGCTTTCCCGGTTTGGGGTGTTGGGCTGATGGCATAGCCACCCCCCACCAAATCACATGGGTGAGTTAACTTATCCCTTCGTCCGCTGAGACATTCCTCGCGCCGACAAGGGGGGTGTGGCTGCACGCAAGCGATTGGCAAGGGCCAGGGTAAAGAAGCGGGGCGGACTTTCAAAAGAGTGTTCCAGGCGGAAGCCGATTTCGCTAGATACTCATGGTACGGAAGTATTCAGGTTAAGGTCGCCTGCGAGCATCTCTGTCTACCGAGCAGCGCTGAAACTTTCACAGTCAGTTTAGAGGGAAGCCGATTTCGTTAGCAACTGAGTCGCTAGCGAAATCGGCTTCCGCCTCGAACACTTCTGAAAATTTCACGGTCAGCCACATTCACAAGCCACTGGTCCCAACGCTACAGTACAATAGGTTAAACGGCCAATTAATTTAATCATATATGCTGCATGACATGTTTATTACTTAGGCGATATCGCAGCGCAGTCCGGTACCATTCTACCACTGCACATGATCAACAGTTTCCAAAAGATTCTAGAACTGAGAAGTACTTGGTGGTTAAACACTTGCCCTGTAGGGTGGTTCTAGTAGATTCTCCCCCACAAAAGGACTGATTCTGTTTAGATAATTGGTTCCAAGCCCTTGTTGAGGCTCGTGCTGATAGAGACAGGGTAGGGGTTTGTTTATCCTCACCACCAAGTAACTGTTAAACTACCATAAATTCTTAGCCTCCCTAGGACCATCTATGAAATAGAGGAAAAAAGAAAATGAGATAACTTATTACATCAAGAGCTTTTACATATTCCACTAATAGCTATTGCTCTTTATAATACTTGCTTTAGCCCTTCTTGAATTTGAAGAAATGATAATTTCCCTGACGAATGCCCTAGAACAATGATCCTGCCGCATACAGCTCCACATGTAGGTTGAGAAGTAGTAGGTAGCCAGAGCAGCTTAGCAATACCATCTTGTAGCCAAAACCCGGAAACGTGTAAGGTAGGAAAGTGCTGGTTGGCAGGAGAAATGGTCGCAGAGTTAACCATATCAACAGAGCCGTCAAGCGTATCCCAGCACCAGACCGTCGGCAAATGCTGGCCCGTGGCCGTATCCCAGCGCCAAAGCGTCCTATCGCCACACTTTGCTATTATTTGCTTGCCGTCGGAAGAAAAGGCTACAGATCTGACTGCACCAGCATGGCCTTCGAAAGTCGGCAATAGCTGCTGGCCCGTAGCCGCATCCCAACGTCGGACCGTTTTATCGTCAGACCCCGACACAATCTGTTTGCCGTCAGGAGAAAAGGCTACAGAATTAACACAGTAAGTATGGCCTTCGAGAGCCGGCAGCAGCTGCTGGCCCGTAGCCGCATTCCAGCGTCGGACCGTCCAATCGTAAGACCCTGATACGATTTGTTTACCGTCAGGAGAAAAGGCTACAGAAGAAACGTAGTGAGTATGGCCCTCGAGAGCCGGCGGCAACAGCTGCTGGCCTATAGCCGCATCCCAGCACCGTACCGTTCCATCCTCAGACCCAGACACGATCTGCTTGCCGTCGGGGGAAAAGGCTACTGAATTAACCCCGCTTATATGGCCCTCGAGGGCCGATAACAGCTCTTGTCCCGTGGCCGCATTCCAGCGCCGGACCGTCCGATCGCCAGATCCCGATACAATTTGTTTGCCGTCTGGAGAAAAGGCTACAGAAGTAACGCAGTCAGTATGGCCTTCGAGAGCCGATAGCAACTCTTGTCCCGTGGCCGCATTCCAGCGTCGGACCGTTCTATCGCCAGATCCCGACACAATCTGTTTGCCGTCGGGAGAAAATGTTACTGAAGTAATCCAGTCAATATGGCCTTCGAAAGCCGATAATAGCTCTTGTCCCGTAGTCGCATTCCAGAGCCGGATTGTTACATCGCTAGACCCCGACACGATTTGCTTGCCGTCAGGAGAAAAGGCTACAGCAGTGACGTTACCAGTATGGCCTTTGAGGACCGGTAGCAGTTGCTGGCCTAGCCGCATTCCAGCGTCGGATCGTTCTATCGCCAGACCCAGATACGATCTGCTTGCCGTCGGGGGAAAAGGCTACTGAAATAACACTGCTGAAATGGCCCTCGAGTGTTTGAAGCATTGCACTCCAATGTGTTTCCACTCTAGGCTTTCTCTGGATCCAAGACGGAATATGATCCTCGAACGTTTCTCGGATAATGCTCTTCTCTGGCGCGAAGACAAGAGCCGAACAATATATTTGAAGAGGTGCCCATTCAACGATTGATCGAGTGGATACGGCAAACCGCCTCGCATCATGTATGAAACCATGTAAATCAGGATTGCTATCGAACTATTTGATTTTAGTGAGCGTCCAACCAATAGGAAGAGAAGACATATTGAACCGTACTAGAAGATCTTCCAGCTTGTGAATCATGATTACGCCTTCTGACACGCTTTGCAACAGGCTTAGCGCCTCAAGCCAATATAAGAAGCACTGACGAAGGAAGCTGTGAACTGAGCCACTGTCCCTGAGGTCATTGATTGTGTCCTCTCTATTTTGACATTCGAGTAGATGGTCAACCCAGTGAAGACAAGAGTACTGTACTGGAGCAAGGGGATCAGGATCGGGCTGCTGAACTTGGTTGATCGTGATTCCGGGATCTCTTAGGCTGTAGACATCGGATCGAAGTGTCATAGACATGAGTTGAAGCGATCGCGAGAAGATCGCATAATTTACCTCGGCTGTCCCAGAATGAAAGATTTCTTGGGATGTGTTCTCCAGAAGCAAAAAGTCCTTGGCCGACTGGTGTACGAAATATACTGTGCTTTCTCGAATCGTCAAGAAGGATCCGCATTGGCCGACTGTCTGCTCCAAATCCTCGATATCATCGGAAAGATCCTCGGGACAACCAAGTTTGTGAAGTGTGTCGTCAAGAAAAACCAATTCTCTAAGCGTAATTGGGCGTTTTACAACGGACACGATAGAAAGAATTCGCCTGTAGAGATCGACGTCATCTGATTTACCAATCTGGTCCATCATTTGCTCATATAGAGGAACAAGCCCACGCGGAAAGGCCCTTACCCTCTCGAGAGCCCTCCGTCGATCGATCGTGTCTAGCTCTTGTACTACCAAAGCTACCCAAAGGAACGTGGCATCGGCATTCAAAAAGAGATGTTCCCGCACCAAATCTTCCATTTTGGCGACATACTTCTTCCGCTTGGCTAGCTCACTCACGCTATGCTGGTACCCCCGAGTTTCTTCGACCTAGGACCATACGATATTCAAGATGTGGGCGACGAAGGATTTGCTTCACTCCCAGAAAATAGTGAAGCGCGTGCCAGTGGGGCTGGCTCACAGTCCGGTCTCTTTGACATTGGATCATATGATATCTGAGTTGTGTTAAGCAACCGGTTTATATGGAAGGGTAGCCGGCTGCAACTTTGCTGCGAAGAGGTGTTTCGATTTTTCTCAATAGCCTTTCTCGATTATGCCACTTGAAATGATACTATGTAGCTAAACTCAGCGTCGTCATATCATCCTACAGTGACTCCATATAGCATGACCACGGACTGGCCTAAACTGGTTGAAGTCCCCTAGAAGTATGACGATAGGCAGCCCACCAAAAACCGTGTCGGACGCTCGATTCAGATCCCAAATAGTATTACACCGTTCGCTGATCTAGACCAGGTCCTCGAGGCTAACCATACTAATCTCGTCGAGGATGAAGATCTTCTTATAAGAGAGTCTTGACCTCGTTGCTTGACGTACGGGCTGGCTTACATTCTTGCTATACCCGAGGGCAGAATAGTAAGTAGCGCCGCCGATATTCGCAGCAGCCGCACCGGTTAAAGCAGTAAGTAGAACATCGTCATACTTCTACATTATCGAGAGGCCGAACATAAGAGCCTTAATGAGGTGAGTCTTACTAACTCCACTAATACCGCCAAGGTAAAGTAAGAACTGATCACGAATAGACCTAATCTAAACAGGGTATAAGACGCGGAGGACTAGAGCCCTGATAATTACCTGCTACTTCTAGTTCAACGGGTACTAGCTAGTGATCATGGCCAGCAGATTGTCGACAGAGGGGTCGGCTTGAAATGAAGCCTGCAGATATTACAAAGACGCTATAGACTACGTACTATAGCCAAGAACTAGAACGAGAGCCGCTTCTGGCCCCCCCACATCGAGCCGAGAAGACATGTCAGCAGCGTCGTCATCGCCGTCGAGATCTGACCGGTCTTAGTCTTTAAAGGCTTTTAACTCTCTAGACTAAGTCTTAACTAGAGCGGCAAGAGTAAAATAAGCACTAAGTAGCTAAGGGTTGCGAGAAAATCGTAACGTAGAGAGGCCGTCAATAGTAACGCCAGGGAAAGCCAAAGTAACGTGGAGCAGATTACTCTCCGTCGGTCGAAGCGTAGTAAAGTCTATATCTACATTGGCCTCCTCGTCCTTATTATAGACCTCATAGTTTATAGCTTTAAGATAGTCATCAAACTCTATGCTACGCTCCTTCTTATCTTGATTAGTAGCTTCCTTGCTTCGCCGGAGGAGCACGACGTTCTTTGATAGTTAGACTAAGTAAAGTGGGAGAAACGAGAGGACGAGGTTCTATAGCCACGTACTTTTATATAGTATAACACGTAAGGATTCTAGATGGCCGCTCCGAAGAACCTAAAGCTTATTCCACAGATAGAATAAACCGAGGAGAACCTTATGTATTTCGTCTTAAGTCTTTAGTGTCGTATCGAGAATATTAGTGTCGTTCTTTAATATAAAAGTAAAACTACCACATAAGGATAGTGTCTTTAACGACTTCAGGGAGCTAATAGAAACCTAGATATAAGTCGTATATAACAGGTGAGAAGGATTAAAAGGAAAAAGGAACGTTCGATTGTTAGCGCCTTTAAACGTTTATATAAATATTTAAGACGTATATTCGTAAAAACATAAATAAATAAGCCTGTCGCCCCGGTACTCGTAGTTCTTATAAATTAACGTGTGGCGAGTACGGCCGTCGAAGTTAACGTACTGATTCGCGGATTTTGTTACTTTCTCATTATTAGGCTCGTCGAGTAAGTTGTTTAAAACCCTGCGGATGTGTGTCTTAACCTAATAAAAATTAATTATGACAGACTTGTCGCTTTTTGGAATATACGTAGACGGCTGTCCAAGGAGGAAGTGAGCCACGGCTAGAACGCCGACCTCCACGTCTCTTGTGAAGCGATTATATGCCTTTAAAGTGAACTTAAATATATTAAGAGGTTCTAGTACTAGTAAGCCACTGTCCTCAACGGCCGCTGCTTTAGCCGTCTCTTGGGCCTTCTTTAAGACAGTTACAGCGAGTACAAGCTAACTTCGATTAACTTGAGCTTTTGTCGCATAGTTTGTTATATAGTAAATAACAGATAAGACCTTAAGAGACGACGTAATAAAGTTAACGTCGTGGTTATATCTTATTATAAATATAATAATAGGGTTATACTTGTTCACGAATTAGTGATTTCTCTTTATCTAGATGTAGCCCTCTTTTGTAACTATAGATTCTAGAATAAGCGGTCGTAGAAATAGAAATCTATATATTTATAAAAGTAACTATTAGGGAATTTTGGAACGCTATAAAACCTTATTAGTGTCTATTACTATCCCTTTATTCTAGACAATCGGAACTAAATTGGCCCTCGTACTTAACTTTAGGACCTTCTTCTAGTGTTTAGTATAAGTCTTATTATAAGTATATATTTAGACCTAAGCTATTACGTTGTTCGAGTCAATCTCGAGAGCGTCTTAGAACTTAGACAGAGTTATATCTTCCGGCATAAGAAAACAAGACGAGCCGGGAGTCTCTAATTAAAATTACTAACTAAGAGTAAGATCCACGGTCTCTCTAACTATTAAGCGGATATAAGTAAGGACTTAGTCCTCGAACTTAACGTCCGACTTTAGTCTCTAATGAAAACTCGTTACGCTAATGTTACTAGCGAGTTAGGCAAATCCGTGAAAGTGTAATATTATTCGCGTTATTAACTCGACTATTCTAAAATGAGAATTCACTGTGCCGAAGATACTAGGCTCCTTAAAGAGCGTCTTAAAGAAGTAGGCAAAGAAAGAGGTAATAACAACGTAGAAGAATTAAGCGACAAGACTTAGATTCTTAATCGTTAGTTATAAGAGTTTAGACTTAATACCCGGCTTATTAAGCGAGATCTCTTTACTAATAAGTTTAACTACGAAGATATTACTAATATCCTTTGGGTTTAAGGTGAATTAAATAAGTGGGAGCTTAAAGTAAGTGATCTTATTAAATATTAAGTTCTTAAACCTCATTTTCTTACTAAACGACTCTAGGTTAAACGACGAGATAATCCTTATATTAGTAATTAGACTATAGACAATAGGGTTTAAGATCTTCTTCTAGTCGGTAAATTCTTGTGTTACACGTTAAAGGTTATTAGTCGAGAGCTTAGTAAGTTCTTGAGTAGCCTTAGCCTAATAGCCGTTCTTGACTTAGACGTGATTCCTAAAAGAAGCTTACTATATTAAGATTAAATCGTATATATAAAACATAAAGGTATAGTACTAAGAGAAGCTACAAATATTAGAACGATATAGTAATAAGCAGGAAATACTCACAATAAAGAATAATATAATATAGTATATCTTGCAAAAGCTTTAAGAGATACCTCCTCCGGACGGGCTCTATTTACATCACTTAGATGTCTACTTATACTAAACAGAAACAGGGTAAGGAACGCCGCTATGAAATAGTCTAGATCCGCAAAGGTACTTATTAACGGTAGGTGCTATATTGTCTTATATAATATATGTGGCAGGCGAGAGTTGTCGTTTAGTGTGCCCTCCTTATTATCTTAGATATTAATAGTATCCTCTTCCCTTAGGCCTAAATAGTCAGAATATTACTCTTAGAGGATAGCCTATAAGCTGGCCAAAGTGGCCGGGGTAGAGTAGAGATCCTGACTATAAAGGTCAGAGAAAAACGATCGGCTTAAGATATTATTAGACTCGGCGTCTTCTACTTCCGCATTTAGCTTGTTCTTAAAAAGCCTATCTCGTAGTAATGTAATATAGCCTTCCCGCTCGTCTTCTACCTAGGTATCTATTGAGCTTAACTTAGGACTTAACGTAATAAAGGCGTCTCTAATCTCTTGAGGAATGTGGTAGTCCGGCCAAGAGTTCAAAACAGAGTAGTCGACGACTACTGATTTATAGCCGGGATTATTGGCATATAGTTATAGTAAGGCATTCACGACTTTTACTTTATTAATAAAATAAAACCGCGTAAGGTTCTCTTTTAATAGCAGTATTCCGCGATCTTAGCTGATAGTAATCGTTGTATAGTCTCGTAACCTTGTAGCGGGCAAGATCTTTAGAAGCTCACTCAGATCCTGCCTAACTACGACAGAATAACCGCGACTTCCCCGGTAATTAATTCTACTCTTAGTACTTGAGGTTAGTTTTAAGAAGATATCGACAACATAAGCCCGTGTTATAAAAGCTTCCTCGATAGTATTAAGATTCTTTAGTATATTTAAATAGTCTTAATAAAATAGGCAGTTAATAAAGTTCTTAGTCAAAAGTGGAGGAATAGCCTGTTTAGTAATCGCCGAGTTATAGGTCGCATATAAGCTAACTATATTGTTTTTAACGGCGCAATAGTCGGGGGCCGTCCCCGTCCTCTAGAGGAAGTATTATAAGTCGTCGTCTCAGAGACTTATACTTGTTATCTCGTCCTCCTAGAATAACCCTTTATAGAGTCTACATAATAGACGCCTGGAGGTATTCGAGATCACCCTCTAGTAATCCCTTATACCTCTTATCTAAATATTAGAGGTGATCTCCTCTAGAAAATCGGCTAAAGCTTGCTTTATATACTAGTACTCTTGATCTAAGAAAGATAGAAGGACACTATTAAAGGCAGCGATATGCCCTTTTGTTCTTTACTAAGGCTTTTGCGCTTAGAGGGCAACTTTGTGACGTTGGAGAGCTTAAGTACTAGTATTATCTTAGTAAGCCTTCTCTTGGCGACGATGATTATCTTCTAAGCCCTATAAAGCGCGTTTCTTATCGTCTTTGGCGATTCTCTTGACATCCCGATTACGTGCCTCTATATATAAAGCTATATTTTAAAGTTATATATCTTGCCGCCTCTTAGTTTCTATATTAGCCTTATGTCGTAATAGAGATCCTATTGTAGAGTCATCTCGGGCCTACTTAACTCTACGACGCGCCTTGTCTTATTAAAGGCGTAACTCCCGTCTCCGCTTAGCGTCTTTAAGTTTCGCTAATTTATAGCTTTTAAGGATCTAATTATCCTTGACTCACTAATCTTACTATTCTCGCTGCCTCGCTAACTTTCTACTTTCCCGAAGCTGATCGTCCTTGACTCGCTACTCTTGTTATACTCGCTGCCTCGCGAATTGTCTACTTTCTCGAAGCTGATTATCTTTGACTCGCTGCTCTTGCTATACTCACTGCCTCGCCAACTCTCCACTCTCCCGAAGTTAATCGTCTTTGGCTCGCGGCTCTTGTCTGACTTGTAGTGTTTCTTGCGCCGCCTTATTAAAATCTAGAACTCCTTCCTTAGTGTGTAACGTTTTAATAAGTTCTCCCCGCGGCCGTTCTCTAGAGAGAAATTACTTAGACCTCTTTCTTCGTAACTCGTTATTATAAAACCGCTTGAACCTCTCCTAGTTTATATTACAAATCTACTTAGACCTCTTCTGTACTTCTATCGCAATATTATGCGCGCTAACTACGCCGGTATCACCGAGACTCAGACTATCTCCTAACGTAGAAGTCTGAGATATTAAGGAAGTAAGTATAAATTTAGGAGGAGATAATATAATAAAAGACAAACTGTACCTCCTTAAAAGTAAAGTATAAGCTATAAATAAAAAGAGAAATGTGGACCGTAAATAGAGAGAAGAAGGCACACGCTAGGACTAGATGCCTAAACGTAGCTATAATAAAGAATGAAGTAACTCCTCCTCCCGGTTTAATAAAAAGTTAAAAGAAAGTAGTACATAAAACAGCGAGACGTCGTCGAAAAGAGGCAATGCAAGCGACAAGGCAAAGCCACGGCTTACTAAAGCTATTAGTAACTAAGTACGGATTATAATTTCTTCCTGGCGCCCGAAAATCGGAAAAACGAAACGCCGAAGGCCCTGCGCTCTCTCTCTCTTCGAAGAACCTTCTCTCTGAGCTTATCAGCTCATTTCGAAGGCAAATGGGTGGCCCAAAATGGACGCTTCCTAAAACAGATGGCTCACGACTGCTGGTTTCTCCCAAAGTTGATGGATGCCAAAATTGATACCACCAAAAATTGACGGATCCCAAAACACTCCCAAATTTTAAAGGATGCCAAAATTGATACCACCAATTTTGATGCCACCAAAAATTGATGGATCCCAAAATGCCTCCCAAAATTGATGGCTCCCAAACTTGATGCCTCCAGAAATTGATGGCTCCCACTCCGCCCATGACCGCCGGTAGTTTTTGAGGCAAGCTCGAAGAAGAGGAGAGCATCTCCTTTAGAGACGTACCGTGGGACGAAGCATTCCAAGAGCAACACATCTGCAACTTCAACCGTCATAGCCAAACCTGCACCGCACAGCCAGGCACTGGTACCGAGTGCTGAAGCTGTTATCGGGACGCCCGATACGATATTGGAGTCACCGTGGGATCATTACCGACAAGTCTTCGAGCTCAGTCTTGGTAGCTTTGTTATCGTTGTTTCCGAAAAGGCCACTCACGATCTCTTTACGATGAAGCGCTTCCAGGGTGCTGACGAGGTCCGCATGCTACAGTCACTTGGCCACAGAAACTTGCATCAAATGCTGGAATGTTTCCGCCTCAACGACTCCTACTTTGCGGTTTTTGGCTACGATCCCATCTCACTTGCACATATTGCATGCTCCCCCCCTTTCCTTACCGAGCTTCAGCTGGCGGCCATAGTAGGACAGGTGAGTATCATCACCTGGTCTATAACTTCCGTTGTTGACTGATAAAGATCCTCGACGGGCTTGCGTATCTTGCTGCCAACGGCTTAGAACCGGCCCCCTACAAGTGCTCAAATATCCTTCTCGACGCTGGTGGTACTGTCAAAATTAGTAAGTTGGAACTGGGTTCACTGAATCTGTACTTACGCATTGAATAGCAAGTCATGAGTCCTGTAAAAAGATCAGCTCGAAACAAGACCTGAAGGCCTTGGGGTATATAACCATGGAACTCATGCAGAAATACCCTAACAGTAGCGGGTCTATTGGGCTAGAGGACTTCGAACACTGGCCCTCCGATGGTGATGCTGTTAGCTTTCTAGCGATGACCACGTCAGCGACGTCACTTGAACAGCTCTTGTCTGTAAGCAAGTCCTATCTTCTAAACAATTAGTTGCTAACATTCACAGCATCCACTCTTAGATTGTGACTGGGGGGACGAGGATCTCAAATGGTTAGTGGCACTTGCGGCAGTCACTACTCACCGAGGTTGGCGTTATGAATAGGGTCAAATTTTCTATTAGTATACGCCTGCTAATATATAGTTCTGCAATGATATGTGTGGGAGATGAAAAGCAGCAGACTATCTTGCACATCGTGTAACGTTGAGTATTTTTGTTTGGGATTTCATAACTTGTCAATATACATCAATCAACGGCTCCTACTTGGACTATTAACCCAAGAGTAACTTACAGATCTTCGAATATCGGGACATAGGTACCATTACTCTTGCTATAGCAAAAAATATGCGGTCCGAGAAAGCGGTTGAGAATCTATTTACAAATGTTTACCACCTGCAGTCTCCTTTCTGGGAGATTCTTGATCTTTTGTCCCTCCAAAAATTGTCCTGTCACCTTCCTGGTTCTTCTTCTTTAGCAATTTTCCTCTCCCTTTTTTTTTTTATAGAACGGCGCTTCTTGATGTCTTCCGGTAGAAAATTCTTCGGGAGTGGATATGTGGTTTGCCGTGTGGCTTAGGCAAGCCAACGCTCTAATTACTATCTCTGCGAAAGACGGCTGCCATGATGCATAACCCCTGGATTTATAGGTCGTATACTGGCCACGCTTGTAGATGAGCATTGCTACTTCGATACCATCAAATTCCCCTAATTCAAAAGCCTTATTGACTAATGTTTCTCTTTTTCTTCTTCTTCTCCCCTGGTCGTTGAGTTTGACGTCCGTACAGTACGCTTAACTATATTTGGTTAGTATGGGTCGAGAACCCTGTTGCAGAGCGGGGTAAAATTTCCAGCAGCCGCACGTGATGGGGAAGCCAGTTTTGCAAGTGACTGTAACTTAGAATAGGCTAAGTGCAGGAATGTATAATTCAGTTATGCATTCGGGCTGACGCAGCAGCCGGGCGGAACGTCACAAACACGCAACCTGATTACCTTCTCTCACATGCTTCACTGTGCGGCAGACCATTACGCACTATTGACCTGGCTTCGCGATATAGTAAATCTATTTAAATCAAATCTGCACGAAAACAGCCGGCGACACGCCACTATCATTGCGAACCCTCGTGGAATCGAAGAGAGAGAAAACAATCTACGTCTTAATAGTACTAGTCTTAGATATTTCTAGATCTCTGCGTGGCCGAACGTTTAGTTGGCGTATCTTAGGCTTGATAATAAGGCTGACGATATCCTTAGGTCTCTTTTACTTCAGCGAGCATAGAGTTGTACGTCATTTAACCGTAATAGGTGAAACTAAAACCTACTTCCTAGCTCCAGAGTTTGGGATTCTTCCTAACGGTTCCATTGCTCTAGGCAATATAATTGAGCACCCCGCCAGCCTAACCCGTGTTCTTAGCCGTCTCGACCCTCCCCTGCCGCCGGAGAAAATAAATATATCGAAAGAGAAGAATAATACTTACTTAAGATCTCGCGGCGGGAGCATTAATGCCAACATCTAGGCCCGTTTCTTGCAAGTTAGTTCTGCAGGAGTTAGTAGTAGTAGTGGGCGGGATGTAACAACGGTTTACACTATGAGTGGGCTTGAGACACACATGTTCAAACACGATCCGACAGACGCGGAAGCCACTGAACGGACGAAGGACTACAACGTGTAGGCCGCGATGGATAGCGGCCTCTTTAGTAGTTAGCTTGTGTATATAGTTACAGTAATAAAGATCGCGCGGGATTTCTACTATACGCGTGGAACTAGATCGTATATTAAGGGGCGTGCTAACGCCGCCGGGGCGGTGTTAGCTTATACCTCCGTAGGTAGAGATGTGAACGCCGAGCATTACAGGGAGGAGCTTGACTCAGCCGAGTTAACGGATGATATTATGTTTGCCTTTCGATTGTATATCATCTCGAAGAAAGGGTAGAGAAAGAATCGGACTAAGGCTCACCTTTTTAAATCTAAGGCGGCATTCTTGATCGACGACAACAGTGGATCTGCCGATGCGAAAACAATGGAAGTATCTGCAACTATAGAGGAGGACTTGGCTGCATTGTTAATGGAAGGTGTGATTACTACTGAGAACATTATAGATGGCGAAGAAAGCTGCGTGTGTATTTCTCTGACGGAAACATGATGGTGTAGTCTACGCAGGAGAATTTCCTTATTATAAGTTCACGAAATGATTAACTCGAGTTTTAGTCTAGCTGAATTCATCGATATTTCGAGTTGTGAAATTAGTAATATAGTATGGATTTTATGACAGGCGAAGTCCGACTTGTCGATTTATTATGAGACAGTAATGAATAAGTTCTGTATATCCGATTCTCAAATGCCCAAATTGAAGTCTAGCGAAAGATATAGGCGCTTTAGGCTACATAGCATTCGAAGAAAGGACGTATGACCTAGTATGCTACATGAAAAATGCAATTCGTCCCTTCATTCAACCTCTATTCCTAGTAGCCAGGTCCATCATTGACCTCCTGTTTCTATCTTCAATGTGATCCCCTAGAAACTTACAAGGACATATATAATAGAAACCGCTACAGTCCTCCGATATATACTTAAATAGAGCGACTATTCCCTCTTGCGTTTTTAACTTTCGAAGAGTCTTATCGTCAAGTTTGTTATCTACATCCATATACCCAAGTAACATGGCAGCTATCCCCGCTATAATTGGAGTGGCAACGGAGGTCCTAGACAGAATTTTGCCTTGAGGTTCTGACTTTAGCTATATAGCTAGTACTTCTGTCCCTAGAGTTCCAAATGCCTCACCGTGATTTCCAACTAGGGGATTGCGCTCCTAAAGAGTACTACTTAGATGAGTAGCACGGATTGAAATGACATGTTCGTCTGTGACAGGAAACTGCTCTGCGCCATTCGCGCCCGAGTTTGAAGTAGCGCTAAAGAATAATATTCTCTTCTCACGATCGAGGACCGCCTTGAGGATAGCTAAGTTAATAACTTACTTGTCACATACGAGACGTTCCTAGGGGAAGCCGAATGACATTGTCACAATGTCAGCTCCGCACTTGCCGGTCGCCCAAAGGATGGCCTACTTGTACGTCAGTTAATGTTTCATTTTGAACGAAGCTTCACGGAAATACCCTCGCAATGTTCTCGCCCGAAACTTCAAGGCTCGCCGTATTTTCTGCCACGCGCGCGATATATATATCTGCGGCCGGTGCTAGTTTCATGGCCAGCGACACTACATAACTTCTATAGCCGTCAGTGTCCACTAGTATCTTCGAGAGGTCAAGACAATCAAGCTAATGTCCTGACTTTAATTAATGTTTACAAAAGTGATTCTAGAAGAAAATCGACTCGTTATTGTACCCTGTATCGAGCACGGCAATCTTAATTGGCGGTCGGTTGCGACTCTTCTCATATATATTTCGAAATGTGGTTGACGTGAGTATAACGTCAAGCTATTCCTTCGATTCTTTCTTACCCGCTATTAGCAACAATTGTGGCAGCGAAAGCTCGTAATACAGAAGCTTCAGAACAGCAGGAAATGGAGAGAAAGAGTGTGTGGAAGTTTTCGCGTCAGAGTGGAGAAGGAGATGCTTTCTATAAACTGTGATGGAGTCAGACCCTGCTTCACATCTACTGTCTCTGTAGTGGCACTAGGAGTAACTGTAGTATTCGCGACCTCGAGTTTGACGGTCAATTTGACGATTTCGGCGTCCTGAAGTAGTTTCTCCAAGGGTGCCACGACGTTCCGATATAGAAATTCACGCCGTAATTTGATTTGAACATCCATTAGAAGCTCATTGATTAGTCTCATGTTAACGACCTCCTTATCTCGCTTCTCCTTGCTATTCAGTAAAGTGTTAAACAGGGCCTGTTCGTTGAATATAGTTAAGATTTTAAAACAGCTCTTTACGGCCTCTTTATAAATATTGACCTAGTCTTTGTCGCGGATGTCAAAATCTGGCCAGTTCCTATCATTAATTGTGTTCAATGCTTGTCTCTATTTGTGGTTTATCGCCTTGGCAACGCCATCGCGAGCACTCGGTTCTAGCTGATTTGGAATTACTACTCCTCTAGTATAATGGCCTCGGCCTAGCTTAATGAGAAGATTCCCAAGAGCCCACACACGCGGATATTTATGTATAGCAAATTTCACTTCGTGAGTTTCTGGGCAATTGTCTCTAGAGCTATCGAATTGGAGCGCAAAGCACGGATTAGAAGTGTTCGGCATCGACGAACACAAAGACTCGTCGCAATTAGAGTTGCCCTCTGGCATGAAGTGGATGGAATCGCTGGTCCCGGTTTCTTCATCCAGTCTGAATTGTAGAACAACTAAATTAAACGTGCTACTAAATAGGTAAGCTTCAATCTTATCTTTGTCGATAACCGCTCTGTTTTGAGCACTTAGGCTAAAGAGATGCTTGCGGTTGAGCCGATACGTGGTTCAACCTCCACTACATCATTTAGCTCGATAAAGGCCTCATTTTCGACGCGAAAACACAGTCGTACTTCGTCAAGATCTCTTTGAAGAAGATCGCAGAACCCTTTCGCTTCTAGTATAGTCTCAATCCGCTCGGAAAGTGTAGTTTGTCTCTTAGTGGAACCTCCGGTAATGGGATTAGTAGAATGGCTCGCGTTCACGGCAGCCGTGGCCGCTACTGCTTTATTGTTTAGAGGAGGCGAAGACAAACTCGCCTCCGTGGTAGTTTCTTTCCACCTTAAATCACGTTTTGTACCACGTTTTATAGCCTTTTTAGAAGTGTTAGAAACGGTCAGGTTTGGGACATGTTACGACCTACGATGCGCCTCGTATTCTAACCGACATAGGCTCGTAGCATCGCTGGCTATGCGACGGCGCTAAGCCCAATAGGGAAGACTAGGAGGCGAGCCTGCGACATGTTGACGTAAATGGCACTCGACTACGCTAGGCCCCATTAGGAGGGCCCTTCATGTATTTATACTTGAGCTCCCCCTTACGGAGAGCTCTCCTTTCCTCCTTGTCTTTTCTTCTCGATTCTAAGTGTAGCCTTAGGTCCAAATATAAAGCTTGAGTTAACTCGTCGTATTAACCTCTAGCCAGCCGTAACATAAGAAAAGACAAATACCCCTTCGTTGTAAAGCGTTATATCTCACCCGGTCTTGCGCCTTACCGACTTACCCTCGTAATAAGTCAATAACAAGCCTTAACACCTTGGCCTATTCGACAGATAAGTACCTCTCTGCCTTAGTAGTAGACTGTCCTAGAGAAAGCTAGATATTCTCTCGCGATTAACTTGCCTTGCCGTAACTTGACGCGCGCCCCGTTTCGAACGCATGTCTGATTAACATATTGATTAATAACCTCAAACACCTCTCTACCTTACCTTACTACTACTACCGACTTCTCCCCCTCGTCGGCGAAGCTCTAGAGAAAGGAGCGCCCTTATACGGCTAGGCTTTACCGACACCCTTATCCCTTCGGTCGAGACTCTCTCGGAGGAGTAGGAGAGCTTTAACGGATTCGACTCAGACTTAGAGGACAAACCCTAGCGCTTCTTCGACGTATCGCCGGAGCTTACCGATATAGAAGGCCTTACCCCCGCTCAACAAGCTAGGGTGGATCAGCTGATTAAGGACTCTGTTAGCTCTATTGTCGCCGCTACTGTTATATAAGCCCTTACTTAATATACTATTAATAACCCTCGCTAAGGGACTAGTACTCCCTCCTCTTCTAACTGATTTGTACGTGCTCTTACGGCGGACCTCTAGCCTACCGCCGACTATTACCTCCCTAAGCTAAACCTTACTATCTCTGCCGTTGAGCCTAATAAGGTCAAATACCCTTATACCCCTTTTAGCGACTATAAGGGCGAAATTGAATACGACGCTTAAAAGATAAATATAAAGCTCTTTATCTAAAAGTACTTAAGTAACTTCCTTACTAGCGAATCGCAGGTCTATGCCTACTTTAAGTATATAAAAGGAGAGGCTAAGACTATTATCCTTTAACGAATAAACCCTGACTTCGCTAGAGACTTTAATAGAGCCGCTGACGTCTTAAAGGCCCTAAACTAACGTTTCTTTAACCACAATTAAGTACAAGTAGTTAAGCTTAAGTATAACTAATTATAAATAAGTAATATAACTTATAACGAATTTTATATAAAGTTCATAACGTACGCGGCTACTAGAAAAATCTCACTTAACCGCTAGTTCGACGACGTATATAAGAAAGTCTTAGATGAACTTAAGTATAATATCTAAACTAAGAAGTATAAATTCGCTAGAGATTATATAACTCTTAACGAGTTCTTAGCCGTCTTAAATTACGAGCTACGGAATATCGCAGCCGGACAAGCTAATAAACGTATTACTACTACCGCCCGCGAAGCCCCTCGAGTCTCTTTTAATAACACTAGCACCAGCGACTCGCGCGACATCTTAAAGAAAAATAACTTACGCTCGACCTCCCTTACCCCCACTTCTTACACGTGGAGACTACTAACTCCAAAATAGTCGTCAAATGTCCGCCAGCATACGCCCTCTCCTTCGCCTGTCTTACGCTGACTTGAGTCCCTTATACTTCCTTTTATACTTAGGGACGTCTCTTTTGACACTTGTCTTTATTATAGTAAGACCGGCTATTAGGCTAACGACTGCCCTAAGCGCCGTAAGGACTAGGCTCTCGATAAGTTAATTTCCTAGTTAGTCGTCGGCGAGAATCTAGAAACTAACAAGCTCTCAAAAAACTCTTAGGCCGTAATAAAGACTCACACTTTAATATAAGCTATAACTTATAAAAGGACTTAGTATTTAATTTCCGTGCTTTTATTAGAGGACGACAATTCTTAATTAGTATTAAACTAAGAAGGAATAAATTCTTTACTAAGACACTTATATATATTAATAGCAGAATTAATATTTTTAGTACTATTAAAACCTCTTTTATATATTAACTCGTTAAGTAATTTAATATCTCTTTTATATCCCTCCCTTAGCTAATTATCTTAACTAATTACAATAACAAAAAAGGCAAGCTAATTAATACGGCCGTCTTACTTACTTTAACAATTGACCGCCGGCGAATCAACTTCCTCTTTTTAATAACTAACTTAGGAAACACTGACGTCTTAATTAGTCAGAAGTTCCTCGAGTATTACGACTTAAAGTAGTTATATACAAAGAACCGTAATCGGCTAGAATAGCTATTAGATATACTTATTTAGCCGTACTTTAACTAACAAGTCTTTGTTAATATTAACTGTTCTAATAAGCTAATTATTAAGTCTTATTAACTTAACACGGAATAAAGGGATGCCCTTATAAATATAAATAACTACTACTAAAAACAAGCTAAACTTGCAGCGCTTGACAATTCCCCTAAGACAAAGGCCCTCGTCCGACTTACCGCTAGCGTCTCGCTAACTCAACCCTCGAGCTTTACTAGAGAAGTCTAAGAGCGCTTGCGGGTTATAAAAGAGTAATTAAACCCTTTAATATCCTGTGATCCGGGATTATTACTTAAGGACAAAAGAACCTATAGAGCTTCTCTAGTAAATCACTAAATAAAGGCGTTTACTATAAAAATCTTCTTTATATCGGCAATAATAATATTTACGACGTACCTCTGACTTAAGAGGGCTAAGAAGAATAAAGTATAAACCTTTATAGTATTAGTACTTAAGATTAACTAAAAACTAACTCGTCGTTAGCGAGAGGCCTTAAACTAATTAAGCGTCGAACTTGTATTAATAAATAAAGACCTGACCCTAAAGGAGGCCTTAAAGGCTAAGTACGCGTAAGACAATAAATTAGTAAGTAAGAAGCTCTTAGTAAAGTACTAAAAGTATACTCCTCTCTTCTCTCGGCGAGCCTCTGATGAGCTATTAACGTATTACTAAGGTGTAAACTATTAAATCGAGCTTACTAAGGAGAACGACTTATTCTTTGAGCCTCTTTAGCGTATAACTAAAGAATAGTTGTTAAAGACTAAGCGGTATATTATTAATAACTTATATAAAGGCTTTATTAAGCCCTCTAGTACACTTTACGCGGCCCTTATTCTCTTTACTAAGAAAGCCAATAATAGTCTTAAGCTATACGTCGACTACTAGAAGCTAAATACCCTATTAAAGAAGGACTTATACTTAATCCTTTTAATTAATAAGATAATAACTTGTATTTATAAAGTAAAGGTCTTTATAAAGCTTAATATTTAGTAAACTTTCTACCGCATTTATATGTCCCTTAAGAGCGAAGATTATACGACCTTTTGCACCTAATATAACACGTATAAGTATAAAGTCCTTCCCTTTAGCTTTATTAATAGTCCGGCGACTTTTTAGCGATTTATTAACAATATCTTTATAAAGTACCTTAACGACTTTTACGCGGCTTATATAGACGATATCTTTATATATTCGTTTACTCTAAAGGAATATGAGGTTTACGTTAAGAAAGTTATAATAATATTATAAGTACACGGACTTTAAGCTAATATTAAAAAGTCTAAGTTTAGCGTATAAAAGACTAAGTTCTTAAGATTCGTTATTAGAGTTAATAGCGTAAAAGTAAACCTAAAGAAGATTAGTGTAATTAAGGATTAGTAATACGCTAATAATATATAAGGTATATAGAGTTACCTTAACTTTTATAACTTTTACTACTAGTTTATTAAAGACTATAGTTATATTATACGTCCTTTTATAATACTTACTAAAAAGGACGTTCCTTTCGTCTTTAACAACGCCTATAAAAACGTATAAGAAACTTTCTAGGAAGCCCTCTAATTTACGCCGGTTCTTTACTATTACGACTTTACTAAGTAAACGCGGCTAAAGACTAATTCCTTAAATAAAGTCGTCGCTAGGGTTCTATTTTAACTTTAAGAGGACGACACTTTTTACCTTATAAGATACTTTTCTAAGACTATAATAGACCTTAAGTTTAATTACTTAATCCACGACAAAGAGATATTAGCGATTTTCTAGTTATTTAAGTAATATTGCCTGGAGCTTTTAAGTACTTAAAAAAATGTCCTTGTTTATATAAACTATTAAGCCCTAAAGTACTTTATAATTATTAAGGACCTTACGGCTAAGTAGGCTTAATAAGTCGAGTTTTTTGCGGATTTTTATTTCACGATTATATATTATACCAGGACAACTAATACTTTAGCTAACACTTTGTCCTGACGAGATTAAGACCTCACGGTTATAGAGGCACGTAAGCGGGCTATCTATAGCTAATAACTAATTCCGACCGACAAAATTAACCCGCGAGTCGCCAGCGACCTCTAATTCTCCGCCGTCGATCCTATAGAAGCTTATATCGAGGTCGTAAAGACGATACCCTTAACACTTATAGACGCTATAATCCCAAATCGCGATGCTGAGACACGTGACAAGCCAAAGCCAGAGCCAGAGTCAAATACAAGAGTGTTAATTAACCCGGAGACGCCTACCGCGGAAGAACTAGACCTTAACTCTATAGTAGTATATAATATCGCGGAATACGACGTCATTAATTAAGTGCTCCTAGCTAATAAGTCGTCTCCCTCGCTAAAGCTTCTCTAACAAAAAGCTAAGGAATAGTCGCTAGATTACGAGTTAGTAAATAATAAGTTGCTTTTTTAAGGCCGCCTAAAAGTGCCCTTAGAGCCGCCAGAGCTTCGCACGACACTTATTCGCTATATATATTCTTAACCTTTAATAATACACGCGGGGATCAGAAAAATAAAGGCATTACTGAGTCGCAAATATTACTAGAACAGCCTTACCACGGATATAACTTAATACGTAATAAACTGTAATTACTCTCGACAAAAAGCCTATAAGGATAAGACCCTTAACTTCTTACACCTCTTACTAATCCTTACTCGGCCATATTAATACCTCATAATAGACTTTACAAAGTTATTACTAAATAAGCACGGCTATAACTTCGTTATAATTCTCGTTAACCGCTTATTTAAGAAACTAGTCTCGATACCTTATAACAATATAATTACTACTAAAGGTATAACTATTCTCTTCCTCGTCTATTAGACTTAATACTTCGGCATACCGGACTCTATTATCTCGGACCGAGGACCTCAATTTGTCTCCTCCTTTTAGAAGGAGTACTGTTATATCCTTGGGACTAAGGTAAAGCTAACGACGGCGTATAACTTAAACGTCGATAGTTAGACAGAGGTAATAAACTAATATATTAAGTAGCAGCTCCGTCCTTTTTATTATTACTACTAAGACAATTAGAGCGACCTCTTACTAATTATAGACATCGCTTAATTAACGTTACTGTACGAGTCCCTAAGCCGCCTGTCTCCTTTCTAACTACTTAATAGCGTTAAGCCGAGGACTTCCTAGGACTTAGTTAACCTAGAGCCTCCGGCTACGGCAACAGAGAAACTTAATCGCGAGGAGGCTCTCTAAATAATATTGCGAATAAAGGAAGTTATAGAAGTTACATAGTCGTCCCTTAAGGATTAATAAGAGAAAATAAAACGACTAGCGAATTGTGGGCGACGCGCTGTCGACTAGGACGTTGGCGACTTAGTACTAGTTGACACTTAAAACTAGAACGTTAATTAACCTTTAAGGAAGTTATTTAATAAGTAATACGGCCTTATTAAAGTAATCGCTAAGGAAGGAGAGAGCTAAAGAGTTAAGCTACTAGAGGACTAGTTAATTCACCTTGTCTTCTACTTACACTCACTCCGCAAGTACGTTAATAACCCCCTGCCGGGACAAGCCAGAGTTACGCCAGCACTTATCTAGCTGTTACTTAAGTAGGATAAGTGGGAAATTAAAGGCATCCTTAGCTCTAAGGTCATGCGAAACAAGCTATTTTATTATATTAAGTGGCTAGGCGCTGACGAGGACTTAAAGTAATACTTATACTTAGATACTATAATAGCTCCGTATATAATTAAGTAATTCTACTTAGAGTATCTTAACGCTAAAGGCCCGTTGAGAGCTCTCCTAAAGTAACTAGAGGCTTATAACGTTAGTATCGACGACTATAACGACTTAGAGGACGATATAGTTATAGCTATAACTGCGCGGACGTAGTTTTTTAGGAGGGGGGGTAATATTACGACTTATAATGCGCCTTATATTCTAACCGACATAGGCTCGTAGCATCGCTGGCTATGCGACGGCGCTAAGCCCAATAGAGAAGACTAAGAGGCGAGCCTGCGACATATTGACGTAAATGGCACTCGACTACGCTAGGCCCTATTAAGAGGGCCCTTTATGTATTTATACTCAAGCTCCCTCTTACGGAGAGCTCTCTTTTCCTCCTTGTCTTTTTTTCTCGATTCTGAGCGTAGCCTTAGGTCCAAATACAAAGCTTGAGTCAACTCGCCGTATTAACCTCTGGCTAGCCGTAACAGGACATATAACCGCAAGTACTACTAGTATAATATTATTTAGCCTTTAAATAGCTCGGGCATTCGCGAGAATAATTGTTACGGACTAAGTACACAGGTATTTGAGGAAAGGAAAGGAGACCTTAGGCTCAGGAAGGCCTTTTGATCTTTATAATAAGAAGGGTATTTAGGAGAACTCTTAGACCTTATATATAGACATTATATTAAACACTAGAATATATAATAAAGTATAATATTAGTCGTTAGTTAATATTATAGGAATAAGTAAGACTTAAGTCACGTAATAGATCTTAGGATTATTAAGATCTTAGGATTTAAGGAACTCTAGGATCTTAAGATTTAAGAGATTTAAAGAGAACGAAGGTTTTATATAAGACTAATACGTCTATTATTAAATAAGAGCTTTGTATTTAACTTAATATAATATTTTTACTTATACTTAGTAATTGTCTTCTCGCGTACGTGATATACTTACTTCTTGATTATTAAGATTAACTAGCCTTCCTGTATTTACTAAGTAAATACACGACTATTACACTTTAAGTACTTTCTTATTAGAAGTACCGACTCACGTATAATATATCTCCTCTTATTACTAGAAAACCTGCGTAAGTAACTAGCCTAATAGCTAGTACCGTTAATACTTTATTGTCTTTATTAGTAACTAAGGGGAAGTTATACTATAACGACGTGGAGATAACTGACGCCCCCGAGGCCTTATTAATAGAGCTTAAGGAGTCCCTTAAGGTCAAACTCCCTGACACCTTCTTAGGTAATCGCCGAGACTTAAAGACTTAGCTTCTCTAAGTTGAGCTTTATTAGTACTTTAACGACGACAAGTTCTTTATTACTAAGAGCTATTATATTTAAATTATTTTATACTTTTAAGAAGAAGCTATAACTTAGGTCGAACCTTTCCTCTAAGACTACTTTAATAACGAGGACACTTACAGAGTTATATTTATTACGTAGTTTATATTTAAAGGATAGACGGGATTTAAGCGCGAAATCCGCTAAATGTTTAGCGACATTAATGTAGCTAAGACTACGGAAACCCACTTATATAGTCTTAAGTAAATTAGTAGTGTGGTTACTTACGCTACAGAATTCTAATAATACGCTAATAAAACTAGCTAGAACTCACAGTCCCTCTTTAATTATTACTAACAAGGACTTAAAAATAACATTTAATTAGAATTAACTCGGATTAAGCCTTAGGCTTACGATATTATTACCTTAATTAAATAGACCGTTTATATTAAAAATCGGATTTACGAGTTTAAACGAGAACAGTAATCTTTCGGAGGAAGTAACTACTAGTAAAGGGCTGGCGGTCGGTAAAGACATAATAAGGTAAAGGAGAACCAATAATTAGACTCTATAAAACTTGACGTAACTTCTCGTAAAGGTAAAAGGAAGCCTCGTTAAGGAGGGCCGTTTAAGGAGGTTATAAACGAACGACGCAAGAAGAAGTTATACTTCGAATGTAGTCTTCTGGGCCACATAGCTAGCTTTTATTAGTAAAAGAAGCTATAGACTAGTAAGAAACAGGCTAATATTATAAGACGAGGCGGGTATAACGGGCTAACTAAGTAACTTAACGCTACTAGTACCGCCTATTATTATATAATAATTAATAAGCTCGAGGAATACTATATTTATACGTAATTAAATAAAACAAGTAATAGTAACAGCGAATAAAGCTTTATTAACGACAATTACATTAGTTAACGTATAAACGAACTAGCGGGTATTATTGCCTTACTTGAAGCCGCTTCACTTAAAAATAACGTAATCACTGGCTACGACAATAGTATAGTCCCTTACAATAGCGACGACGACGGCGTTAAATATATAGACGTTAAGGAAGGCAGTGACGTGGCTAGTAAAGAAGCTAAAGGCTTAATTTAGACACTTAAACTAGGGCCTCCTTAATTACCTTTCTCGGGACTACTATTAGGCGAAATCTAAGAAGTTACTTAAAGAGAGGAAAGCCTATATTAAGAGGCTTGTAATAGCCGCCACTAGATAAACGTTAAGACTTAAGTCACTTACAAGGAACTAGGGAATATATCTCTTAAAAGACTAAAATAAGGCGAAAGGTATAAAGTAATATTTCGCGACTATAAACGTATTAAGTGGAAGTAAGTCGAGTATTTTAATATATTAAAGACGTATATATAATTTATATTACGAGAAATCGCACTAGTACTTAACTTATAAGAACCCCTCGAGTAAGGGCAGCGGTAAGAGATCTTAGTAGAATTAAAAAGGAACTATATATAAGTTAACTTAAGCGATAAATTACACGCTTATTATAAGCGGTATAACTTAGTTACGTATTAAGAGCTTAAAATCGGCTAAGTCTTTGACGTATTATGCGCCACAAGAGAAAGACGATTATAGAGGAACGTTTTCACTAGTTAAGTCTATTATAAGTACTTTACTATTAAGTAACTGGCTATTATAAGCGACTATTACTTAATAGTAAAAGTAACGATTAAAGGAGTAAAACTAAAGGTAATAGTAGATTCTAGAGTATAAGGGAACTTTATATTTCCTATTATTATAGTCTAATATTTCTTACTAACCGAAGTCAAAAAGGACGGGTATTATTTAGTACTCGTTAATAAAGGACTTACCGCGAATAGCTTAATTAACGTATAAACAAAATACTTGCGCATAAAGATCAGCGGACACTTTAAAAAGATCTAGTTTAATATAACGAAAATTAGGAATTATAATATTATCCTTAGACTATTATAAATAGAAAAGTATAACCTAAACATTAACTAAGGAACGAAACAACTACAGTTTAATAACTACATAGACTACTTTTAAGCTTCTAAGGGAGTAGTAAGCTTAAGAGAGGTTAGCGCTACCTCTAAAGAAAGACTCAGATACTTAGAAGAGGATCTACTAATAAAGATTATACTATTAGTATATAATAGGTTTGCGGCACTATTTAGAGAAGAACGAGGCATAAAAGCCTTGCCTAAATATTAGGACTACGATTATTAGATCGAGTTAATAGAGGGTACTAAGCTAATATTCTAACTACTTAAGGAGTATTCGGCGGGCGACTTAATAACGATTAAGTAATATATTAATAAGAACTTAGTAAAGGGGTTTATTAGGGAGTCTAAATCCCTATAGGGAAGTAACGTCCTCTTCGCGGAGAAGAAGGACAGTGGACGACGAATATATATTAACTACTATTAATTAAACAATATTACGAAGAAGGATTATTATATACTTTTATTAGTTAAAGAGCTGCGAGATAGACTCACTAGGGCTAAGATCTTTACTTAGTTAGACCTATAAGGCGCGTATAACCTTATTAAGATGGCCGAGGGAGAAGAGGAGAAAACGGCATTTCGTACGCGTTTTAATTATTACGAGTACACGGTTATGCCTTTCAGACTGACTAATGTACTTATTATATTTTAGCGTTTAATTAATAATATTTTACAGTAATACTTAGACGTAATTTGTATATATTACTTAAATAACATTCTAGTTTACTTTAAGAACGAGGAATAATACGTAAAGGACGTGACGGCTATTCTCGAGAAGTTAGAAGCTGCTTTTATACTTCTTAAACCTAAGAAATGTCATTTCTATATAAAGGAAGTTGTCTTCTTTAGTTACGTGGTTATTATTATTAAATTAACTATAGACTCTAAAAAGATCTAGGTAATTATTAAGTGGACTAGACCCACTAATATTAAGGAAGTATAATCCTTTCTTAAATTTACTAACTTTTATTAGCGATTTATTAAGGACTACTTGAAAATCACAGGGCCACTCACGGAGCTAACTTACAAGGATAAGGAGTTTAATTAAACTAATAAAGTTAAGAAAGCCTTTAAAGTACTTAAAAGGGCCTTTATTAAGGAACCGGTCCTTACCTCTTTTACACCTGACAAAGAGATTCGAATAGAGACAGATTCTTTAGACTACGTTATTAGCGCCGTTCTTAACTAGCTTAACGAGAATAAGAGATAATAACTAGTCGTATATTATTTACGGAAACTATTACTAGTAGAACTTAATTATAATATCTATAATAAGGAGTTGCTAGCAATTGTAGACGTAATACGCGAATAGAAGGTTTACTTTAAAAGATCGCCTTACGAGGTATAAATCTTAATAGATTATAAGAATCTTATTTATTTTATAACTATTAAGGAACTAAACTAACGTTAAGTTCAATAATACAAAACACTCTTTATAATTAAGCTTCGTATTTTTTATATTAAAGGAACAGAAAACACTCAAGTAGACGCCTTAAGGAAAAAACTAAAATATCTTATAAATAAAACCTACGAATTATATATTATACTTAAAAAGAATAGCGACTTATTAGTTATTAATTATTAGTAATTAGCTATAACGGGCTAGGCCGTAGAGAAAACCTAGAAAGGCTACGCTAATAACTCAGTCGTGGCCGAATAACAGAGACAGTTAGGCGAAGGATTCTCCTTTATATTAGGCGGAATTCTTTTATATTAAAGACGAGTTTACGTGTTTACTTAAGAACGGACGAGCTTTGTTAAGGAATAGTATAAGCTGCTAGCTTATAGACACTAAGGGATCGCTAAGACGTTATTTAGGCTATTTAGGGAATACTATTTCCTAGGAATAAGGAAAGTAATTAAGGACGTAGTATTTTCGTGTAATATATATATATAAAATAAAGTTAATTATTATATATTATATAAACTTATAAAAACACTAACGACACTATTACGCTTATAGAAGTCGATTACTTTGGACTTCGTGGTCGAACTATTACTCTTAAAAGACTTAGTCACAGGAATCGAGTACGACTTGATTTATGTAGTCACGGATAAGTTCACTAAGTACGTATATATAATACTAATACTAGGAACTTAGAGCGTATTATAAATAGCGTAAGTATTCCTCTAAATAATATTCGCGAATTATAAAATATTAAATAAGGTTATCTTAAATAGAGATAAGCTTTTTACTTTAAAGTTCTAGAAAACTCTAGTAATACTCTTAAGAATAAAACAAAAAATGTTAATAACCTTTTACTTATAAATAAATATATAAATAGAACGAATTAACTAGATAATAGAGACTTATTTTTAATATTATATAAATTATAAATAAGACAATTAAGTTTAATTACTTTTACTTACTTAGTTTATATATAATAACACGGATTAAGAGACTATTAGAGTATCGCCGTTTTATATAAATTATAAGTATAACTTAACAGTATATAACTCACTAATCGCGAGTTAAGGGACTATATAAGAAGTTATATTATAAGGGGATAAGCTTAAGTAATTATATAAGGAATTATTAGCCGATATTTTATTTATAATATAAAGATTAGCTATTTATTATAATAAAAAGCGTAATATAAGACTAACGTTAAAAGAGGGGGATAAAGTCTATTTACTCTAGAAGAATATTATAATTAAACGACTAAGTTATAAATTAAATTACAAAAAGCTAGGACTATTTAAGATTACTAGAGTTAAAGGACTAGTTAATTTCTAACTAATACTTCTGAAAATAATAAACATTTACTTAGTATTTTATATATCTCTCCTCGAACTAGTACTATTAAGAGCACTAGTTACTCCTGTCACCGAAATATAACTAATTAACCTAAACGCTAAGTACGAAGTCGAGACTATTTTAGACTATTAATACTTCCGCGGCGTCGTTAAATATTTAATTAAGTAAAAAGAGTACTTATAATTAGAAAACACTTAAGAACTTAAGTCTAACTTTTATTACCTTAGGCTATTCTGAAGTTTTTATTAACGAAACTTAAATCTATTTAAAAGGAGTCCTTAAAGTCTAATAACGGCTTTTTATATAAAGGGAACTCGGAGAGATCGCTAGCGGACGGCAGTATAAGCGGCCGAGCGGCAAAAGCTTCTTTCTTCTTCTTCTCTTTTGCCTCCCGCGCCTCTGCCTCCTCTAACTTATTTATATTCTTTAGTTTACGACGGAGTATCTCTACTCCTTGTTTCTTTAGGAACTTGCGCTGTCGCGTAAGACGGTTAAGACGCCCGGCGGCCGCGGCTATAGCTTGGGCTAGCTGCGCCGCGTCGTCGCGAGCTTATTATTCCTTAGTATTTAGTTTCTATTTTACTCTCTTTAGAGTATTTTAATCGCTTATTACAGGTATTTTAATATTACACTTCTTTCTTAGACGAGCGCACTTTAAGTAATAAGTCAAAGAACTTATAAAAGACACAATACACGTCTTTTTAGTCTTTTTATATAATAAATAAGGCATGGTTTCAATTCCGGAGGATTCGATTCTTCGAGAAAGGGTTAATTGTTTATAAATTTTCTTGTTTTAGTCGGAGGGCATAGTAAAAGAAGAAGATAGCCATAGGCCGTCGTTAATATTTCCTTTGGCGTACTTAAGTGTGGGGACTACGCTAGACTAGGAAGGGGATAGTGTTACAGACTAAATATATAAGTACTTAAGGAAAGGAAAGGAGACTTTAGGCTCAAGAAGGCCTTCTAATCTCTATAATAAAAAGGGCATTTAGGAGAACTTTTAGACCTTATATATAGACATTGTATTAGACACTAGAATATATAATAGAGTGTAATATTAGTCGTTAGTTAGTATTACGAGAATAAGTGGGACTTAAGTCACGTAATAGATCTTGGGATTATTAAGATCTTAGGATCTAAGGAACTTTAGGATCTTAAGATCTAGGAGATTTAAGGAGAACGAAGGTTTTATATAAGACTAGCACGTCTGCTATTAAATAGGAGCTTCGTGCTTAACTTAATATAGTATTTTTACTTATACTTAGTAACTGTCTTCCCGCGTACGTGATACACTTACTTCTCGATCATTAAGATTAACTAGCCTTCCTGTGTTTACTGAGTAAATACACGACCGTTATAATAATATGTCAAACTAAGTTAACCCTTTAATGGGCACGACGGTCTCAGGCCTAACGCTTAGCCTTGCCGCATAATAGTTAGTAGAGCTATTCAATCCCGCAGAGACATTGCAATTGTAATACCTAGAATAATTATACAATGCCCTGTAAAGGCGCTGGACAACACCCTCTAGGGGATCGTAAAGTTGTTCCTGCGGTTCATGTTTTGTTTTGGCTGTACCCTTTAGTGCTTCTGAACTAGTTGTCCCTTCACTTTTCGCCTTGGCTAGTTTGTCTACGATGTATTTGAACTGTTTTCTAATATTCGGGTTTGTGGACGTGTACTTCTCCAGGCACTTTTGGAGGCCTGCCTGGGTTCTTTTAGCACGTCTTTGAGCTTCTACTGTATCTGTAGTGCCAACCAGTTCTCTTTCTACGAGCTGTAGAGCCGCTAGGGCCGTGAGTGTAGGGTAAGGGCGTTTAGAGTCTAAGGCTGGCTTCTAGTTGATGTGGCACTACTGAGGTCATCAGCTATGTGTTAGGTTATTAGAAGTAGCTGTAAAAGTAGTTATACTGTGCAAGCGACCTCCAAATGTTCCAGAAACTTTTTAATAAACCTTAGCGACTGTGACACGGCAGTATCGGGGCGGCTCAGTCGGCTATGGACCGAGTGCAGTTGCGTGGAGAGGGTAGAGAGGTTGACTGCGATCTCGTCGCGATCAGTGGACTTAGAGTTCTTGGCCAGCTTTAAGCTTAGACTTAACGTTATTACGGCAAGCTTTTCTGCGATTTCTTGCGCCGTTTCCAGCACATTCGCAGCATGGCTCGACATCTCGAGACAGTAACACAGCACACTGTACATGAGATGAAGTCGGCTGTAGGAGACTACTGTATATTAGCTTCGAGCCTCGAGCTGAGACTCGTGAGGCTAAAGGCTGTCAAGGTTACTCAGCGCTTCCAGATCACGTGATAACCCCGTAACGCCACTTGTTGCAAGATATCTCCCGTAAATCTATACATTATCGTAAAGGCTCTATAGCAACATTTGCTCATCGAGTAGCTTCTGTAGGCTAGCCGGGTATGTATCTACCGCCGCTACCCACAGCGATTCGTAAAGCTACTGAGGATTACTGGCGTTGTTTAGAGGAATGTGTGCTGGTCCCTAGGCTCATGAATAACGAGTGGGCGGAAAACCGGACTGTCGACTTCAATCTTTGGATTGTAAGTATTAGTGTATTAGTAAGGAAAAATGCTTCTCTAGATGCTAGACTGAGCTCGTAACTAGAGACGAGTTTAGTAGTAGTTAACTTGTTGATTTTGTTGAAGATATTTCTTGAACGATGCAAGGCGTTAAGTGAGTTTGCCCGGTCGCAGGAAACCACTTTTACTGAGAACTTCAATAGTGTCACAGGACGTCGAGCCTGAAATTCTTTATAGCCCTCTTATAGATTAGGAGTTTAAGCCTGTGACTCTTTCCCAGCGAAGCAGCCTGTCTAGCCAGAGCAGCCCTGAACGCCTACTTACTCCCCTCTCCCAAATATCAAGCTCCCGATTAGTTGACATTGGCGAGTTTGATAAGCCATTAGATTCAGGATCTAGTAACGTATCCGAAACAGACGATGTAAAACCAAGTTCTGCTCTAGTACAGGCAAAAAGAAATACTAAGACTACCTTAGACAATCTTATAATAGTGGCCTTTACTATTCAGAGATCCGGCACATTATCTCGGCTACTGAAAGTAGACGTAACCTTTCACTTAGACAGTAAGGAATTTCTCAGATTGCGCAATCAACTCACACTCGTCTTACTTACTGAAAATCGGGATCCAATTGTTATAAAGGAGCCGGCAAAAAAGACAGCTGATGGGCCCGTTGTATTCTCTAAGGATGCTTTAGCCATGAGCGAGGTTCAGTAACGCCTAGTCGAAACATGTTTAAGGCGGTATAACCGATTTCGGTATACTCAAATATATGTAACGAAACTCGGAACCGTTCACGAGGTGTAGTTACTCGAACCTATATCTGAGCCTAGGCTGCCAGATCAGCCACCCTTGCCCAAGGATTAGCCTCCAGGACCTGCTCTAGCTAGGCAGCCTAGCCCACAACATCTACGGGCGCTTCTAGTAACACGAAATGGGGGCGTTATCTCGGAAACTATGGCATCTGAAGCTGCCAGCGCGTTACACCAAAAGCTGCTTGAAAACTCTACGCCATCTCAGCAGTCGAACACAGAGATCTCTACAAATGTATCTAGACTGCAATATCTAAGTCCTTTAAAAGTCTATAGTAATTAGTAAAATTTCAGATGTCCCTGCTATTATTAAACACTTCCTCGGATAGTACTAGGACGCCGGAAGTGGAGGTTAGTACCTTACAAGATTGAAACCCACCCCAAACTGGCGTAGAACTAACTATAGTTATATATATAAGAAACACATTTCAGAAGATCTATCCCTATACTCGTCGGTTTCCTGATTTTTTTGAAATATTACCGACCTGTACTAACAGGTCGGTATCAGCAACTTAGACATATCAGCAACTTAGACACGGCCTTTTCGGCCTATTTAATTACTTTAAAAATCTAATTCTAGTCCGTTTGACTTGATTCTTTCATAGAAAAATGCGACGTAGCTAAAAGAATAATTACTAAACCAGTGCATTAGGGCTAGGGCTTGTTAATACGGCGTTGTTTCGAGTTGAATACGAGTTTAGGATGAAGATTTTGCAGGTCTTGGCGCCTCGGAACATCCCGCAGGGCATCGACAGGGGTGCGAATCGCGTCTGGATCCCCCCCTCTAACACGCAAAAACGCGATTTATCTTACTTATATATACACACTTCAATCCGGACCACGAACTACGCCTACTATGGCGAAATCTACGCCTCAAATCAAGCGTGGAGGGTCTAAGAAGGGCAAGAAGAGGACCCCCTTGGATGCTAGGATTGCTCGTATACGGAAGATGCCTAAATACAAGACCCCCGCATATATGAGCCAGGAAGCTAAGATTCAAGCTGCTTTGGAGGCATATGAGAACCCCGACGACACCGAAATCACTAGTTTACGTATCGCCGCTGGCGTGTTTAATAGAGTTAGCTACTCTACTTTAAATCACCGGTATAAGAAGAGAGATTTAGGTAGTTCAAAGACTTTGGCTGAGAATGGTGGCCATAACAAGAAGTTAAATAAAGCTCAAGAGGCTTCTTTAATATGGTATATTAATATAGCTATCGCAAGGGGCTTTCCTATAAGATATGATATAATTATTGCGGCCGCAACTATAATATTAAGTCTCTCTATAGAGGTTTTCCAGCGAATTGGACAGTGTTAGGCCAGACGATGGGTTAAAAGAATAGACGCCGCTGGCCGATATCATGCTTTACGGACTACTCTAATAGACTAAAAGCGTAAAGATTGTATAACGATTAGAGAGATCACTAGTTACTTTGAAAAGTTAGGTGCAGTAATAGCCAAATACTTAATACATTAAAAAGATATCTTCAATATAGACGAAATTGGCTTCCGGGTCGGGTGTATTAGTAGTACAACGGTTATTACGCACAAGAACATTAGGAAGGTACGTTTTTCTACTTAAAAGGCGCTTATCCCGATGACTAAGTGCGTATTGACTGTTTTTAGGTTTACACCCGTGACCCTGTCGACCGCGAATCTGTGTCAGTCATTGAGTGTATCTCTGCCGCTGGCTACGCTATTGATTGCTACATCATTATGCCGGGGGCTGTCTACCTAGAGAAAATGTTTAATAACAACCTACCTCCAGGCACAAAGATCTCTTATAGTAAAAAGGGGTATTCCAGTGACGAGCTTGCGTTAGAATGGCTCAAACACTTTAATCAACAAACTAGAGGCCGCCAACAAGGTCAATAGCGTCTCTTGATATTTGATAGCCATAGTAGCCATATGACGTATGAGTTTATCTCTAGGTGTGAGTAACTAAATATCGTACCTTTTTGTTTAATTGCTCACTCGACGCATACCACACAACCATTAGACGTTACTTATTTCCAGTCTAAAAAGCATTGGCATGGACGAGCAATTAAAGATAAAATTAGAGACGGTTACAACACCTTCACCAAATACACCTTTCTTCAATGCCTTCACCAAATCAGAGCCAAAACCTTCAAGAAAGAGACAATTCAGTCAGCCTTCAGGCGTACTAGTATATAGCCACTAAACGCGGATATTATCATTTCAGCTTTCAAGCTTACCCAGGATACCCAAATAGGCGATAAAGACACCGGTGGACGAGTGTACAACCATACCCTGGATAATCCATCTAATATAATCAATGTTCCTGCATCCAACGAACCTATATCACGCTGGGTACCAGCTAATAATCGGTTTTGGGAGGCCGAAACCGCGTCAGACGACGAATACGACTATATTCCGTGGATTCAGGATGATGGGGCTTTCGATGATGAGCCGGAGGACGGAATCCAGCTCCCACAGCTCCCACGTGACGGAAATATCGATATTACAGACGACTTGATAGCTCCATTAGCAAGCTCTCGTATCGACGAATTACTTGATATTCAAGATTCAATGGAGGCAGTTACTCCAGAGTAACCTTCGCAACCTAAAGGTGTAGTAGACTACGGCGATTACGGCTTTGGAAAGACGGCGGAAGATCCACGTTAGTACAAGAAGACGCCATTTTTTAATACACTATACGGGGCTAAAGGAATCAACGCACACGCCGAATTTCTAAAAACCTACGAAAATATACTATCATCTCCATTAAAGCGACTCTCTAATAAGAAATTCCGAAAAGGTAGTACGGTTAATGCGATATTAGCCGACGCCGCGCGCCAAGAGCTCACTTCAGTTCCAAGTACTACCTAGGGCAGCCAATCCCTTGTGCTCAATGACGAAGATAGTGCCAAGAGAGTCAAATCACGCGGCGGAGGCCGTGTAATCTCCTCTAGGGAAGGGTTACGAATCATCGGCGAGAGGAACGAAGCTGCCCAGGAGTCTAAACTTACGAAGCTCCGCAGAGAGGCAAATATTACTAGAAATATATTAAAGTTGGAAGAAGAGAAGATTACTAAAGCTTTGGCTCGACAGTAAAAGAAAGAAGAAAAGGAGATTGCGAAGGTTCAAAAAAGAGTGGAAAAGACACGCATCCGGGAGGAGAAAGCTCAGGCTAAAATACAATATAAACTCGACAGAGCTGCGAAGATACAGGCCTTAATTGGTACTGGGAAGAAGCCTAGGGGTCGGAAACCAAACACAATTAAAGGGAAAGAGGCTACACAGCAAGAGCCTATGGTTATGGCCGCATCTCAAAGACTAATTCGCACTAAGAGACCAACACAAAAGGTGATTGAGATCCCTAGCGACACAGAGCAAGAGAGTAGCAGTGATATTGAGAGCATAGTAGAGTCAGATTTGTCTGCTGATTCCGATTCTGACGTTAATTTAACTGATAATAGTGGTGGTGGGCCTGTAGATTACGATGATTACAATTGAGGGGTGTCAAAGTTGGTGGTTAGATATGGGATTACATAAGCGAGTGCACCTAAAGTCTTGCTTACTTTAATTAATTACAATACACAACATGAATTAAATGACGTTATCTAAGTTATAATTAATGCAGAATTTTATTCTGGATCTAATAGTCTATCCCCGAAGTTAATTACATTAGTAGTAAAAAAGTTATTCCTTGATTAAGACGGTATTTGCCGTGTCCAAGTTGCTGATATGTCCAAGTTGCTGATACCGACCTGTTGGTACAGGTCGGTAATATTTCAAAAAAAATCAGGAAACCGACGAGTACACCTGCATATTCGATAGCTGTTCAAACCCTAACGTGTTATACATCACCCAAGACGCCTG
Organism: Leptodontidium sp. 2 PMI_412; assembly: GCA_021432625.1. Classification (NCBI taxonomy): domain Eukaryota; kingdom Fungi; phylum Ascomycota; class Leotiomycetes; order Helotiales; family Leptodontidiaceae; genus Leptodontidium; species Leptodontidium sp. 2 PMI_412. The sequence goes on along the minus strand of MU270363.1, from coordinate 275,464 downwards.
GCTGAATCACATTCAGAAAAACCACTCTACTACCATCTAGATTTATGTGATGTGTGATACCTCAGAAAGCTTCCTTAATAGTGAAGATTTTACTGAACATATCAAATCGAAGCATCACGAGACCATATCAAACGACGAGATAGCCACGATACTTTCCATGTGCTCGATCACCTCCCCAAGGACTATTAGCTCATGTCTATTATGCCGGTGGACTAATACTGAACTTAGTAAGCCTATTGAACTTAACAGCTTACTTGACTATATTGCCGAGCACATACATTCATTCTCTCTTCGATCATTGCCTTGGCCTCCTTTGGGCGAGGAAAGCAAAAGAACGGCCATTACAAACTCAGGTGGAGAATTATACCTTAAAATCTAGCTGGACAAGTAGCTTTCGCAACCTCTAAGTGATGAACTAGGGGAAGAACATATGGCCATAACCGGTACTGTAGTTAAGAAACACTTAGAGAAAGCGTCCACTTTCTTCGAATTATTTGCGTAAGACATATGTACTAATATCAACGAGAAACTAATACATAAAGATTACTTCTACGATAATGCCTACTTTAGCGACAGTACTTAGTACTCTTTAGTTGTAGACAGCTAAAATGACTTAGACGACTCGTCTTACATTACTGACGAAATGCCGAAAGTCCGCGATATATTAACTAATAGTCCTGAGAACCTGTCGACCGAAGACTGAATTGACTAAGACCCTCTCGACAGACCCGAGATTTTTCTGTTGTCTCTTAATAGTGGCGGGATACGGGGGCTGTCGATGCTACTGATCCTTAAAGAGTTAATAACCCAGCTGAATCAACGCCTCGAAGCGGCTAATATCGAAGTAATCAAACCGTGCCACGTATTTGATCTCATCGCCGGCACTAGTGTAGGAGGGTACGTAGTTCTTCTACATTCCGCGGTGTAGACTAATGGCCCTAGGTTAATCGCGATCATGCTTGGGCGTCTCGAAATGGATGTGGACAAATGTATTTCTGCTTTTAGCCGCTTGACGTTATTATGCTTCAAAAGTAAATCAAATCTACTTAGTGATCATATGGGCTCAGCTCTTAGAAAGGGGACAAAGTCCATTGCACTAGCTCAGTTAGTAAGACTTGAGACAGTAATCATAGAGTTAATAACAGCTCGCGGGATCTCGGCATCACAACGCCTGAACAGTGGGTCGTCACAAGAGTGCAAAGTGTAAGTGGATTCTACCTGAAGATAGAATGAGCTTATAATAACAAGGTTTGTGTACGCTACCGAAATCTCCGCCAAAAAACCTACACGCCTCAGAAGCTACAGTTTGCCCATTCAGGACAATATTCCGGCCACTATTTGTGAGGCTACTCTGGCAATAGTCGTCTTATCTATAGAAGACTACTTCACACCGGTCTAGATAGGCGCCATTAAGTTTGTAGACGGTGAACTATCTGACAATAACCCTGTTCGCGAAGTATATGAAGAAGTATCCAAAATGTGGTACCACAAGCCCGGAGATCCGAATTCTGTGCCTCGGTGCCTCGTGTCTATTGGAATTGGAGGCGAAAAACCAATCGATACTCCCTGTTAATTGGTATGAAGCATATTGAATTGGTTGCTGTTCTATGGAGGGCCGCAGGCCTGACTATATACTACTGGAGAGAGTGCACGGTTGATATCTCAACACTCCCACTCGATCGTAGCACTCTACAAGGGAGCCTTACAAATAGAGTACTCCCACAGGCTCGACAGCTCCTATAGAACAAATAATACAAGCTCCCACAGTATCGCGTACTCAAGACGGTGGCCTTCAGTAAACCCTAGTAAAACCCTGTAAGTAAACCTAGGGAAGAACGACCCCAGAGACAGTATACTTAAATTACTTAATTAAGCACTAATTCGTCTACTAAAAATCTCCCCTTCAGGGCTTGACGACCCTTATTTGACCCCAATGGCTGTCTAAAAGGCCACAAACTTGTCTCGACACAGCGCCTTTATTAACTTATTAGCTACTTGTTAATTAGTAGGCACAAACTTTATATCGACCTTGCCCTCAGCTACTTTCTCACGAACGAAGTGATACTGAATCTCAATGTACTTTAAACGAGCGTGAAATTAAGGGTTCTTAGCTATTACTATTACTCCTTAATTGTCACTATAAATTACAGTAGTACTAGAGGTAAAGTCGAGATCGGGGTATATATGCCAAAGGAACTCTTAAAGCTAAATAGCCTCCTTAGTAGCCTAAGTTTGACCTTTATACTCTACTTTATAAGTTAATAAAGACATAGTAACTTACCGTTTAAAGGACTAAGAGATCGCCGCGCTGCCGATATTAAAGACGTAACCTATTATAGACCGCCGAGTGTCGATATCACCGGCCTAATCGGAGTCAGTGTAGCCTTGTAAAGGACTAATAGAACCGCTGAATTTAAGGCCGAGATCAATTGTTCTAGCGAGGTAATTAAAAATACACTTTACGGCTTTTAAGTGAGCCTCTATAGGGTTTGAGGCGTACCGGCTAACTACTAAGACGGCGAAGGCAATGTCTAAATAGGTCCTTAGTATCGCGTATATTAATAACCCTACGGCCGACTAATAGCGTTTCCGGAGTGTTATACTAGCTTAATAACAGTCTTTTGCCTTAGTCAGACGAGCGCTAGTTTCTATAAGCGTGAGGACGTGTTTAGTATCGAGTATGCCGAATTTATTAATTACACGTTTAAGGTACCCCGACTAAGAGAGTTTTAAGGTTCTTGTGGGCCTGTTTCGGGTAACTTACATTTTAAAGTAGTAGTAATAAGCCTTAAGGTTAGTTATTTAGAAACGCTTACTAAGACGCTCTTTAATTATATTAATCTCTGATTTTAACTCCCCCACGATTAAAAGGTCGTCGACATAGATAGTAATAATGATTCCGTCTTAATAGAATATACTATTGTCGGCATCTAGAGGCTTAAAGCCTAATTCTCCGAGGAATATTACTAGTGTATTATATTAAACTCAGGGGGACTACTTTAGGCCGTATAAAGCTTTATTAAGTTTATAAGTACCGGACACTCCGTCGATTCTAGTAAGTAAGGTAATATAGATTTCTTTCTTAATATAACTATATAAGAACACTGTCTTAACGTCTATTTACTTAATCTCTTAATTAAGAGTTACTGCTAAGGCAAATATAGCCTTATAACTTATCGGCTTAACTACTAAAGTAAAGGTTTTATAGAAATCTAGCCCTTCCTTTTACTAAAATCCACGGACTACTTAGCGAGCTTTATATCGTTAAATCTCGCTATTACTAGTTTATTTAAGCCTAAAGACCTATTTACTATCTAAGGATATTCGGTTTGCTGGTGTCTCTATAACTGTCTAAGTGTCGTTTTCTATTAAAGATCCGTACTCTTCTTTTATAGCTTTCTTTTACTATGGCTATTAAGAGTAATCTATAGCCTCTTATAAGGTCTTTGGCTCGAATAGTTCACAGGGGTTAGACTTAGTTAAAAGTACTAGGAGGGGGACATAGTCCGGGGGGCACACTAACTGCCTCGATAAGTATATTAGGGCGATATCGTCTAGTAATTTTACTCGAAGGTATAAGTGATTTAGCGGTAAAACCGGCGTTTTAGGAAGAGAGGATAGTTCTAGTGACAAGAAGTCCGTAGGCTCCCGGAGGTCTAAATAATTAACGTGTATAACGATTATATTTAAGTCGTAGTCTTCTTTAGTAGGCTCTCGTGGAGTTCTTAGGCGCCGAGGACTGGCGTTATATAAGTCGTTTACTAATAGTGATATTAGGGGTTCTTATATAAGGGTCACTGCCCGTGTAATCCCCCTCCGAGACCTAAAAGATACGGCCGTTTAACTAATTTTAGTTACTTTTAAGTTAATATTCCCTCGGCTAGTGTACTTGTGAGGGACCGGCGTTAGAGATAATATTAACGGCGGAATAGTCGTTCGATCGGCGAATTTACCGCGGGGTTACTTAGGGGGTAGTTCTAACGCTAAGTTTACTAGTGGAGTTACTAGTCTTAGTGGTTCTATTAATCGATTAACTACTAGAGAGGGTATCTAGGTTATACAAGTCTTTGAACTAAAGTACTCTTTTAGTAGTTTATTAATGTCGTCTCGGCTCCTTTTAGGGCCTACTAATTAGTTTAGTAATATTGTCGAGATAGGGATCGTTTAGGCGGTTAGCTTAACCTTAACTGCCTCTAAGACATTATCTTATAGCTTTTTATTTGTCTCTTCTAATAAATTTCGAAATATTAACTTCTTAATAATATAAACGTTAGTTCTATAAATAATCTTACTATGCGGCGTTAGAATCCTAATAATATAATTACCTTTAAAGTCGACAAGTACTCCCTCTTTAGCTTTCTCCCTTAGCTTTAGTATACCTTTAGTGTTTGTGTTAAATATTATAAAACTAAACGTTCGAATATACCGGAGGTCAGGCTTGACTTAATAGAGTACTTTAAAAAGTGTCTTGCCGATCGTTAAGTAAGGACTACGTATATATAAATAAGTAGCACACTTAACTACTTTAGGCTAGTATTTTAGTAGGATTCTAGTGTATTATAATATAACGACTACTTTCGTCTAAAGGGTCTGGCCTAAGTGTTTAGCGGCACCGTTTATCTTAGAGTTTTTGGCGACAGTAGGCTCTTAGAAGATACCTTGATCTTTGAGATAAGCTTGGAGCCTTCCGGAGACGTATTCACCACCGTTGTCGTCTCGGAGCCGTCGGATCTTGATTCCGGGCTGTTCGTAATGGCCTTTAAAGTGCATAAAGCAGTCCGTGAGGTCGCCTTTGGATTTCATTAAATACACGCCGGCGGCTTTTGTTTTGTCGCACTGAAAGGTAGCGATATAACGTGTACCGTCGTAGCCTTTGAGTGAACTAGGGAGAGATGCGGTAACCGAGGGGGGTAATAAAGAGAGTTACGATTTAGTAGTTTTACTAGTAGCGACGTCCAGGAGCCACAGGCCGTTCTGAGCAGTAGAGTTAATTGTGTAGCCCCTAATAGTCTAACTAATAGAATCTTTAGTAAGCTTTAGCGTAGTCTTCTTAAACAGTTAAGACACTAAAATAAGGTTAAAGTTGCCGAGATCCGGGCAAAATTTGACGTCCGTAAATTATAAGATTATAGTCTTGCCTTTCGATTAGACAAGGATTAAGTAAGTGCCTTTGCCTTTAAAATTAATCTTAGAGTCACTGATTCCGCCGTAAGTACTATATAAACCGCTAGAGAAGTCAGTAAAGTACTTTATAGAGCCTATAGTATAGTTAGTGCAGCCCGTGTCGACTACTTAGGTGTCTTTCACTAGTGTATTAAACGCTGGGAGTACTGTGTCTTCGGCCGATTAAGTCTCACTGTCTAGTACTAAATATATAATTGCGGCGATTACTATAGAGTCTTTATTATTAATATTATTACTAGTCTTGACCTTCTTTGTCACACTAAAGTCGTCGCCTTTAGGCTTGCGTTTGCTGAACCGTTTTTGTAGTTTAACTTTATACTTAACCTTTAAGTGAGGGTGTAAGTACTAATAAGCGGCTAAATTATAAAAGGTAGCTTTATAGTAGGTGTAGTACTTTATTAGTCGACTATTAGCGTCCTGAGCTACTAAGGCAACTCCCCCGTTAAATACGTTAGAAAGTTCTAGTTATTTAGCGTTAAAAGCCTTTTAAATAACTATTTAAAAGGTTATAGCTTCTTTATCCCCGTCCTTTAAGAGGTTATAAGTCTACTAAAAGGTTGTCTTGAAAGTGTCGAACACTAAGCTAAGGCCCTAAAGGAATCGTAAAACTAGCTGAACCTTAGTAAATGTTACTTTTAAGTAAAGGTCCTTAAGCTCGTTATTGACTTAAGAGAGGGTACTAAAGAAGTCTATAATATCCTTGTAGTCTAAGAGGTTCTTAGTATAAAATCGAGAAGTGAGATCGATTAATACGCCGGTGCTAGACGTCTTAGTAAACTTCCGTAAGGCCGTAATTATCTCGTAGATAGTCTTTAAGTCCTTAACCGCGTTATATAAGTTATACTCGCAGCGGCTCTAAATAGCTATATAACTACGAGATTACTTCTCCCCCCACGAGGTTATAGTGAGTCGAGAGGTGTACGCTAGGTCGGATTCGACGGAGGCTAGGCTAACTAGTATAGCGGGTACTACTACTCTCCTGTTAGTTGCTGGGATAGCCTCAATAGCCTCTGTAGCGTCTTAGGTGAGTTTTAGAGGCTTTTACTCAGGGTTTATAATAACGCCAAGGCCTAACATAATTAAGTATTTCTCAATCCGACGCTCAAAATCGACTTAATTAACTCTAGATTTAAGTACAGGGACTATTAATAATGAGATTCCTCTGGTCGAACGTCCCTTAGCGACTTCATCTAGTCCGGTAGTTATTTTATTAAAAAGACGAACTTGAGTCGATTTCGATTAGTAATATTAAGTTTTAGATTTCGCGATATAGTAGTCTTGGCGACGGTAGGATTAAGTCTAGTAGGTTATTTAACTCATTTGAGTTAGAACTGTAACTGGTTTTTAAAGAGCTCTCTTCCTTGAAAATACTCTATTCGATTAATTAAATAAATACGTCGAGGTTATTACTCTAGCCGTGGCTTTATAGATTTAATAATCTTAGCCGTTAATTTAGGCGTATAGACGCTAGAGGACTAACTAATAATTTGAGACGAGAAGCTATAGGGAGTTCTAGTGGCTCGTTTAATGCTTTAGGCAGTACTAAAGGGGGTTTAACGATTAGTGTAACGTCGAACGGCGGGGTGTCTTTAATAACTAATAACAGTGATAGTGACACCTTAGGGTTACTCGGAGGCTAGAAACTAAGTATAACGACCTAAATACTTGCCGGAGGAGTTCTAACAGTAAGGCTAAATATTTTATAAGAGCTTACCGGGGAGACGTGCGATTCTTAGAAATCGGCTTAAGATAGTAATATATAACTTAAAGCTAGCGAGTATTATAGGAGTCTAAAGGTAAGGTCTCGAAAGTCCGAATAAACGTTAAAAAAGTCGTTAATAGTAGATTAAAGGTAAAAGAACTAGTGATTAAGAAGTCGTTCAAGTCGACAATAGCCTAGGCGAGATTGTTCGAGCTCGAGGAGAGATTCTTCCGTGAGTAGTATTTTACCTTTTGTCTAATCGCGACAGTGTCTTTTAACGTTCCTTCGTAGTTATACTTCCCTTATTTCGGGATCTTTAGTATCTAATCTCTTTTAAGTTTTAAGGGACGACATAGCCTAATGTTTCTGATTTATTAATTCTACTAAGGGTATAATACGAGTATCGCCGGTTTAATCTACTAAAGGCCTGTGGATTTGCTCGTATCCGCGCAACTCGCTTATTAAAAGGGGTTTTCGCTTAAGTAGCTCGCCTTATAAATATAAGGTAAAATTGCGGCTTAGAATCTAAATCTATACTCTTCTAAGACATTACCCCACTAGTTTATTTGTTTTAGTAGAGTATACGCTATAACTGTTCGGCCGAAGTCCGTCCTAGCGGTTTAGGCCGTCTAACAAGTCCCGGGCTACTAGGTTAATTGACTCCTTAGTAAGTAGTTCTAGGTACTGCGCTGTGGAGTTATTTAAGACAGTGATTTCAGTAGAACAAGTACTTGTGGGGTAAACTAAAGTACGAGACCGAGATCTTAGTAGTGGCAAGGTCAGGGAGCGCGACTGGCTAGGTCTTAGGCTCATACGGCTATCCCGTCGGCTCGTTTAAAAGAATATAACCGACGGTAATACTCCCCTATAATAGTAGATTTAAGGTGCCGACTAAGGCTGCCTCGGCACTAACTATGTAGGACGTATGTCCCTAAACTATCTTAAGTAGGCCTAAACGAATAATCTAGCCTATAGAGCCTGTGGAGCCTAAGGAAGCTAATAGTTTTAGGGGGAGGTCGATCGTTCGATTAATATCTTGAGGTGTTAGTATACTATTATATAGATATATAAGCAAGAGGAAACTCAGCGAATAACGCTGCTTCCTTAGGGAGGAAAAGTGGGGCTCATAACCTATTAATTAGTATAAAGTATATTGAATTAGTTGCTGTTCTATAAAGGGCCGCAGGCCTGACTATATACTACTGGAGAGAGTGCACGGTTGATATCTCAACACTCCCTATTCGGAAATGCTGCGGAGATCTATAATAGAGACAAAAGAGACAGCTTTTCTGTTTAAACGGTCAGAGCCTGATTACCCCTACTTTCGCTTCGATGTCGACCTAGGTCTTCAAGATCTTGGCATTAACGAGTTTGAATCATACGACATTATCGAAGCCGCCACGCTAGAATATCTCGACGGACAGAAGAACGATTTTACTCGCTGTCTATCAGAATTGGATCAAAAACGAGGTTTTGAGACCATTACTTTAGACACTAGTACCACTTCACGGGGAAACGTGCACTGGATAGTACCTCGCACTATCAACATTCAATTTACTGGACGTGACGAGCTCCTATTTCGAATACAGAATGCTTTACACAATGATCCGACCTCCCCCCCCCAACAAGCAACGGAGGTTCGTTATTACGGGGTTAGGAGGGCAAGGGAAGAGCGAAATTTGTATACAAGTTGCAAGTCGAATGCGAGAAGAGTACGTTCTGCCGTCAATATTGTTTGTATTAGTCAGCTGATAATAATAGGTTCTGGGGAATATTCTGGGTCGACGTCGACAATCCTTCCACTGCTGAGCGTGACTTTATTGCCGTTGCAAAGCTACTTGGGCACACAACTGAAAGTGTCCCCGAAGCACTTCAAGTTCTTGCAACTACGTATCAAAGCTGGCTTCTAATTCTCGATAATGCCGACGACCCGGAATTCGACTACCAAGTCTACTTTCTAGCTGGAAGTCACGGTGCCGTTCTTATGACATCTCGTGTTGCCGAATGTAGGCAGTATAGTCCAGACGCATTTGAAGTGCTAGAGGGTCTTGGAGAGGATGATTCAAAAGCACTTTTACTCAAAGCAGCTGGACTATTGCCAGAATCGTGGCCATCTTATGATCATCAAGCGCGAGAAGTAGCCCGCCTTTTAGGATCGCACACGCTTGCCTTGATACAAGTTGGAGCGTATATTAGTCAAGGCCATTGCCAACTTTATTAATACCCTGAGGTTTATAAACGGCAGCGACAGCGGCTCTTAAAGTACCGACCTAAGCAGGCCCAATCGAGGTATCGCGATGTTTACGCGACCTTCGAAGCCTCAGCAGACGTTTTAGAGCAGTCCCGAAGCGAGTCTGCAGGCGATGCTCTTCGCTTACTTGAGATTCTGTCGATGCTTGGCTCTAGCGTACTCCCTCTGCAGATTTTCGAGGAGGCATGGAAGGGTTGCAAAAGGATCTCGCAGGGTAGTGACGAGGCCAGGGGTATTAATGATTTCTCACAAGATCACGTCTTACAATTGCCAAGTTTCATAGTCCGAAAGGAAGACGAATGGGATCCTTTTCGTCTCATTAAGGCCAGTTCTCTCCTCGCCTCGCTTTCACTAGCCACTCGACACGATCTAGATGGCGGTGTGACATTATCAATGCACCCACTAACTCACGCGTGGGCCAAGGATCGACAGGATTCAAAGCGCCAAGGTGTGGCATGGATCGTAGCTGGCTGTGTTCTTGGATTTTCTCGCTTAAATACCCGTATGTGGCAAACACAAGAGAGACGTCTCCTTTCTCATGTCTTGTTTTACTTAGACTTAAAGGTCAAGAAGGCATTCGACTTAGCATCGAAAACAGCTATCACTTCGATTTTTCTCAAGTGTGGCTGGGCTCTGCTAGATATGCGACAAGATACTAGGCTTGACCAATTGCTAGAAGACATATTCCTCGAGCTTGGACAGAACCCTAACAAGCCATCGGAAGAGTTCCTGCCGCTATATAACCTTCAAGCAAGAAGCTTAATAAACCTAGGGCAGGCCGTTAAAGCCGTAGCGCTACTCGAGCAGGTGGTCCAGATCCAGGCAACCACACTAGCCGAGACGCACCCGGCTTGGCTTGCGTCGCAGCACGAGTTAGCAAGAGCATACCAGGCGAATAGGCAGTTCGGTGAAGCTATAGCACTACTCGAGTAGGTGGTCAAGATCCAAGAGACCACGCTAGCTAAGACGCACCCGGACCGGCTTAGGTCGCAGCACGAGTTGGCAAGAGCATACCAGGCGAATAGGCAGTTCGGTGAAGCTATAGTACTGCTCGAGTAAGTGATCAAGATCCAAGAGACTACGCTGGCTGAGACGCACCCGGCTCGGCTCGCGTCGCAGCACGCACTAGCAATGGCATACTAGGCGAACGGGCAGGTCATTGAGGCTGTGGCATTGCTCGAGCAGGTGGTCAAGATCCAGGATACCACGCTAGCTAAGACGCACCCGGCTCGGCTTGCGTCGCAGCACGAGTTGGCAAGAGCATACTAGGCGAATAGGCAGGTCAGTGAAGCTATAGCGCTGCTCGAGTAAGTAGTTAAGATCCGAAAGACTAAGCTGGCTGACACGCACCCGGACCGGCTTAACTCACAGCACGCACTAGCGATGGCGTATGAGGCGAATGGGCAAGTGAATGAAGCCGTAGCGCTGCTCGAGCAGGTAGTCAAGATCAAACGATTGAAATGGCCTATGGGTTATCCTAGTCGTGTAGTATCGGAGAACGCACTTTCTTACTTTTTGCAATTACTTTAATTCATTTATACAGTAACTAACTTATTATTACAAAGACCCTTTTTCTTCTATCTGCGACACAACTAATATAGAAATGTGATGTGATAGATCTACATCAGAAGACTCTTTTAGAGGCTTCGATGCCTCGATGTGTTCGAATAATTCTTCTCTTATATATTTTTATAACTTTGATAAAGAGGGGCTTGGGGGCGGTGAGCTTTGTATACTATTCTTATGGTCTTTTAGAAGCTTCAAGTTTATTCTTTCGATCAACAGAGCTTACTGTACGTGTAGGGGCATCGGCATCGTGATATGCTTGGCGCTCTAGTCACGTGATAATGCGCTTAGCCCCTTCTGGTAGGTGGGGTTGAGAATCTTTTACAGACGCTTACAAAATCGGCTTCCCCTCCAGATTGTTGGTCGCCCCACCTACCGTGAAGGGATTAGCTGAGGACCACGTGACTGGCATGCAGCCGCCTGCCAACTCACAATATCTTTGAGTATCCCAGTAGTGGACCTACTATATCACCGGTGCCTAGATTACGTTTGAAAATCAGCTCCTAATATACTAAAGCCGGCGGTTTGTGGGAAGAGAATCTTCTAACCGTTTAAGACTTATCCAAATCATAATAGGGTTCGAAGTAGTACTACCATGGCTACCCCGAAGACAAACGGATACGAATACTGAACATTGCAGCGTTCTAGGAACGAGATTAGGCTATTAAAACTCCTACTATTAGATGGAAATGAAAAACTCAAACATATTCCCGCTTGCCATATGTTCTACGCCGCCCTTTACGAGTATTCGAAATTTGTAGCCTTGTCTTATGTTTAGGGAACTGCCACTAATGTCCGAGTGATACTCGTTAAAAATTCAATAATTCGAGTAACCAAAAATCTGTACGACGCGATCATAGTACTTAGGCCGCCCAAAGAAAACCTTGTGATCTAGATCGATTTCCTTTATATTAATTAGTTAGACAACGAAGAAAAAAGCTAGTAAGTTGGGCTTATAGTAGATATCTACTAAACAATATGCAAGGTCATTACTTGGCTTAGTCCAGCACAAAGTAACAATGTTTTAGTAATAAAATATTTAAACTCCCTTGGAGAAAAAGCAGAGGCATGTGGCATATATAATAGACCCGAGCCTTACTAAGAAGTTTAGCAAAAGCTAGCGTTATAGCCTCGTGAGCCCCGTGATCGAAGGCGACTAACTGTCATGTTGACCACGCTCGTTGGCATACCCTTCACGTTCTACTAAGATACATTATATAGTTTACATAGTCTTTTTTATTCCATTAGCGGCTAGCACAACTAGGATTACCTGTTGCCGATGGCTGGCATAAAGCGGTTTTTTACCCGGCCTTAGTAGGGACGGATATGGGTCTTTTAAGAAATAACCCTCTTAGAGAATGCGGAATTTCTTTATAGTAGCGAGAGAATTATACGACGCCGATGTAGCGCCGCTCTTAATGCGTATTATGCTTTGTGGTCTATTCTCATAGCGATAGTTACTAACTAGTCATATTTTTTGACTCGCTATTAACTTGGAATTGTCTCGGACGTGTTTTACTATAAACTAAGTATTATGCTATTTTTTTTGGAATATATATAAATACTTTAGATTTCTATTAGCGGTTCTCTTACGCGTAATATGTGTTAGTAATATAAATTTACATCGCCATGGGCCTTACTATTTAGAGTTAACTAACCCTCGGGACAAAATTTTTGCTTTGTTAGGTTTAATAGTAGATCGAGAGGAGTTAGAAAGATCGGGTCTTTTTTTAGATTATTCGAAATCGTGTAGAGAAACGTACACGACTGCAATGGTAGTTCTACTTTAATAGGGTTATATATTACTACTCTCGTTTTGCCAAACGCCTAAAGTCCAATCTAACCTGTCGTCCTAGGTCTTAAATTGGTCTCGATCCGCAATAAATATGCTACAAAATGTGGAGAATAATTATATCACCGCCTATCCTAAATTTGGCGTATCCGAAGTACAATTACATTATTTTAAAGTTATTGCTATTAGAAGGGAAGGTGTAATTAAGCGTATCTTAGTGGAATACTATGTATATAATGAGATCTACGACGTAGGTTCTTTTCTTAACAAAGCTTCTAGTCACGAAGTACCTCTTAAGGAGACGGTTTTATAGCCAGTAAAGTGGCTAGTTAAGATTCTTCGTTTAACATATAAGCGGGGGCAATTTTTCGTAGACTTTAGCGATCGTCTATGTATAGTAGCGAGGGCCTTAATTAAAGGCGTTAGATATAGCTAAGACGGGAAATTGACAAGGGTTAGTGATGACTGCTTTCTCGACGCTACTATGCTTTTGGAGAATAACATAAAGTATATCAAGGGGAATAATATCAAGCGTGGGGTTCAGTAACTTTTGAATAACAAAGTTTTAAAGGGTAATGTAAGGAATAGGACTTCTTAATTGTCGAGGCTAGGCTCGGAAATCATTAGGAAGAGCTTAGGGCGACTTCCGTTTATTACTAGAAAGGGGCATTTAGTCCTTAGTTCTGAGTATGTCAAGCAAGGCGACGTCGTCGCACTAATAAAGGGAAGCCAAGTTCCCTTTATTCTTCGGCGCGAGAGTGATGGACAGTACTAGCTCATAGGAGAAGCTTATGTTGATAGTATTATAAATGAAGAGGCAATAAAGAACTCCAAATGGTGCGACGTAAATATAATTTAGCGGCATTAATGTGTAGGTATCTAGTATTGTTAATACTTAGCTTATAAACTAACCTTAACGTTGCTAGTCTCAAGCAGCGGCTTGACGACAACTCATCGCCATCCTCAGCAGTCCTTAGCAAGGTTAAAGTTCAGGGTAGGGCCACAAAAAGACGTTATATAATATGCTTATTCCTCGAAAATAGTAGATTGTAATCATAATAACTACTAGGCAGTCAAATTTGTTGTAATATAACTAATAAAAAGAGTTAATAAGTCCGGAGATTACAAATATAATAAGGCAAATGGTTACTCTTAGTTAGTGGAAATTGGGGCTGGAAGACTGTAACTTAAATAAGGAGGGGCTTAAGGGAGGTGGTTTATTTATATATCTTTCTTATGATATTTTATTTATTCTGTACAAAGAATCTATTCGAGGCAGCTTAAACGTATCGTGACCTGCTATTAACTAACTAGTAAGTCCTACGATAGATCGTCTAGCTCCCTCTAATAAGTGGGGCTAAGAACCTTTTGGTGGGTGTGGATAAGAAGCCGATTTTGTAAGCGATTGTAGTATCTATAATCCGAATATAAACGCGGTTCGAGCGACGATACGATTCGCAATAGCTACAAGCCGACTTGATGCAAACCAACTGTAGATAAATTAAGACACCTAATCCACTACACCCGACTTCACCTACTATTACCTCGTGCCATAAATAGCAGGCACCGCTTCAGTTGCCGAAGATAGGATGCTAAACACTTGGAGAATTGCCTTTAAGCTAGCCTATTAATAATACTATTAACCCACGAGAATTCGCAAGAAATAAGAAAGAAGAGGAAACATAAGTTAGAAATGAACTCTATATGGGCTCGAAGAAGACTAAGGCAATTCTTAGGAAATGTATTAGTAAATCAGTAATAGTTGCCCTCTCGGCTCAGCCGCCGGGCGTAATAAATTGTGTGTGTGTATGTAGTATTCATAAGCGTCTAGTCGTTCTGATAAATGTCGAATAAAATGTCCGGTCAATTTCAATTTTGTTCGAGTATACACCAAGAGATAAATCAGAACCAAGAGTTACTCTTGGTTATGTATTTTTAGAAGTCGTCAGCTCTGAAGGTTGTCACATAGAGGAGCCATATTTGAATCCACCACCCCAGTCGACCGTTATCATCTGGGAGTGAAGCCCTCAACGACTAGATGGCTATGCACCTCTTAGGTGGGTCTCACGCCCCAAGTGGGGGTGTGGGGATTGCCAAGGTCGTAACCATCAACAACAAGAGGGTGATGATCTAATAGCCCACTCGTGGTCATCTATCGTTTTAACCGTACTGCAACACATACGGTGCTAGAGGCACGTCAGTTCTCTGGTATCTTTCGCGGTGATCGAGCCCGAGTGTTTTCTGGATATCAAGGTGACAAGCATTGCGTTCTCCAGACTGGAGAAACGACACATTGAGCAGTCTCGACTAAAGGGATAAGCGTATTAGTAAAGCCTAGTTATAGAGGGGCGCTCCTTTTTTTTAGAGCTTCGCCGACGAGGGGGAGAAGTCGGCAGTAGTAGTAAGGCGGGGTAAAGAGGTGTTTAAAGTTATTAATTAATTTATTAATTAAATATGTGTTCGAAACAGGGGCGCATATTAAGTTATAATAAAGTAGGTTAACCGCAAGAGAATATCTAGCTTTCTCTAAGATAGTCTATTACTAAGGTAGAGAGGTACTTATTTGTCGAATAAGCCAAGGTATTAAGGCTCGTTATTAACTTATTATAAAAGCAAGTTAATAAGGCGTAAGACCGAGTAAAATATAACACTTTATAACAAAAGGGTGTTAGTCTTTTCTTATGTTACGGCTAGTAAGAGGTTAATACAGCGAGTAGACTCTAGCTTTATATTTAGGCTTAATATTACGCTCAGAATCGAGAAGAAAAGACAAAGAGGAAAGGAGGGCTCTTTATAAAGGAGAGCTCAAGTATAAATATATAAAGGACCCTCCTAATAAGGCTTAGCGTAGTCGAACGCCATTCACATTAATATGTCGCACGTTCGCCACCTAGTCTTCCCTATTAGGCTTAGCGCCGTCGCATAGCCAGCGATACTACGAGCCCGTGTCGGTTTGAATACGAGGCGCATCGTAGGTCGTAACAAACTAGGAGTCAAGGCAAGTGAAGTTGTAAGTCACCGAGGATAAATTTATATATAGGAAGGGCACCCCCGAAGACCAAGTCAACCTTGGGTATTGACAAATATACGCCTTTGCGATGTGACATTGGCCCGATATGCCTAAGAAGCTCTAAAAAAAAAAGACCCCTAAATAAAACCTCCAACTAAAGCGGACCTGGCTACACCTTGTCACGTCTAGAAAAGGCGTTCACGTTAAAAAAAGGTGTGGAAAGTAGAGCACTAGCGAATTCAAGGAAGACCGGCAGTTCTTGTTCATTGATCATTTACATAATGAACGATAAGAGCAAGGAAGCAGCGTCACATCCTTCTTTGTCCGGAAAGCAGTCTACTTGGCTTTCTTAATAAACCGTCAGCGACATATAATAGCGGGAAGACGGATAACCCACGTCAGAGCGTAGGCGGTTTGCCGCAAGGCTCAGGGATAGACGAATCTAACTATTTACTAAACGAGAACACGAACTAGTCTCAGCGATCGTTAGAGCATGTAATAGAGAATTACAATAGTATATTAACACTTTACTAGCAAAGAGGCGCTAAGGGTGAGCCACGCGCCCGTTCGAACATCATAGAAAAAGGGCCTGCGGAGCGAGCAGAGGGAAGTATAGATGTGAGTATACAAGACTGGTTGGAAGACCAAGAGCGTCAGAGACTAGAGCAAGAGAGACTGGAACAAGAGAGAGTGGAACAAGAGCGACTGGAGCAAGAACAACTAGAGGAAGAGAGAGTAGAACAAGAGCGACTGGAACAAGAGAGACTGGACCAAGAGAGGCAGGAGGAAGAGAGGCAGGAGGAAGAGAGACTGGATCAAGAACGACTGGACCAAGAGAGACTGGACCAAGAACGACTCGAGAAAGAGCGAAAGCGTCGCACGCAATTTAATATAGAGAGAGTTGCCGCTGCATTACGCCAAGCACAGGAGCGTCAACAAGCTCAGACGAATGATTATAGGGGCCAGGGGACTACAGGCTTGAATTTTCAATCAGGCCAAGAACCGGAACTAAATTTACAAAAAGAAGCGAGACAGCGACAAGGTAGGCGAGACCAAGGGAGGTTAAAAAGGGAAAAGTCAATAGATTCAGACGAACATCTAGCGCTAGCTCAACAGCATCGTACCACACTAAGAGCTAGAAAGCACTAGGTAAGATTATACTCCTAATCATCTATATTAGGCGGCTCACTTTTGTAGGATTCAACTCCGCGAGCTCAAGAGAAGTCGGACTTCTAGATCACGTTCAAGATTCAGGAACGAGGCGTTTAGAGGACCGCCTAAACCCTTCACGTTGATTCGTCTAATCCATCCGAAGTTAAGCGAATAGCCATAAAGTATATGAGGAAGGCGGATCGAATAAGGGTATATAATACCGACTTGAATATTCTGACCCCTCGAGTGTGTTACGAAGCAGCGATTGCCAACCGGGCTCATATATTACTTCTAATCCCGGAAAGGGACACTCACATAAACGAAGAGCTGGAGGCTTCTATTTCTCAGCTTTTGTCTGAAGTGGACTTGCAGACGGAATCTTAAGGCTTTAGAGTAACAGACGATTGGTCTGTGGGAGAGTTCACCTGATTCTTAATTAAGCAGTAGAGTTCTGTGATCTTATGCCGGGGGTGATTAGCACCTGCGTAGAAGCGGCCAGCTTACTAGCCGATATTGGGACGAAGAAAAGAAAAGTTGTGTCTGACTGCCGTCTGAAATTTACGTGAGGGTTCTCTCACGAGAAAGCTAGATATCTGTATAGAATCTCACCTTGCAACCCCTTTTGACTAGACAATTGAAGAATTGTTGAATTCCTAGTCGCTCAAGAGATAAGAAGAAAAATTCGTGACCTTCTAAAAAATTCTTAGTATTGTCAAGGAATATAAACGACCAAGGTCGGTTTGACAGGGTAAAGACTGGATTGATTCAATTTGATTACGAAGAAGGGAAGAAGAGGGTGAGAGAAAGACAGCTTATAAACATGTTTGCTAGGGGGTAAGTAAGTCACTTAAGCGAGGGGCTTGCGGGACAGATTAGGTTAGTCTTCCCCCCACAACTTTACTCTAAAATTTCACCTTCACGCCTTCTCTGCGACAGCAAATACATGAAAGATATTGGTTGGCTATAGTCAGATCTCTCCGATGATATCTTGGCATGTTTAATTGCAAATAGGAAATTTTCGGGTTCCTTCATGGACTTTGCTTATCACAGCTTTCCAGAATTTGCCATCTGTTAGAGCACCTCACTTGAGGGAAACTGTAACCTTCTCCACCCTCTCAAAAGGGTCACCCGTCGACCCCCGGCCAAGATCAAAAGATATATTTCCAGCCCCAACTCTTTTCCACACCCCCTCACCGAGTGGTGTGAGGATAAGGACCAGGTACCTTATAGTTCCAGTATCTTTTTCCTCCTCCTTCGGTTGCAAAGGCATTGACATAGTCTCTGTAGAAAAAGAGATCCACCTCTTGACCTCTAAACACCATACTTCTCTCTTCTCACTGAAACCCTCGACATGATCTATGGAACAAAAACCTAGTGCCTGCTGGAAGGAAACATCCCGCGGATGCGTCACTCCGTCGGATTCAGGGACAAAGCTGCTTAGATTGAGTCGGAATCGGTTATAGCTATCTTTCTCACAAATTACGTTGATGATTCTGGAGCGAACGACTAGATCGGCGGAGATGATGTTGGAAGTTTGAGGCTGGCCTGACCAGGTAATAGAGGAGTGGATGATTTCGAGGACAACTGCTGACTTGTCCGCGCTGTGTGATGTATAATTCTTGAGCCAGGATATACTGGCAGTCCCCGAGATGGAGAGCCAAGACCAGGAAGGAATATTGAGATCAACTGGGACTGGAATTGTTATCGTTCTCTGCATATAATTTAGAACCCAGAGGAGATCGTGGGGAAGATTGGTTTTCCAGAGACCAAGAAACGGAGTATCGTCCAACAAAGTCTGCATGTAAGTAGAGATTCCGGCAAACGCCGCTATCTTGTCACTTTGTTTTGTGAGTTTACGTTGGTTATAATTGTTGATTACGTCCTCCCAACTCTCGCGTGCTTCCACTTTTGTCGGTTTCAGCTGCTGTGGATGCACCAAAATCTTAAGCGGGTCGCCATACTGGGATCCCCCTAATTCTTTCCTTCCAGCGCCGACGAGGCCGTCTTCAGAATCCTGAATGGTAGTGCATTGCCAATACAGTTGATCTTCAGCGAAATGTACAAGACGCCGAGATAATAAGGTTTCTTGCAATACCCATGCTCGCTCTCCCAAGGGAGAATCGTTGACGGTGTTCTTTGCATTTCCTTCTGTTCGAAAATAAGCTCTTTTTCCTTCATCGTAGTTGAACTGTGATGATGGTTCGAACGGCCAATTTAGGCCTCCCAAGCCATCAGATGCTGCAGTTGCGGAAAGAGTAAGATATGCATTTTGGTATACAGTTGCCATTTGGGCAGACTCAGCCTGCCAATCTAGTGGATCATCTTGGACGATGCACAGCGAATCGATCCAGATGTATTTGAGTCCAAGGCTTTTCGTCACCTGGATAGCATGACTGAATGTCTTGGGTAATGATTGTACCCTGATTCCCTGCTCTCGTTCTTGAAGGGTGTCTAGAGTAGTCGTAAGAGGTTGCAGAGAACCCCAGCAATGACTTAGCGCAGTGTAATATGCTTTGATGCCATGCGTGGTGATGAGTTGAGCAGGTCCGTCGGGACGGCCAATATCGATGACTCTCGTTGGCAACCGAGGCACCTCCCTTCTGCATGCTGAGTGGGTCGTGTTGCAGTTATTTACCCAGTCAAGCAGAATCGGCATACGCGAATTAAGACTAATATTTCCAGTGGCGCTGCTCCAGATAGGCCTTTGAGAGAATGATACTAAGAAGTGGTCAGTTTAGTGAATGCTTTCTCCAAAACACCAACCTTCAGAGGTACAGAAATTGACCTCAAGGCCAGTTTCGTTGGCGAATACCCGTATGTCATCCTGTGTAAATATGCCGCGTTCGAGTGTAAGACCACGGTATTCACCGTTCGCGACCTTTTCATAGGCCCTCAGATCACGTCTGTGATTTTGTTGCGGTGGACCAGCCTTGTAATCCTGAACGCAGAAGCTTTGAACGAGAATCAAGCAGCATGGACAAGTCGTACTCGACTCAACGAGGGCTGGAAAATCGGCCTGATACCCAAACGACGCGAAATCTTCATCACTTTTAGTAAGCAAGTTATAGCAAGAACTACAAACACCTGTCTCAGCAGATTTTGTGTCTTGTTTCGTTTGAGGCAGGTGCTGTTGGACCTGGTGTGGAGTGGATATTGTCGGCAAATTCGTGTCGTCGGGAAGTGCCAATTTCTGGATGGTCATCTTCCCCCCGGTGCGAACGACTTCTTCGGACATGGCTTTTGTAGCGCGATGAAAATGACTGGATTGCTTGAGAGAGAGAAAAAGAGAGAAGATCGAGTTCTACAGTCTTCACTTGCCGCGGAGGCGGGTTCCTTCAGTCTCCCACATGAGGGAATCGAGTCACTCGCCGAGTAGATGGCTGCGAAGCATGAATCCGGTTGGGGCAATCAGCGAGACGTGGAACGCTCGCTGCCAATGAAATTCTTGCCAAGGCAAGAATCTGGATTTTCGCATGTGAAAGTTGAGAGGCATTGTAGAATGGTGTATCTATAGACACACCCCATGGATTCATTGAAGATCCTGTAATCGCACGATGTCAATGGCGTTTCGATTGTTCCGTTTGAATATATGCACTGCTCAATGATGCAGTTGAGACCAATCCCAGTAGTGAGAACCGAACGAACCCGCCCTTATATCGAGACTTCTGATGGACAGCCTGCCTGGCGTTAGCTAGTTACGTAAGTTTTCGCTTGGCCTCTTTTTGATGCATGGCTGGTGGTGGGCGAGAGTCCAAGAACCTTTCTGAATTAGCCAGAGTGAGAGGAAAGCCGATTTTGCAAGCGGCTGTCATCTCTGGTAAGTGCTGGCGCCTCCTGTCACATACTAGATTAAAGGACTTGTACAACACGCATAAATAAATACACACGATACCTTGCTCAGTCCTGTGCTCTCGGTGGAGATCCGAATATTCGAGTGACTGCCGAGGGGAACCCGATTTTGTAAACAACTGTATGGCAAGATGCAGCACAAAATCGAGCCACTGAACCACAAGGGGAAGTTGTACTATCTGAGCTGACCAATAGTTATAATAGCAATAACAAAATGCTCTTCGACTGGGGAAAGGCGGGGATTATCACGTGTTCACGGACCGAGCTGACCCCTCCGAGAGTAACATCGCCCTAATTCATCCTAAAAATAGGCAGCGCGTCCCTACGACGCTAATATCTTGGCTCGGCTCACCTCGTCCCCCTTACCTACCTATCCTCACCAACACCACCCCATCATATCGTAATCCACATCCAGCATACCATTGTCGTGACTGTGTGTCTGCGTAGTATATCATTCTGCTTCGGGCCTCCTGCACCCCAAAGACTAGACTCCTGCGAGAATCCAACAGGCGCTATCCTCGTTCGCAGCCTTGTAAGCAGCCCGTCGAGTTTACACTACGTGTTCCTAATTACTACTAGCTTTCATACAATAACGATGTCAGGCATCGAAGCAGCAGGCCTTGCCCTGGCATGATATCTGCTATCATTTCGATCATCGATGCTACCAACCAAGTCTACGAGGCTGTCAAGGACCAAGCGGGGCTTCCAACAAATTTCAAAAAGTTGGCGACAAAACTACCTCTTATTTCAAAACTCCTCGAAGATGCTGAAAGATACGTCAAGGCAGCAGACACGGCGACGGAGACTGCATTTACACCTACTTTGGAAGACTGCAAAGCTCAAGCCATACAGCTGCAGGATTTGTTCGAAAAGGTCATGCCAGAGGAGGGTGAATCGAGGTGGGATCGATATGTGAAAGCTGCTCGGACTGTTGGAAAAGGTGGTCGTGTAGAGGATCTGGTCAAGGGAATTCTGGACGACTTGCAGCTCTTGGCAACGAGGTTTCCAGAGGTGACGATCCCAAGAACAAAGGAACGGCTGGCCAAGGCTATTGAAGAGGTGACTAAGATGGAGCCTTCCCTCCCTGACGGATTTGAAGATGCTCCTGCATTTGCACACTTTGGTAGTGGCGCCCAAAACAACAATATGGGCGGTGGAAGTCAGTACAACAACAATAGTACTGGCAATCAGAACAACGGTCCAGGCCAACAGTATATCGGTACCAATCACATCGGTACGCCTTCTCAGTCGTCGCCATAGTAGGAAGGATTTATAGTTAATCAATAGTGTAGTTAACAATCATATTCCAAACAAAAATGTCACTGTTGATGATAGGGCAGGAATATGAAGTGGAAAATCCGTGATACTGATGCGATCGGATGATGTGTTATGCGTGGAAATACGGGTGATGGCCGAGTGTTCCCAACGATATATCCAAGGTCTGTGTAGTGAATTAGCAGTTGTATCACTCTGGACTGAAGAGAAGATCCCAGGTTCAGTCATGAAAAGTCGAGTTCGTAAAGCCCTGCCCCTCCTGTGGAGATTAGAGTTCGCAGGCCCCCACAACTCATACTGTAGATCCGACACCCTAAACCCAAACCATCATCCAACAACCCCACCTCCAAGAATGAAGTAACGATCTACTTCAAGTGCTCCGATCTGAGCGAGGTGCAGATACCGCAAATCGCCTCGTTTATGGACAGGACAGCCTTGTTGGAATCAATCCGCAAGTTGTAATGGTTCCGGGTGGCCCAAACGTGAACAATTCTTAGATGTGCGACTTTGCGCAAGATAGTGACTCCAGCCCGAAGTAACGATTGTATCGAACCACGAAGGAAGATCATGACTTCTGCGCGCTTTGAAGGACCCTAAGCGAGATGATATGTTGACACCTGGTCAACGCTGGATCCCGTGACATGAACTTCACATCGTGCTGGGGCTTGTTCCAGTCTGGGCAAGCTACCACTGATGTCCTCGTTTACAAACATGATATTCTTTTCTGAACAGGTGTTCTTGTCATATCATATACCTGAAAGCTCCTGAAGATTAAGTCATCAAGTCTTAATCTGAGCATCACGTACGTAAGGTAGCTCACACTTGTCTCGCTTGTTCCGAGGGGCATATGCTTAAATCTGCATATGCCTTAAATTAAGGCCACAGCTAAATCTCCATACGTGAATAGCTAAATCCCCATACGCTTAATTTTTAGTAACTTGGCGAGTGTCATCTATCAACCTTCCCGTGCCATGCGGATTAATACTCAGTGGCAAGGGCCTTTGATGCATAGCACAAACCTTCATAATTACGTAATTACCCCTGAGGCTGAGAATCAGAGAAGTTGAAGCCATTTGCAAGGCATTTTATCAGTGTATAAGACAGATAGTATTGAAGATGCTACTACGATTACTGTAGCTATGATGCAACGAGAGGTAATTGGTGGAGTTGAGGTATATACTCAGGATGCAGAGTTTGAAGTAGATGATTTAGATGAACTGGCATGAGAGGGCCAGATATGCACTGTACATAGTTATGCATACTAATTTTAGTGGTGATAAATGCACTCTTCATTTTTGGCTCGCTTACTTAGCGTATGGGGATTTAGCTATTCACGTATGGAGATTTAGCTGTGGCCTAAATTAAGAAGGTCATACCCCCCCACACGCTTCCCGGCACTTGTCTCGGGAGCATATGCTTAATTTGCGTATGCCCAAGATTGAGTCTGCGGAGAAGGCCGCCTCCCAGTGCATGTCACCAGGGCAGAGACTTAAAATCAACGGACGCCTAAAATGAAGTCTGCACAACACGGGGTCCCTTACCGTCGTTTATCTCGGGGGCATATACATAAATCTGCGTATGCTCAAATTAATTCTGTCGACAAAAGATTTCGTGAAGACTGGTTCCTGTTACGAGTGGTGGACAAAGAACCGGGTTGAAAATTTAGGAGCGCTTGGAGGCAGACTCAGCTAACGTTTATGACTTGGACGTGTCTTCTTTGTGAGGCCAAGATTACGACGTCATCCTCCCCTCTCCCCCCTGGCAAAATTACAGAGTATTAAAGCAGGTCGGCTGAACCGGGTTGTCGACCATCACTGTGGCGTGAAGCAATAATCGCGCGGACAACCAGGTTTGGCATATTATCGATATACAACTTCATTGCGACCTGTTTTAAAGGCGGTTATTTAAATGAGGAAGGGAACATAGAGCATTGATGTACCTTGTAGAATGCCTCCATCGCATTGAAAGTCGATTCGGCCGCAATGAGATCCATATCAACCTCCGTACTTTGACGCAGCAATGCGACGAGGCGTGGAATATCCCCTGCAGTCATTGAGAGACGCCGCACAAATGCCTCTTGAAGAACCTGGGTAGTCTTGGCCTCGGTTTGGTCTCGTTGGAGGGTATTATATCTGTCTGTAAAGTAATGGTTTCTAGTTTCCGGATGTTCCTTGTGGACTGCCGTGAGCTCGTGCTAATAGAGCACACCTCGAACAGCGTCTTCTCCCCATTCATGTAGCCGTGCAATTTGAATTCAAGTCAGCCTCAACCTCCTCTGTACCTGGCATCTTTTGTGATTCTTTTCCCTAACGAAGCTGTAAGGTCTCTTGCAAAACGCCCTCGTTCCTCCATTAACCCTAGAAACATATCATTCTTTACTATCGTTTCGAACACGCACATCACAAATTGCATAACTTGAACTGAGAAGTCTTACTGCCACAAAGTCAGCTCTACCGTGATCAAGCTTAGACCAACGTTCTGTTCTTGTTGGTTTTTAGGCAGAAACGAGACGAGGCTACACCGAAAGCTCAGAAAATGGTGGGGTGCAAATCATACGCGCTACTGTAGCTAGCTCCCGCTTCTGGCCGAGTCGCAGTCGTTTTCGAGGTGACCGTCGCCACTCGCAAATCCACTGTCTTTCTGGCCGCGCTGTTGTCTGGCATTATAGCTGGCAATCGCAAAGTTCGACCGTCGGAAGCATTCAGCACAGTTCTAGCAGTATACGGCAGCTTAAAGAAGAGTTGGAGGCTCTGAACGAAGCATTGAATTCATTACTGGACTTAAGTACCAACGTGGATATTGATCTTACAGTACTGCGGGTGCCGCTGCTCCGGTGCGGTAAGGCTTGTGCCGCCAGATTGCGCTAAGCATTCGACAATCAGCGCTTCGAAGTCCTCCCTCAAAGTCATGGTAACCAAGAACAAACGGCAATCTAAACAATCAGTCGCTCGGCCGGAACTCGTGAGATTGTCCCGTGGAACCTCTCTGCGTGGATCAGTAATTCTTTTCTGGTCTTGAGCCTCACACTATAGTCTATGTAATTAATAAACTGCCTAACTTGCAGTTTGCTGACGTGATACCTCCGAAAATGTCGACTTAGGGAACCTAGGTTCGCGTACTCGGCGACCCTTTCGCGCATTATTAGGTGCGGAGTTCTAATATAAACAAAACATACTTTGGGCCTCTTATTAGTCTTAATAGAAGATATCGCCTGGCGGAGCGCGACATCTGGCTCGGCGGCTTGCACGGGGGGGGGGTGACAACCGCGCTAGGAGGACTACGCCGAACATGGCGAGACGGTGCCCCCTCTTTTACGCCGTAGTACAACGTAACTGCATTAATAGCCGTGATTCTCCGTTGCAGTTCTTGTTCGGGTGACTTCTTAGGCAAGGTAAGGATCGCGTTTATTAAGCTAAGCTACTTTAGCGACATGTCTGCCCGGATTAAGGCGTCTCGTGTGTCCTCATTGATTACTATGCCTAATAACTGTCGTTCGCTATCCTTCATCGGCTGCTCTGACTTGTACTGTTCCTTAACATCCTTAAGGAGTTTTCTCCGCTTCCGCTACTTCTCGTTATATAATCGCTTGATGGCCTTTTAGAGCCTGTTATCTTTCCGGCTCTCGATAGGAGCGTTGGACAGGTCGTTGACTCGTTTATATAGCTTTAAGATATATAGAAGGTCGTTTATAGACACAGTTTGTTCCGGTGTTAGCTTCCGCGGGCGGCGGGGATTGATCGAGCGGCTCATGGAGTATATAAACCGCATTAGGTCCTTTTAAGTGTCTAGCCTTCGATACACGCCCTAAAGGTCAACGTTGACGTTATTAAGGTAGTGTTTTAAGAAGGTGTCGATGCTTATATGTTGTAGAATTTTATTCTAAAGGAAATCGCTAATATCTGCTGTTTAGAAGACCTTGAGTCAGTATAATGCCTAAGTAATAAGAGGATCGGGTACTTACGACTTTTATTTAGCCCTTTGGCTGAATTATCTCGGAGGTTATAAGGCTTTAACACTTGACTAAAGCCGGTGATCTCGCCCCTTACCTTCATCTAGTACCGTACCGACTTAGATAAGAGCTGTAGCTCCCGAGTAATACGAATGCCTTGTACTTTACGAACCGCCTTATAGAAGATGAACTCGTCGTTTATCTCGTTTCGTAGCGGTAGTGGCTACTTATTAAGTCCCTTAAAGACTTTAAGGCTATATAACCTTTCTAGACAATTAATACTCGGAGACTTGAATATACGAGCCTTAAATAGCATGCCGAGGAGGAAGACGTGCGGGCTAAGTACAAGGGTTAAATCGTAGATAATCTCAGGGATTTTGAATTCGTTCTTAGTAAGGTTTATAAAGTATATTAGTGTAACTAGAGGCGAAGGAAGGGAACGTATATATCTTTAGAGCCGAGAAATCCTTTCGTGAATTCGGGCGTTAATTTAATAAAAAGACGAGGACGACTACCTCCGTCGGGATCTCGAATTAAGGTCAACTTTAAGTGTCGATACCGGAGCTTAACTAGAGCCTCCGGCCGATTGCCTGTGATGCCTGTAAGCTGACAGAACAGGACGAGTTGGATTCGGAGCCATCCGATGTCAAAAGTTATTTCGGTCGTAGCTAGAAGGACTCGCGCGAATTTAGCTAAATCCTCTGTATATATAGTCGCACTCGGCCGCTTTGTGAAATCGAGGTCCTTTTTTACTACTACGATCTTGATGACTTAAGGATCTCGTTAGCGTAAACCATAACCCTAAGAAGGTGTGTAAAGGCTTACGTCTTGACTATTTACTTAAATCATAGGATCGAGCTTCCTCCTAGTTTTAATCTTGTATACTATTAGGTAACACTTCTAGAATGTCTCTAGCGAGCTCACATATTTGATTCCTGGCCGCCTCCGGCTACCTTTCCCTCGTCGTTAATCGTAGACCTAGCTCAAGAAGCCGTAAATAAAATAGGGCGAGATTTCATTATAGTATGTCGCCGGATCTTAGGTCTAAAAAGTATAATATCTAAATGCGAAACACAGGTTAGTTATATCCCTTTATTACAGGTGAGATAAATATAGTTTATACTAATCATAGTACTCCTTCACCTAGTCAAGCTAAATCTGCGTCTTAGGGCTATATCGCCTTTATCGAAGACGCTACACGTCGAGGTTTATAGCGTTAGTGCGGTAGTGCTCTGGAGGATGTCGTACTTCATCGTCGAAGAGATCGTCATCGTCGTCGCTATCCTCGTCAGCTAGGAGGCTGTCTAGGTCGGTATTGGTTCCAGGGTCTACATCGTCATTAAACAAGTTGTCCGTGTTAGAATCGGAGGTGCTCTCGTCGTTGAGTGTCGGCACATCTTCACTATATCTCGCTCGAGGCATAGACACATGTGTGGGGAGAAGAGGCTGTGTGAAGAAAAGACGAAGTAGAGAGAGGAAGAAGTGACAAAGAGATAAAGAAGAGAAGGGACTAAAATGGGGGATGTCGAGAGAGGAGGGAGAGAATATTAGTTTGGAGTAGGCGATAAGAAAGAAGGAGGGTACAAAATGAGGCGCCAGCCCTTTATACTCAAAGTCAGAGTCGATCACAGTGAACCGTTTCTGGCACCGTGGCACCCGCAAGATTCGGGGGGCTACTAGGTGGGAAGTGGGAAGGGAAAACGAAGTGATAAGTGAGACGAGAAGCAGAGGGGTGATACTCTCTGAGTGCACGGCCTACAGTACCTGAATCGAGGTGCGCGGTAAAGAGAGATGGGGTATAGAATTAGCTTAGAACTAGTTAGTAGACCCCCAAAAACAGCGACTAAAACCCCCGAAAACAGTAGCCTACTAACCGTTTCACTGTTAAATTAAGTAAAAAGTACTGTCTTCTTAAAGTTAAGATAAAATTCTAGTGACGACTTTATTAAAAGAGTTAGTCTTTAGCCGTGTTTACTTTATAAAGTTGTAATAATAAAGAACTAACGTAGATTAGAGGACTTTCTAAAGAGTTTCTTAAGCGTTCTTATAAGTGTTATTAAAGATAAAGGGAACGTCTTTTTTAGTAAGTATTATAAGGGGACGTATAATATAATTATAGTCTTTAATAAACTAGTAATTAAAGTTATAAAAGCCAAGATAACTTTATATACCCTATACATTATCGGCATATTACTAGTCCTTAATTATATTAATCTTTTCTAAGTCTACTTCTACGCTATTAACTTTAATAATAAATCCTAGGAACCTTGTCTTTTATATATTAAACTTAAACTTCTTAATGTCGGCCTAAAGTCTATATACCTATAATATTACTATTACTTTCTTAATATAAACTTTGTATTCCTTAAAAATAAACGAATATATTAAGATGTCGTTTATATAAGCCGCGTAAAAGTCGTCGAGGTACTTTATAAAGATATTATTAATAAAACTCTAGAAAGTCGCCGGCTTATTTATAAGGTTAAAGGAAAGGACCTTATACTTATACGTATTATATTAAGTATAAAAAGTCGTATAGTCTTCACTCTCAAAGGACATACAAATATAATAAAAAGCTTATTAAATATCAAGCTTTATAAAGACTTTTACCTTATACATACGTGTTATTATCTTGTTAATTAAAGAAATTAAATATAAGTCTTTCTTTAATAAGGCATTTAACTTCTAGTAATCAACGTATAGCCGGAGACTACTATTAGCTTTCTTAGTAAAGAGAATAAGGGCCGTATATAATACGCTAGAGGGCTTAATAAACCCTGTATATAAGTTATTAATAATATACTATTTAGTCTCTAACAACTATTCTTTAGTTATACGCTAAAGAAGTTCAAAAGACAAATCGTTCTCTCTAATAAGCTTAATTTAATAGTCTACGCCTTAGCGGTACGCTAGTAACTTGTTAAAGGCTCGCTAAGAAAAGAGGGGAGTATACTCTTAATACTCTATTAAGAGCTTCTTACTTACTAATTCATCGTCTTACGTGTATTTAGCCTTTAAGGCCTCCTCTAGGGTTAAGCCTCCGTTTATTAATACGAGCTTGACGCTTAATTAATCTAAGGCCTCTCGCTGGCGACGTATTAGCTCTTAGTCGATCTTATATATTAATACTATAAAGGTTTCTACTTTATTCTTCTTGGCTTTCTTAAGTTAGAAGTACGTCGTAAATATCGCCGCTACGAATATAAGGAAAATCTCTATAATAAGCGCCTTTAATTAGTAATTTACTAAGGAGGCTCTATAAGTACTCTTATCTTTAAGTAATAATCCCGGATCACGGGATATTAAAGGGTTTAATTAACCCTATATAACTTATAGGCACTCTTTAACCTCTCTAGCGAAGCTCAAGAGTCGAGTCGGCGAGGTACTAGTAATAAGTCATATAAAGACTTTTAACTTAAGGGAATCGTCGAGTGCCGTAAGCTTAGCTTATCTTTAGTAATAGTTATTTATATTTATAAAGGCATCCCTTCGTTTTATATTAAGTTAATAAGACTTAACAATTAACTTATTAAGACAATTAGTGTCGACGAAAACTCGTTAATTAAAGTATAACTAAATAAATATATTTAATAGTTATTCTAGCCGATTATAGTTCTTTATATACAATTACTTTAAGTCGTAATACTCAAAGAACTTCTGACTAATTAGGACGTTAGTGTTTCTTAAGTCAGTTATTAAAAAGGAGAAGTTAATTCGCTAGCGATTAATTATTAAAGTAAATAAGACAGCTGTATTAATCGGCTTACCTTTCTTATTATTATAATTAATTAAGACAATTAACTAAGGGAAAGATATAAAGGAAATATTAAATTACTTAATAAGTCAGTATATAAAAGAGGTTTTAATAATACTAAAAATATTAACTCTATTATTAATATATACAAGTGTCTTAATAAAGAATTGTCGTACAGGCACGGGCTGGTGCTCGGTTAGCTGTGCGCTACGCTAGATATGGTTTCTGCCACGTTATACCGCTTTCAGGAGAACAACGTGTTCCCCTGATTTCCTTATATATTCTAGATAATAATTAATTACTTCAATTCTCCCTACGTTAATCGCAAGGCTCTACTCCACTTCTACACCACAGTTATGAGCCCCGTAACAAAGCTATTAAGTTAGTATTCTTGTCGTTATACTCGGGTGGTACCACTAATTCCGGTTCAGAATCGACACATTTAAGGGGTAAAATCCTGTGTGGCAAAATGTGTATTCAAAGAAAGGAGAGCTCTGTACGAGAGCTCTCCTTAAATACTCAATAAGCGAGCATGTGAGTAGAACGTGACGATTATTAAACTAACACTAGCAAAATTTCCTTTTCGAGAGACGTCTCCCTCGAACCGACTCGGTTAATAATCGACAAGTCAAAGAAGTAAACAAACGAGTGACTAAATACAAAGGACAAAAAGTAACGCGAAATCAAGTATATACTGCCTTAAACAAGGCTCTTACTACCTCGATATACCTCCCACGCTATACAAAGACTCCAAAAGGAAAGACGACTCTCGTAAGAGGTATCAAATAAGGTTTGGCAGAAGCTCGTATACGGAAATTGCCGAAATTACTGTCCGAAACAGGTCTATGTCGAAAGCCGAAATTACTATCGAGAGCCGAAATTACTATCGAGAGCCGAAATTACTATTAATACGTGTAAAGCTTACTAAGGCCTAATTACCGAAAGACAAAGTGACGTGGCCTCAAGAGAAGGAGGGAGAATCGAAAGGTAAAAGGGGTGTCGTTGAGCTGGCTTAATAAAGAGGTCAACACTTAGCGTATACAAGAGGTCGGCTGCGATATAAGGTTCGTTGAGCTGGCTTACTAAGAGGTCAACAATTAACGCGTTCTAAGGCGTGCAAAAGAAGTACGCAGGAGGTCGACTACAATATAAGGTTTATTAAGCTGGCTTAATAAGAGGTCAACGATTAACGCGTTCTAAGGCGTGTAAAAGAGGTACGCAAGAGGTCGGCTGCAGTAAGATCAAGAGTTGTCGTTGAGCTAGCTCAGTAAGAGGTCAACGTTTAATTCTAAGGCATATAGAAGAGGCACGCAGGAGGTCGGCTGCGGTGAGATCGAGGGGTTTCGAGCTGGCTCAATGAAGAGGTCGAAGTTGAACGTATTGCCGCAGGAGGTCGTCTGCGGCAAAGGAAAAGGGGTGTATTCGAAAGGAAGTAATCGTCCTGCCTTCCACTCGAGAGAATCTCGCCGGCTTCGAACTCATTACTACGGGGGTCGTTACAGCGGAGAAAAAGGGGTAATTCAAGGAAGAAGAGGTTCTTTAAATAGGTACTTCGAAAGAGGGAGCTTCGACTAGCTCAGCGAAGAGGTCGAAGGTAGGCGTGCCGCAGGAGGTCGACTGCGATATAAGGAGGAGGGGGTTCAGAGTGTCTTAGTCGAATCAAGCAGTTCTCATCCCTTGCTTTAGGCTTATAAATGATTCGAGTTTCGACGGGTTATAGTGTTATTTATTCCTGCCTTCCATTCGAGTATAATTACTCGCCGGCTTCGAAACATTCTTCGTAGTCGAGGGACACTCGCTACTTAGAATCATTAAGTTTAGCCAATAAACTTATTAATCAATAGCCGAGCAATTGACTAGATTAATTAATGTCGTTATACTCAGGTAATACCACTAATTCCGGTTCAGAATCGACACATTTAAGGGGTAAAATCCTGTGTGGCAAAATGTGTATTCAAAGAAAGGAGAGCTCTATATAAGCGCTCTCCTTAAATGCTCGATAAGCGAGCATGTGAGTAGAACGTGACGATTATTAAACCAATAATTCTTCCTTCCATACTCTATAGATTTAAGTAGAGCTGTTAACGTAGGATTAGTAAGTGACGAATAACGTCGGCGCTTCCCACCTATTAACAAGTACAGTTCACACCGCTATTTCCCTTTAACCTCTCTAGAAAAGGGTAAATCGAGTACTTGTACTCGAGATTCTCTTCTCCTCTTTAAAAAATCCATCGAACCCTCGAGAGAGTAGCCCTCTCTTCACTATAACAGACTTAATTTCAGTCTCCTCCTCTAATAATCGAACGCCGCTTAACTACGACAGGCAAACTTAGACTCTATAGTACTAAGCCTTTAAATCCTTTTGTATCTTTTATAAGGTATAAACGTTAGTTAATTTAGAATTACTAGTCACTTTAAATATCCTCGAAAATAAGCCTTAAGTATAAACGATCAATTAAGTGAAGGCATAATAAGATAAGGAGGCTTTCGATTTTAACTTTAAGAAGTAAGTAAAGTAAGATAGAGACTAACGAGCACCTGAACTTAAGGGACTTAAATTAAGTATAATACCTCTTATATTATCTAACGTTACTATAGTTACTTTAATATATACTACTTTAATAAGGGAGTATATTATTAAATACGTATAATAGTTAGAAAAGGCTTAGGCTTATAAGGTAATATATAAGTAGATTTAAGAGACAGTTAATCTTTTAATCTACTAGAGTGCTATTTAAGAGTGCGAGATTAAGGAGGAATAAAAAGTAAAAAAGTAACCTAATAAGATAATAGACAAATCGAACGACTCACGATCTTAGACTTTATAAATACTCCTTAAGGTATTAAAGAGAAACTACGCTCCTTTAGAAATAAGTAACATTACTAAAGCTTAAGCTAAATATAAAGAGAAGCTTGAAATTATTAAAATAAGATAAGTTAATCTTAAGGTGTAGATTTAAGAGTGGCAATTAGTTTATTAAGATACTTTATTATACGATATTCCGGACGTCAAAGGCCCCTTAGCGATTATTAACTTTATTAAGGTAATATAAGAGAAGCTTGTACTTAAATAGGCCCGCGAACGACTGTCTGAGGTCCTTAGAGACGATACTCTTAAGGTTATTTATAAGTACACGTTACTTTAATACGTTAATTAGTTATCGGCGCTTAATAAAGAGTCTCTTACGACTACTAGAAGAAACAAGATAGTTAAATTATACGCTATATTTAGAGGGAGATTAAATGTTTTAGGAGTACTACTAGTACTAAAGACTCCTTCGCTAAATACCTCGCTTAACACTTACCCTTATAAAGTAAGCTCTCACCGACATAAAGTGATTGAGTATTATAGACTTCGATATTACTACGACAGCTTAACCGGGGACAAATTACGTAACTTACTGTCTACGGAGGAAATCAAGGAAACTCGAATTAAGCTTAAAAAGGAGTTTCCCGACCTTAAACGAGTAATTAATAAGAAAGGGTAAAGACAAGTAGCGGTAAAGGAAATTACTAAGGGAATAACCTCCGAAAACTCCTCGTCTTCTTCGACAACCTTAATAAAGGCCTTAGAGTTACCGAGGTATCCCGGTAGTATTAATACTTGTGTAATTAGTCCAGAGTTACTTAATAAGGCTCTTATTACCTTTGGAATCTATATTATTATTAATATAAATCGACACTTACTCTTAGAGAGCACCTTACTTAATAACGGCGCTGCTACTTATTTAGTTAACTCGGTTACTTTATTAGAGCCTAAGACCTTTATTAAATCAACTAACGACGACAGTATTAAAGCCGGAACGTCGAGCCTTATAATTAAGGGCCGAGGTACTCGTGTCTTTAAAGGTGCTCTTTATAGCCCTAATAGACCAAATACTAAGGACTTAAGGCTTTTTAACGTCGCTATTATTAAAGGATTTAATGTGAATATTATTTTAGAAGCTCGTTTATTAAAGGCTAGACTTTAGTATAATGAGTTAGATTATACGTTACACGTGGGATTAACTAAGAAGAGTATTATATTAAAGCAATTAGAGCGACAGTTTAACTTAGCTTTCTTTAAATATAAGCTTTTTAATTACTCTTTGGCCTCTTTAACTACTTATAACTTTCTAATTCGCTTAACTTATACTTTTTTAATATTCTTTAAACTTTAGAAGAGTATCTGGTAAGGCTTTTAATTAAGTTAACGATATTTAAGACTGTGGCTAGACGACGTTAAGTTATAGCACTTACGGGCAAGGCACTTAGGGAAGGAAGTATTAGAGAATTTAGTTAAGAATACGCGCAATGTCGAGATTATAAGCACTACTTAAATTGAGTATAAAGAGTACTCTTTGACTGTCGCGTAGTAAGTTATTAGTTAAAGACCTTTAGAGAGAATAATTACTTGGCCTTTTTATTATATTTCTTAAGACTTATTCGACTTCCTTATTAGATTTAATAAGAACAATTAGCTCTTGTTAGTTAAAGACTAATACGACGGGAAATTCTATAAATAGCTCTTAAAAAACAAAGGGTTAATTGCCGTCCTAAGAGTTCTTAAACTGTTTAAGGCGTGGACGAGACGTTAATTCGGACTCTCGATTTACAAAATACGCTAAGACAACGATACTTCGGTTATAGGAATTAATAAATTAATCGAGTATAAAAAGTAGTGTATAAAGAATAATATTAATATTAAGGGTACCCTTTCATATATATATTAACTTAATAGGGGAGTTAAGCGCGTAGGCAAGGAAATCATCGAAAAGTCTATTAAGATGCGCCTTTTAGTAAACTTACTAGAGGAACTATAAATAGAAGTAGTTATAGCGGCAATTACTCTTTATAATATAAGTCCGGCTACTTAGAAAGGCTTTAAGAGTCTAAACGAGATCTTCTACGCTTAGTTTAAGCAATATTTTCAGTACTACGACCTTAAGCTTATTCAGAAGTTTACTACTGATATACGACTTGACTAGAGTAATATATAAGCATACGGTTATAGAGCCTACCTTATAATTAAGGACTGAGAGGCTCTTTAACAAAAGAGAGTATTTAAAGTCAACTTAAGAGCGCACCTTAAATACTTAGTAAGATACGTCTTGTCTAATATATATAAGGTTTGGGTACCTTAATTACAGCGTGTAATAGTGACTTAGAATGTTACTTTTAACGAATCCCTCTTTTATTTGGGCTCTTTAAACGTGGAGAGAGTGGTCGGCTAGCCGCGCTTAATATTAAGAGATTTTACTAAAATGCTAGAAGAAGAGGAGGGACCCTAAGACGCTAGAACTGATATAATTAATCGACTGAGTGTACTTGATATACTAGAATCAATAATAAGCACTACCTTAGAAAAGGAATAACTAAGTCAAGTAATAAGTTCTATAGAAATTACTGAGTTTATAATATTAGGGGTGCTATAGCCTTCGCTTGAGCTTTTAACTACGGGGTTAAAGTAACTAATATTGCCCCTAGAAAAGTTAAGATTAATAGAACTTATTAATAAAAACTCAGGGGTAAATTAATTAAGAAAGAGTACTAGACTTTTTACTTACGAGCACCTTAATTAAGTCTTAAAACGAGTTAATAAATCAAGATAGTTAGTGTCTTAGAGCACAATTGGGAAAGATGTCTTACGTAGTGTATTAAACTTTGAGAGAGATATAAGAGCTAAGCGCTAATTAATACTACAAGTTATTATATACTCTTAAGGGCTACACGACTAAGAGCGCGGTCTTAAGCGTTAAGGAGCACTTACTTAAGGTGCCGGCCTTAAGTAATTAGAAGCTCCGCCTTAAGTAATAGAGTACAAGGAGTATTTTAACTTATTAGACTTAAGGGAAGAATTAAGTATAAAGTAATACTTATTACTTTTAGCCCTAATTAATAATAACTTACTTAAACCTCTATAGAGGAAGAGGGTAAAAGATCGAGTAACTAGTGATAATCGAAAGACTTGAGTTAATAATAAGATAACGAAACCGAATCGAAGCGTTTATATAGTAACTATTAGAGAGCTAATTACGGAATCGTTAAACCTGTCGAGTAACCGTAAGTATTTAAAGGATTTTCTAGGGACTTTTTAGCTTAGTTAAGAACTAATGTAAAGAGACGGGAAAGACTTAAGTATAATCCACGTTATAATCTTAGCATTTGTTTTTAAAAATATCGAAATTTAATAACTAGTTAATTTCTTATAAATATATTAATCTTAATTACTAAAGGACTTATTAAATTAGAGAGACTTTAAGGATTACCCTCTAGGAGAGTACTTCTAAGCCGACGTAATTAAGGAAATCACTAACTTAGAGTCGCGTAATTACTACAGAGTCGTTAAATAAAACTTTACTACTAAATAACTAATATTATTAAAATAAGTATTTTACGCTAAAGTCGATTCGTTAGGGTATTTAACTAAGTGTTACTCGCGAGTTGTTATTAGGGGAGACTTATAACTCGAAACGTTAATTCTCTCAATATATATAATAACTTTAATTGCTCGTTCTTTTAGAACCGCCATAGTAATAGTAGCTTAATTTGATTTAGAGATGATTTAATTTAATGTTATTAACGCCTTTATTAACGCTAAACGAAGCAAATCGAGTACTCGCGTACGTTATTACTTACTAAACGAATTTAAATAAGACGGTATAATAGTAGAGGTTAATCGTGCACTTTATAGACTTAGAGACTCACTAGTATTATAGTACGGAGACTTTACCGGAACTTTGTTAAAGTTAAAGTTAATCCCTTGTAAAGAGGAGCCTTATATTTTCATAAACAAGTAACGTTCGGTTTTTATTATCTTTTATGTCGACGATATTTAAGTATTATACCACGCTTTAGCCCTTAGAGACGCTTAACTTATTATTGACGGCTTAAATACGATATACGAGCTTACTAGAGGAGAACTAATAGAGTGGTTTTTAAGTGTTCGCGTTATTAGAGATCGTTAAGTAAAGACTATATCTTTAGTATATAATACTTATATTTAAAAGGTTACTTTACGATTTGACTTAGTAAATAGAAATTACTTAAGTACTTTATTACCTTAAGTTAAACTACTAAAGAATTAAGGGTAAGTAACCTTAGTTTAAATTAAGGAGTATTAAGAGAAGGTTAACTTAGTACTTTATATAGTAATTATATTACACGCAGACGTTATATTTATAGTTTTAAGACTTTCTCACTTCTTAACTAACTCCTCTTTAGAGCACCTTACAGTAGTTAATTAAATTATTCGTTACCTTTTCAGAACCCGATTTTTGGCGATTACTTATAGTTACAAGCTACGCGACTCTTAGCTTATTATAGCTTTAAATACTTTATTTATAGACGATCTCAATACTAAGCGTTCTTTTAATAGTTATATTATAATACTTTTTAGAAGATTAATCTTATAAAGAGCGGTCTTATAAGATATAATTACTACTTTAATTATATAGGCTAAGCTTTTAGGCGTTAAGTATACGGCTAAGGAGATTATAACTTTATAGCGTTTCTTTTAGGAGTTACGTCTTAAGTTAAGGGAAATTTAAAAGATCTTTTATAATAATTAGTAAATAATATAATTAATTATTAGGGAAAATTAGCGTATTTCTACTAAGTTTCGCCACGTTAATATTCAAAATATATAGTTACGCTAGGAGTTTTAAAAGGGCACTTTTTTAGTCGAATATTTGCTTACAAGTTATATACCCGCTAATAAACTTATAAAGAACCTCTCTCGGTAGAAATTTGAGAATTTTATTGCTCTTATTAACTTAGTAGATGTTTGTGCTTAACTAAAGTAACTTATTGTAAAGCCTTCGCTTTAAAGTAAGTCTTTACACACGTTCTTTACCTTTCCTTTATATAAGGGTAGTTTAATTATGGGCTTACCTTGTAAATACATAACGTATTTTCTTATGTATTTATTATTACTTTATAAATTTTCTTACTGTTTGATTTACTTCGAGAGTAATTAAGCTCGGGGGTGAAATTCACGGTATTTAGAAGATTTAATTACTTTTAATAGTTCTTTGTTTTTATAATAAAAGTAACGTAACGTAAATAAATTATAAAGGGATACTTAATTGTTTAGAAGTTCTTAAGCCTCGCCTTATAAAAAGAGAGTAGCCTAATTATCTCTAAGTAATAAGCCCTAAACTTCCTTAGCTAGAGTAACTAAGGCACTTCTAATTATATTATAAAGCTTGTTAATGTGAGCGGCTAAAGCCTCTTCTTTAGGAGTAAGAGCCAGAGTTCTATTAATATTAGCAAGTCCACGAGTAAGCTCCGGAGAGAATAGAGCACTAGTAGTAGTAATAAGTTACTCGCCAGTAACCCGCGCGCGAGACTCTAGAGTGCTGAAGTTCTCTTTATTTAAAAGAAATCAACCGATTTAGCCTTAATTTGGTGGGAAATTTAAGGTAGAATAATATACTAAACTCCTTAATAATAGTATTATCCTCATTTTCCTCCTCCTCGTTACCTCCTCTTAAGCCGGTTATTTTATTAGTAGTAGTAGTAGTAACCTTACCCCAGAGGGCAGTAAAAACAGGAGCTCTTAGGCACTTTAATTCTTATAAAGGTTAGTAATTATACGTTAAAAAAGAATAACTTAAGGAATTTACTTTCTCGCTTACGTTATTTAAGAGTATAACTTAGTAAACTAGGAAAGGAGCTTAGGCAGTAAGGGGAGTAGCCTTATAGGAGTGGCCTAACAAGTAAGCGAAACAACGAGTACCTCGACTAATAATATCAAAGCACTCGTTAGTGCTTTTAGTTTGGAGGGCGCTATTAATATAACTTAAATAAACAACTAAACACTTATCTCCCTTGACTTAAGAAGCACAAGCACGAGCAACCGGAGCAGTCGTAGTAGCTTTTTCTAGAGCAGGAGCAGCCTTTGGAGCCTTCTTAGTATCCTTCTTTTTTTCGCTTATTATAGTTAGTAATATTCAAATTAACACATAGCCCTAAAATTAACAATTAGCTTAATAAAAATCAACTTAACAACTTACAATAGCAGTTAAATAATTAGCCTTAACGGCCTTAGTA
Source organism: Leptodontidium sp. 2 PMI_412 (assembly GCA_021432625.1). Classification (NCBI taxonomy): domain Eukaryota; kingdom Fungi; phylum Ascomycota; class Leotiomycetes; order Helotiales; family Leptodontidiaceae; genus Leptodontidium; species Leptodontidium sp. 2 PMI_412. Next base: position 236,947 of record MU270363.1, on the reverse strand, counting down.
GAGCGCATTAATACACTTATAGTATTAATTAATTGATTTATTAATTAATTGATTAATTAGTTGATTAGTTGATTAGTTAATAGATTGAAAGGTCGATCTGTATGTGTTATAGAGAGGTTGCAGGATCTGTTACGACCTACGATGCGCCTCGCATTCTAACCGACACGGGCTCGTAGCATCGCTGGCTATGCGACGGCGCTAAGCCTAATAGGGAAGACTTAGTGGCGAGCCTGCGACATGTGAATGAATAGCCCCCGACTACGCTAGGCCCTATTAGGAGGCTCCTTTATGTATTTATACTCGAGCTCCCCCTTATAGAGAGCTCTCTTTTCCTCTTTGTCTTTTCTTCTCGATTCTAAGCGTAGTATTAGGCCCAAATACAAAGCTAGAGTCTACTCGCCGTATCAACCTCTTGCCAGCCGTAACAGGATCAAGAATCAAGTGGGGGATGCGCCACTTTAAATAAGACGATTGTTTACTTAACTTAGTAGTACAGGTATAATTAGTGGCCTAATAGTTTGCTTTTGATATTGCTCTCACTTAGCGCAGCTAACTATAATACTAGTGGATTACTATTGTCACTTGGCTGGGGGGTGTGTCGTATAGGTATAGGCTGGTGCTCGGTTAGCTGTGCGCTACGCTGGATATAGTTTCTACTACGTTATACCGCTTTCAGGAGAATAACGTGTTCCCCTGATTTCCTTATGTATTTTAGATAACAATTAATCACTTTAATTCTCCTTACGTTGATCGCAAGGCTCTACTCCACTTCTGCACCACAAGAATCTATTCCTTTTTAGTTTAATATTAACTAAGAATTACCGTCCTTTAATAAAAGTATAGAAATTAAATACTAAGTCCTTTTATAAGTTATAACTTATACTAAGGTATAAGTCTTTATTACAGCCTAAGAGTTTTTTAATAGCTCGTTAGTCTCCAAATCCTCACTAACGACTAACTAAGAAATCGACTTATTAAAAGCTTAGTCTCTATAGCGCTTAAGACAGTCACTAACTTAATAGCTAGTCTTATTATAGTAAAGACAAGTGTTAAAAGAAACGTCCCTTAGTATAAAAAGAGGTTCAAGGGACTTAAGTTAGCGTAAGATAAGTAAAGGAAAAGGTATACGCTAATAAACATTTAACGACTATCTTAGAGTCGAGGTTAGGGGTCTCCACGCTGTAATAGCCAGCGTAAAGGGGGTAACACGCTAGTTCTCCTTCTTTAAGATACCGCGCGAGTTATTAGTATTAAATATTATATTAGACTAAGCTTTATAAGTCGAGGCGGCCTCTTTAAAGTAATATTACGGCTCTCTTAGTCTATAATAACTAAGAACTCGTCGAAAGTAATATAATCGTCGTTTATCTTGTACTTCTTAATATAAATTATACGTTTAAGAGCTAGGGATACCTTTTTACTTATATCCTCGAACTAGTAAGCGCGGGCGATTTTACTTATAATAACGTATAACGTGAATTTAATTTAGAAGTCGTTATATATTATATTACTTATAATAAGTTAATTATATAGTCTCTTAGTAGTTTAGACCTAGTTATAATCGAAGAAACGCTAGTTAAGCGCCTTTAATATATTAGCCGCTATGTCAAAGGTTCTAATATAGTTAGGGTTTATATATTATAAAATAATAGTCTTAGCTTCGCTAGTAATATATTAAAAGTAAGCCTTAACTTAAGATATCTTACTTTTAAAGTTACTAAAGTACTCTTTTAAGAATAACTTTATCTTTATTTTTTAAGTATTATATTTAATATCTCCCTTATAATTACTAAAGGGGAGTCGAGGGTACTTGACTTTAAAAGGTTCTATTATTAAGATTAATATATCTAGCTTTAGTAAGTAATAGTTAGCGGTTAATTAGAGGTTAATAGTAAGAGCACGTATTAACTAGTTAAAAGAAGGGGAAAGAATATAAGTCTCTTAACGGGAATTATCGGCGACATATTAAGTAAGGGCCTATATAACCGCAATAGCGATAGTAGAGTTAATAAAGTCCTTAATTAGTTGATTTACTTTAGCTTATTAAGTAAGGGTAAGGCCCTCTATATTAGTAAGCTCTAACGATACGTTAAAGAAGCGCTAGGGTTTATCTTCTAAGTCTAAGTCAAATCTATTAAAGTTCTCTAGTTCCTCCGAGAGAGTTTCGACTAAAGGGATAAAGGTATTAATAAAGCCTAGCTAGACAGGGGCGCTCCTTTCTCTAGAGCTTCGCCGACGAGGGGGAGAGGTCGGCAGGAATAATAAGGTAAAGTAAAGAAGTATTTAAAGTTATTAATTGATTTATTAATTAAATATACGTTTTAAAATAGTGACGCGCGTTAAGTTATAATAAGGCAAATTAATCACGAGAAAATATCTAGCTTTCTCTAGGACAATTTACTATTAAAGTAAAGAGGTACTTATGTATTAAATAGGCTAAAGTATTAAAGCTCGTTATTAACTTATTATAAAGGCAAGTCGACAAGGCGTAAGACTAAGTGAAATATAACGCTTTATAACGAAGGGGTGTTAGTCTTTTCTTATATTACGGCTAATAAGAAGTTAATATAGCGAGTTAACTTTAGTTATATATTTAGGCCTCTAATTACGCTTAGAATTAAGAAGAAAAGACAAGGAGGAAAAGAGAGCTTTTTATAAGGGAGGGCTTGAGTATATATATATAAAGGACCCTCTTAATAAGGCCTAGCGTAGTCGAGTGTCATTCACGTCAATATATCGCAGGCTCGCCACCTAGTCTTCCATATCGGGCTTAGCGCCGTCGCATAGCCAGCGATGCTACGAGCCATGTCGGTTAGAATACGAGGCGCATCGGAGGTCGTAATAGGTTATACTTTTTAGGAGTAACTAAAAAAGAGACTTGCCCTTAAAGTAATTAATATCAATCGATTGAAGCTGAGGAAGATTACTTGTCACGGCACATAGCTAGCGGCACCTATTAAGCGAGCCTACTGAATAGCCAGGTGTACTTCTTATACACCTATAACTAGCTAAACCTACTTACTTTACTTTAAATAGTGAACCTTTCCCCTTAACTTAGAGGAGAGAACACTTCTTAATCAATCTTTTACTCCTTATTACTTTACTAATTCTCACTTCTTTACTCTTTTAATATTCTACGTAATAATTAAGAGCTATATAACTCTTAGAGCCCTAATAATTTATATTTAGTAAAATACTATTTTACATCTTCTTTTCTACTCTCTCTAACGATTACCACACGTCTTCACTTACACTCCATTTCTAGGAAATTAACTATAGCTAACTCCAGGAGCGACTATATTAAGGACTAGAAAGGCTAGACCAAATTTAACACTGAATTTTAAGCTCAAGCGTATAATAGAGGCCTTTGACTACTCGTTGACCTTAATAGACTTAATGTTCCGTCTCTTATAATAAATCCACTAGTTTTTAATATAGAGACTGAGTTTCTTTAAAAGAAAAATATCGAACAATTAAATAGCGCACTAATAATACTCTTTTTTATAATTAAATTTAAATACAATAAAGCCTTTAAGGTCTTTATTGTCGAGAAGAGCGACTAGAGTAACGTAATTACTAAATATAATTAACTTTACACTTAAGTTATTAATCATATTAACCCCTTACTCTTCGAGATTATTTCCTTGACTTAGGTTAATAAGTACACTTACACTATTTAGAAGATCGTACGGGAGCTTCGCTAACACTGCGCGCCTTCTAAGGCCACTAACCTACGCGACATCAAATTAACTTATTTTTACTTGATATAATAAGCCTACGACAGTCACATTAATGTTATAACTTAGTACTAAAACTAGTTTTTGTCTTATCACGAGTGTAAATTAGCCGGTTCTGAGTTCGTTTTAGGACCCTTAGCCACAGAAAGGTTCCTAAACGTCGTTAAAGCTAAATAAGACCTTGTTTTCGCTAAAAACTATAAAGACGAGCTTATTATAGAAGATTAAGTACTTAGAAGTTAGACGGAAGTCAGGGAACTAAAACACTCTTTATTATACTATAGATTATAGTTTTAACGAGTTATAAAAAAAGTAAAGTCTATTAAAAAGCACGGCCTTTACTTTAGAAACGGCATTTTTATAACCTTTAGTAGTAGACGAGATAAGGAGCACTATAAGTGCTCTTATATAATCGCTTTTTTAGATCTAAATTCTAAACATTATTAGAAACCGACTACCTATAATCGTCTTAAGGCCGCACTTTATAGTCAAACTATTAAAAAGCATTAAGTGACTCCTAATTAAGCTAAGCTTATTTATAAAGAAATAAATAAACTAGAGTAAAGTACTTTATATAAGACCGTTTTAATTAAGGAGCTTAGTAAGGCAAGAACTAAGATCTCTAAAACCTTTAATAGACTTGTTTTAAAGATTATATACGTCATTATAAACCCTTTGACTCTTTAGACCCTTGGCATATTCGCGCTCAGTAATAGCCGACATTCGCTCTACTAAAGTACTCTTCTTGACAACTATAGTACTATACACGTAATTAATAATAAGTCTCTTTTAGTCCTAAGCTCTTTTATTCCCTTAAGTTATAAAGATATAATAGAAGCTAACACATCTAACTTACTTGTTATTAGTAGAGGTCGTCGTCTTTTAAAGAACGCGCTTATTACTCTAGGAGGTATAATCGATTTAGAGCTTACTAATATAATAGTTATTAAAGGTTTTTATATTAATATTATCTCGGAGGCAAGGCTCTTAAACGTAAGCTTATAAATCAATAGTTTTGACGTAACTTTACGTCTTAGGGAGCCTACTAATAGTAATATTATATATACTTTAGTTTAAAAACATTAACTAGTTTTCTTTAAATACAAAAACACTTCAAACTACCTTATTCTATTTATTTTATTAAGTAATACTAACACGCTGTTATATCTTACCCTTGCGCGCACACTAAGACCTTTTAAGAGATCGAGAGATTACTTAAAGCTATACATAGATTTAGAAGAAGTATAATATACGAGAGTAGGGTATCTTGGCCCTAAGGCTCTTTATATATTAGTAAAAAATACTAAGAATGTCAAAATCGAGGGAACAAGCAGAGCTAAGTGCGAGCATTACTCTATAACTCAAGCTATAAATGTTAATTCTCGAAGGCCCTTAGAGAACGTATTTCCACGATTATTTTAGAGACTTGCGTAAGACCTTTTCGACTACGACCCTAGTTACGACGGCTCTAATTAGTTACTTGTTATTAAAGACAAGTATAATAGAAAAATCCTTGTTTTCCCGATTTTAAACAAATTATTAATAATAATATTGAAAATCCTGTAATTTATTAATAATTAAATTAAACAGAAGTACGGCCTTTATATTTGTATTTTAAAACACGATAACGAGAAAGTAGTAATCCTTCCTTAAGGTATATTAAGATACCGAAAGTGGACTTAATAGTAAGGTATCTAAATCGAATTAAGTCTGACTTATACTCACGAACTGAATAGTCTTTTAGAGTGTGTTAAAAAGGAAATTATCGAAAAGTCAATTATAATGCGAGTAACTGTAGGCCTCCTAGAAGTTCTTTAGCTAGAAGCTACTTAAGCGGCAGCGTTTTTATATAATATAAGCCCGCTAGAGAGTCGAGGCTAGAAATCGCTTAACGAGACCTTTAATACTTAGTTTCGCGGTTATTTCCGCTTTTACGACTTAGTTATAGTTAAGAAATTGACCGTAGACCTTCGGCCGGATTAGAATAGGATATACGCTTATAGATCGCGAGCTTACTCTTTAATTAAGGATCAGGAAGTAAGAAATAACAAACAAGTATTTAAGGTACTCCCCAGAACTTATATTAATTATCTTATTAGTTACGTTGCTAGTAATATATACAAAATCTAAGTATTAATCTTACACTGAGTTATTATTTCACGGAATGTGACCTTTGACGAGAACGTCTTCTTTAACTTAGCTAAGCACGAAAAACAGGCCGGCTAGCTCGTTTCTGAAGCTAAAGACGTAATAAAAGTTATTAAAGAAGACGAGATTTAAGACGTTAAATTAATCCTTAAGGAAATCGGACTATTTAATATAAACTTAATAGAAACTAGAGCTCTTGAAGAGCCGAGCGATGCTCTTAGCCTCTTAAACTCAGGGGTAACAAAGAAAGCAAACTTACCGCAAGCTTAAAGAAGTCTTGGACTTTAGTCTCTAGAGAGCACACTACCTTTAGTTTAGAGCTTTAGTGTCTCTTAAATGCCTCCTACGGATTTAACTATAAATAAACTACCCCGTGCGAGTATACCTCCGCCTAAAGAGAGCGCTAGTATACCCGTAGCTATTATACTAAAGAATTATATTTATTTATAAGTAGTAATTTTAGTATATATTCCCCTTACTATAGTAAAAGAAGCCCCTACTTAAATAGTAAATGACACCCCCGTGTATATAAGTAAGTTAATAATACTCACCGCGGATAAAGCCTCTTTTATAAAATCAAGTGAAAATGAACTAACTAAGCGAATCGGAATTAGAGAGGCCTCTTTAGTTAAGAAAAAGCATTAGTTAAAACTAAAGGGAGTTTAGCCTTAATATAAGAGTAATTAAATCGCTAGAGCTTCGTTAAGAGTAAGTAAACTACTACGAAAAGGAGTACATAATTAACGTAAGAGTAATCGAATCGCTAGAGTCAATTTATTAATTCTTATAACTATAAGCTTTATAGAGATAATATAAAGCGTAGAAACAATCGATTTTACTTAAGTAATCCCTAAGTATTTTAATACCTCTTTTATAACTCTTTATTTATTTAAGGATTAAAGGGGTAAAGAGCTTATTATATTATATAATATAATCCTTATAGCGATTCTTTTTAAATTAAAGGAAGCTAAGAAGATTTTAGTACTAGACTTTAGCTTAAGTACTTTAAAAACAAAGCTACCTCGAGTCCACTAGAAAAATGCCCCTAAGGAGCTAAAGTCTTAAAAGGATTTAGTAGATTATTAATTTAGAGAGTAATTTAAGGCCGACGCTGAGCTCGAAATTAAAAACCTAGAATCTAGAGACTATTAGAGAGTCGTAAAAGAAACTAAAGCTAAATTAATAAAGCTTATGCCGTTAATATAGGTTTTTACTTATAAGGAGGCTCTAGATGGTTATATTTCTTAATATTAATTAAAGTTAGTAGTACGAGGCGATCTCTAAGACAAGGCTACTGTGCTTTTAACGTACGCTGTAACCCTTATATTTAAGAGCTTTTGACTAGTTATGGCTTTAGCCACGTATTTTGACCTGGAAATACGGCAATTCGACGTTATTAACGCATTTATTAATATAATTCAGACTAAGGACTCGCCGCTAGTCTTATACTAGCTACTAGACGGCTACCGCTCTTATGGCTTGTGTATAGAGGTTAATTAAGTACTGTATAGTATAAGAGACTCTCCTTCCTTGTGGTATAAGGAGTTCATTAAGACTCTTATATAACTCTATTTAATTATAAGTAAAGAAGAACCTTATATGTTTTTTGATTAAAAGAGAAAGATATTTATATTATTCTTTATAAACGATATTTTAGTTCTTTACTATAAAGACGATTATACTTTAGCCGAAGTTATAATCACGGGAATTTATTAAGTATATAAACTTCGCGAAATAGAGACAATAGACTAGTTCTTTAGAGTTAAGATTATTAGGAATCGAGCACAAGGAACGATCTCTTTTACTTATGATATATATATTAAGAAAATCGCTAATAAATTTAGTCTAATAATATTATTATTAAGGAGTATATTACTTTTAAGAGTCAAGCTCACTAAATATAAAGGTATTACTCTCTTTAGTCGAATAAAGGAGTACTAAGAAAAGGTCGGATTAGTACTTTACCTAGCAATCTTTATCAGACCTAATATTATATACGTAGCTTTGTAACTATCTTACTTCTTAATAAATCTAAGCGAAGAGTATATTAAGGCTATAAATTAGACTATTAAATATCTTTAGAGTACTTAATACCTAGCTATTTAGTACTTAATAGAATAACAAGAAATTCAGCTGTTTATTGCCTTAGATACCTCTTTTGCCGACGATACTAAGACTCGACAATTATCCTAAGGCTTTACTGCTGCTCTTTTTGGAGGTATTTTGAACTAAAAAGCTAGTTTATAAGCTATAGTTACTACTTTAATTACTAAAGCAGAGTTACTAGGAGTCGAAAGAACTGCCAAGGCAATAATAGCGCTCAAAAGGCTATTTACAGAGATCCTTTTTAACTTAAGAGAAGTTTAGAAAATCTACTATAATAATAAGTAAATAATTTAACTAATTATTAATAAAGGCGAGCGAATTATAATAAAGTTACGTCACGTTAATATTTAGAATATGTGACTTCAGTAAGAGTACTCTAAGGGGACTTTTAAGATTACTTATTTGTCTACGACAGAGATATTAGTAAATAGACTTACTAAGAACCTTACTCGTTAATAATTTGATTATTTCCGAGCTCTTTTAAACCTTAAGGATATTAAAGCGTAAATCTTTACTACTTTATAGCTCTCTTAATCTTTCTTTCGTAAAATCTTCCCTTTAATTTAATTTATATTCTTTTAAATTATATATCTCTTTTATTTCTTATATTTTTATTACTTATTTCGAGTATATTACAAGAGCTATAATACTTACTTTAAGTTTCCTTTATTAAAGTAGTGTTATTAGGGTGACTAGCCCTTAAAATCCGCCCTTTACTATTACTAAGGCTATTTCTAAGAATTTAAACCTCTTAAAGTAAATATAAGGGGTAACTTAATTATTTAGGAGTTCTTAAGCCCTGCCTTATATAAAAATAATATAACGTAACGTAAGCTCGTAAATATAAGGGGTAACTTAGTTATATAAGGGTTCCTAAGCCCTAGAAGTACACTACTACTGCTTATAAGCGCCCGTCCTCCTCTAGTTCTAGAGCTGTCTAGAGAGTAGCTTAATATTAGTTAAGAAACTTTTAGAGTTAACGAGCTTAATAAAAGGGTTCTTATAATTACTTATATTTTAAGGCTCGTCCGCCTTAATCGCCTTAATAAGACAAGTGGCGAAGGGAGCCACCCTAATAGAGCAAGGGACACATTTGTGCCCGAAAGAGTACTAAAAGTACTAAGTATCGCGCCTAGAAGTATTCTCTTAGTAAATACTAAGTAATAAACTATCTTTGCCCTTCTTATTATTAAGGGCCGAACAAGTATAATACTAACAAGGCACCGCGCGTCGCGCGCCCGTAACTAGCACAGCCTTCTTCTTCTTAATCTCGGCGGTCTTAACGGCGTCGACGAACTCGTCGTTAGAGGAGCCGGCGGGGGAGAAGAGCGTAGTAGGGGCTATAGAGGGCTCTCCTTGGCCTCCGGCAAAAGAGGAACTTAACTCCGTAAAGGGAGTAAGTAAACTCTAACCCTAAAAGGAGGGAATTCCTAGAGAGGAGGGAAGGGGAGGGATTTAACCTAAAATATCGTCTAGAGTATACTCTTGAATCTCCGCGAGCACACTAGTAGCGGCGGAAGGCTCGGCGGCGGCGGCTAGGAAAAAAAGGGCGAGAGGGAGACAGGCTAGAATAGTACTAACGTCAGAAGAGATCTGTTTATTATAGTTAGCCCTTACAAATTCGATCTTATAATTAGCCAACTAAATCCCGACTTAACGAGCTAAATCCCGATACTCTAATCTCGATTATTATATTAAAGGAACACAACTTAACTTATAGAAGACATAGTTATTATTATTATTATAGTTATTATTATTATTAAAGTAGTTATTATTATTACTAAAAGAAAATTTATAAACAAAACAAACTCTTATATTACTGTATATTATTTTCTTGTCTTTTTTTAGCCTAACGTAGTCGCTTTATAACTAGGGGGTATGTCACGGCACATAGTTAGCGGCACTTACTAAGCGAGCCCACTAAACGGCCAGGTGTACTTCCTATATACCTATAACTAGCTAAACCTACTTACTTTACTTTAAATAGCGAACTTTTCCCCTTAACTTAGAGGAGAGAGCACTTCTCAATTAATTTTTTACTCCCCACTACTTTACTAATTCTCACTTCTCTACTCTTTTAGTATTCTATGTGATACTACTATATATAGATGTAAATAATGTGATGTCCCGCTTTATAAATGGAACATTTGCTTTAAATTATATTACAGAAAATCCTTAAATTTATACCTAAAAACACGATTTTTAGATGTTCAACTTGAATTTTAGTATTCCTCGCTTAATTTACAGGGGGGCTTTTAAGTGTATTAGATCATAACAGTTAAGGGGATAGCAAATGCGAATGAAGTTAGCTTATTAGCAATTGTAGGCATAGTACTACGGAACCTCCAAGATAACGTAGCTTAGTTAATTATTAAAGAGACCTCACTTTATTAGTAAATTACAAATTTTATTATATACCTCTTAAATTAAACGAGATTAAACATCGCATATATTATCGTTTAGCTAGCACGGCATATAGTAGAGCCTACGAAAACGCACCTATAATATACAAAGCCTCTCTTACGATACCTTAACGCGACGCTTAACGACGGAATTACTTATAGCGGAGGAAATATAATTAAATTCGGCTAATTTAATTGTCATATAAACGCTATATAGGGAACCGAAGGTAACAGGAAGTTACTTTAGGCATAGCTAGTCAAAGTTAATAACGCAATCACTAGTTAGTTTACTAACGTTTAAAAGTCGATAGCCCTTAACAGCGAAGATTTAAAGATAATAGCTACTAGCGATAGATTAAGGGAAGTAGTATAAATACCAAAGTTGTGAAAAGACCTAAGAATTACCTTTACAAAGCCTCCGACTTTTTACTTTAATAATATAAGTGCTAAATCCCTTACTAAGGAGCGCAAATTTATACCAAAATCCAAGTATATTAACATCTGCCACTTTTATATTCGCGATAATATGGTTTTAGCTAAAAAAAAAAATAAATAACTATATAACACGTATTAGGGCATAACAATATAACAAACGCGCTTATAAAGGCGTTACTAGGCCCTACTTTTAAGAGATACAAGGGTTATATAAGCCTACTATCAAAGAGCTAAGAGTGGAGGCTGCACTAGAATGGAGGCTAGAATAGAGGCCGGAATAAACACATATAAAGGCTATAAGGGAATATAGACATATAGAAGACTTGGAGATAGTTAATTGGGGTACTCTTGTACTGTAACGCAAGCAGGAAGCTGCGGGGTAGCTGAACTTCCTCTAAGAGGGAGATGTACGCGCTATATAGGCCGGGAAAGCCATATTACAAGTGTTAATGAGGCCCAGGAAACCCGAATACGAGCCTTAACGTTAAAATACGAGCTTAGTTAGAGAGCCAAGAATACTATATTTAGAATTTAATATGGAGCTTTAGAGTAAGGGGCATGTTAGAAATATGGGCTGTATAGCGTAGATCTTAATACCTGCGTACTTATGATCACGCTGCCCCTATTTCCCCTATTACTCTGTACGCTCTCTCAGACAGAATTCTACATGCTTTTCTATCAATTTTGGTGGGGTGGCAGGGTGGTACGTTTTGCAGGGCTGACTAAGCCAATTATAAACGTACCACCGGTGGTAAACGTATTGAAACCCGGATCCCGTGCGCCTTTAAATCCGCGGGGCTCCGTGAACCTATTGGCTCCTAGGCCTTAGGCACCTAATTGGAATACTCCAGCTCAGCCTCGTCCTGACCTCCGAGAGAAATCCCTCCTCGACCGTAGCCAAGGCTGTAGTCACTTCCACCTTAAACTTCTTTTCTTAAATCTGAGCACTCTAAACGGCGCAAAAGGATGCAGACTGTCTACACACGATTGACTGAGGTCGATGAAATTCGACTTCTTTGCCTGCAGCCTCGATTGAACAGCAATTCTGTCAAATGCACTCTACAAAAAGCGAGGTTATCATTGCTACCACACTATGTAGCTTTGTCGTATATGTGGGGCCCTAAGGAAGAGCAGAAGAATATCACTCTCAATGGGTTTACCTGCCCGATCCGATCGAATCTTTGGCATGCTCTTCTTCACCTTCGTCTTGAGACTGGAACAAGATTTATCTGGGCTGATGCGATTTGTATCGACCAATCTAGTATTGAAGAGCGCAATCATCAAGTCGCTCAAATGTGGAGGATTTATTCGCAGGCCGAGATGGTCATCGCTTGGCTAGGAGTTCCAGGGACCATGAGTGAGCAGGCTATTCGTACTATATGCCACTACGGTGAATCTTCGCATCCCAGCATAACTTCACCATTGAATCAGAACGCCATGTGGGACAGAGGTAGTTTGCTTGACTTCCTCCTTGCTCTCTGCCGCCGAGAATATTGGTCGAGGCTCTGGATAGTTCAGGAAATTCTGATGGCGAAGAAGCTCCTCTTTCAATGTGGCCACAACTCATTCTCACTCGGCCAGCTCAAATCATTTTTCGCAGACATTCGGTCTTCTCTTGAATTTCACCTCCCCAATCTTAGTTCACTGTCTCTCGACAGCCAGACGACCAGTGTGCCTGAGATAGCGTCTGGCCAGCAATCGAAGGTGTCGTCGACAGGGTTTAAAATCATCCAAAGCATTTTGAACACCGTTCCATCTCGTCTGGTAGCAGATTATGATGTCATGAGAGAGGATAGCACAGACTCAATCAATTTACGCCGGACCTTACTCGGACTATGTGCTGAATATGGAGATTCCAAGTGCTCTAATACACTCGATAAGTTGTTTGCGTTGAGTAATTTGGCCTACCCTTGTTGTAGAGACGCAGTCATTGTTGATTACTCGGCATCCTTATCTGAGATATACAAGACCGCTCTCACCCACCACTTGGTTACCCACTCTCGAGCTAGCTCACGGCGAGGCACGTACACATTGGATTTGCATGTCTATCAAGGCTTGCATGAGAATCTTGGCGTGACCTTAGAAATTGTCCCGGTCGCTTCGTTTAAAAGGGTGCGTACTCCCAATTGGTCCTGGAACTTAACATTCTCACCATTCGTTTCTTCATCCCCTCTTGAAATGATATATTTAAAGGCTATATCCTGCTGGTACCTTGGATTTCTTACAAAATTTACCACAATTTGCGGTATTGGTTATGATGCAAGTGTTCAGTTCGCTAACAGACACTCGTGAATAGACACGAGAGCTCCCTCCGGGCAAACGAAATCTGCAAATCCCTGGAAGGATTAGTGCACGGATAAAATATGTCAGCTCACCATTGAATGCCCAACTCCAATCTCTTCCGCACGCGGTTGATATGCCCGATGGGCTTCAAGATTTTATTACACAAAAACTACATCTGACTAGTCTGATGATAACGAATTCTTCCGTATTTCAGGAGGCCGACATAGTTTCATCATTTTCTGGAGCTTTCACGCAAACACTAAAGATTATGGCGAACAAAGAAGAATCCCCTGACCTAGCAGCCAATCCAAAATCCGGCTACCTGGCAAATACCCCAGTAAGAAATGTATGCCGGGACTGCGACGTCTGTCTTCAGAGTCCCTTTAGCCAAGCCTTGAATATTATTCAAACACAAATCGAAAAACTAACGGTCGATTCTGGAACGTCCGTTAATGCCAGGGTAGCTTTTACCGATACGGGCTTGGCATTACTTGTTCCCAACAAGACCAGGATCGATGACTTAGTCTGCAACGTAGATGCTGATTCTTCGAATATTCTGGCAATCCTAAGACTCAACCAAAAAGCAATAAAAAAAACAATTGTCAAGGGCAGGATCATTGGGAGGGCGGGTGCATATCATTCAGCGTACAATTACCCATATATTCCTATCGACGGTCTAGATATTCATCTATACTTCGAAAGTTCGACGATACAAACTCTATCAGCTTCCTCTAACTCTGGTGCCTTAAGACCTCACCAAACAGACTGTCACTATCTCGCTCCCGCAAGATTAGTATGTTCTTGCTACATTTAGCATTTGATTTGATTTACTAACAAAGCCAGGAACGAAAACGTAACCTGCTATAACGGCACGAACGATCACGGGCTACAAAAGAGGCATATGGGAGTGCGTATTAGTAGACTTATAGGATCAAATTCATAGGCTAGCTATAAAGGAGAGTAGAAAGATATAGAATTAGAGGTGTGACAACCGGCGATGCCTAGAGCCTCATTTCCACCGGCTCCACTTAGTACTTCCCGATCGGGACGTACCGAGATTACTATAGTACTAGGCATACCAACCTCTTATATATAAACTTCTTCTTTCCTTACCTTCTTTCCTCCGTAGTTATAAATTCTAAGTTAATGCTTAATATTGTTATATATCCTGTATTAATATATAAGGCGTTAGTTACACGTAATTACTGTCTTTTTAAGGTAAGCGTTATATTATCTATAACTCTTTTTAACTCGTTTAAGAAGATAGTAAATATCCTCCTCCCCTTAATTCTCTTGTAAGTGGTTACGACCTAGAAGTTCAAATATAAAAATGGCCTATACTAAGCCTTATAACTTAATAAATAGTAGTATTAAAACCTTTATTAATAGCGAAGTTAACATTTACTTCGCTACTATTACCTTCCTTTTCCTCCCCGACTTCCGCCTTTACACGACAAAGTCGATAACCTCTCTTCGCCGGACCTCTCCCTCTAACTCGCCAAGTCAAGCCGAAAGTCGTCCCTCCTCTAGCAAAGCAGTCTATTATAAACGACGCTAATATATCGTTCGCCTTTTTTTTTATCCCCCTGCTTAGCTCTTCTAATGTTAATATCCCCGGAGCTAATACTTCCGCTAGTACGCTTAATATTAACCTTAGCCAAGTAATAAGTTAATACACGCCAAAGAGCAGTATAAAGCGTATAAGGACACATATAAAAGAAACTGTCGTACAGGCACGGGCTAATGCTCGGTTAGCTGTGCGCTACGCTGGATATGGTTTTTGCCACGTTATACCGCTTTTAGGAGAACAACGTATTCCCTTAATTTCCTTATATATTTTAGATAACAAGGAATTACTTTAATTTAACTTATATTAATCGCAAGGCTTTACTTTACTTTTATACTATAATTATAAGCCTTGTGACGAAGCTATTAAGTTAGTATTCTTTCTTTTATACTTTATAGATTTAAGTAAAGCTATTAACGTAGAATTAGTAAGTAACGAATAATATCGGCGTTTTTACTTATTAACAAGTGTAGTTTACACTACTATTTTCCCTTTAACCTCTTTAGAAAAGAGTAAATCGAGCACCCGTACTTAATATTCTCTTTTCCTCTTTAATAAATCTATTAAACCCTTAAGAAAGTAACCCTCTTTTCGCTATAATAGACTTAACTTTAGTCTCCTCTTTTAATAATTAAACGCTACTTAAATGTAATAAGTAAACCTAAACTTTATAGTACTAAGCCTTTAAGTCCTTTTATATCTTTTATAAGGTATAAACGTTAATTAATTTAAAGCTACTAGTCGCTTTAAATATCCTCGAAAACAAGCCATAAGCATAAATAATTGACGAAGTAAAGGCATAATAAGACAAGGAGGCTCTTGATTTTAACTTTAAGAAGTAAATAAAGTGAGATAAAGACTAATAAGCACCCGAGCTTAAAGGACTTAAACCAAATATAATACCTCTTATACTATTTAATATTATTATAGTTACTCTAATATATATAGCCTTAATAAGGGAGTATATTATTAAATACGTATAATAGTCGGAAAAGGCTCGAGCTTATAAAGTAATATATAAGTAGATTTAAGAGACAGTTAATCCTTTAATCTACTAAAGTGTTATTTAGGAGTACGAGATTAAAGAGGAATAAAGAGTAAAAGAGTAACCTGATAAAATAATAAACGAACTAAACGACCTATAATCTTAGACTTTATAAATACTCCTTAAGGTGTTAAAGAGAGACTACGCCCTCTTAAAAACAAGTAACTTTACTAAAGCTTAAGTTAAATACAAAGAAAAGCTCGAAATCGTCAAAATAAGACGGGTTAATCTTAAGATATAGATTTAAGAGTAATAATTAACTTATTAAGATGCTTTATTATACGACATTCTAAACGTTAAGGGCCCCTTAGCGATTATTAACTTTATTAAAGTAATATAAGAGAAGCTCGTACTTAAATAAGCCCGTAAACGACTGTTTGAGGTCCTTAGAAACAATACTCTTAAGGTTATTTATAAGTACACGTTACTTTAATACGTTAATTAGTTATTAGCGCTTAATAAAGAGTCTCTTACGGCTACTAAAAGAAACAAAACAATTAAATTATACGTTACACTTAAAGGGAGATTAAATACTCTAAGAGTATTACTAATATTAAGGACTCCTTTATTAAATACCTTAATTAACACTTGCCTTTATAAAGTAAGCTCTTACTAACACAAAGTGATCGAGTGTTATAGACTTCGATATTACTACGACGGCTTAACCGAGGATAAACTACGTAACTTACTGTTTATAAAGGAAATTAAAGAAACTTAAATTAAGCTTAAAAAGGAGTTTCCCGACCTTAAGCAAGTAATCGGCAAAAAAGGGTAAAGACAAGTAATAATAAAAGAAATTGCCAAGGGAATAACCTTTAAAAACTCTTTGTTTTCTCTAATAACCTCGGCAAAAGCCTTAAAGTTACTAAGGTATCTTAGTAATATTAATATATATATATAATTAGTCTAGAGTTACTTAATAAGGCTTTCGCTACCTTAAGAATTTACGATACTATTAATATAAATTAACACCCGCTCTTAGAGAGTACCCTACTTAATAACGGCGCTACTACTTATTTAGTTAATTCAATTGCTTTACTAAAGCCTAAAACCTTTATTAAATTAATTAATAATAATAATATTAAAGCCAGAACGTGGAGCCTTATAATTAAAGGTTAAGGTACTCGTGTTTTTAAAGGTACTCTCTATAACCTTAATCGACTAAACACTAAGGACTTAAGGCTCTTTAACGTCGCTGTTATTAAAGGGTTTAATGTTAATATTATTTCGGAGGCTTGTTTATTATAAATAAGAGTTTATATAATAAGTTAAACTACACGTTACGCGTGGGATTAACTAAGAAGAGTATTATATTAAAGTAATTAAAGCGATAATTTAACTTAGCTTTCTTTAAATATAAGCCTTTTAATTACTTTTTAGCTCTTATAATAGCTTTTAACTCTTTAATTCGCTTAACTTATACCTTTTTAATATTCTTTACGCTTTAAAAGAACATCTAGCAAGGCTTTTAATTAAGTCGACGATATTTGAGACCGCGGCTAAATAACACTAGGTTATAGCACTTCCAAGTAAAGTACTTAAGGAAGGAAGCGTTAGAGAATTTAATTAAAAATACACGTAACGTTATAATCTTAAGTACTACTTAAATTAAGTATAAAGAGTACTCTTTAATTATTACGTAACAAGTTATTAGTCGAAGACCTTTAGAGAAAATAACTACCCGGCCTTTTTATTATATTTCTTAAGACTTATTCGATTTTTCTATTAGATTTAATAAAAATAGCTAGCTCTTATTAGTTAAAGACTAATACGACGGGAAATTTTATAAATAGCTCTTAAAAAACAAAGGGTTAATCGCTGTCTTAAGAGCTCTTAAACTGTTTAAGGCGTAGACGAGACGTTAATTTAGACTCTTGATTTACAAAATACGCTAAAATAACGATACCTTAGTTATAAGAATTAATAAATTAACTAAGTATAAAAAGTAATATACGGAAAATAATATTAATATTAAAGGTACCCCTTTGTATATGTACTAACTTAATAGGGGAGCTAAGCGCGTAAATAAGGAAATTATTAAAAAGTCTATTAAGATACGCCTTTTAGTAAACTTACTAAAGGAACTTTAAATAAAAGTAATTATAACGGCAATTACTCTTTATAATATAAGTTTAGCTACTCGAAAAGGCTTTAAGAGTCTAAATAAGATCTTTTACGCCTAGTTTAGGCAATATTTTCAGTACTACGACTTTAAGCTTATTTAAAAGCTTACTACTAATATACGACTTAACTAGAGCAATATATAAGCGTACGACTATAGAGCTTACCCTATAATTAAGGACTAAGAGGCTCTTTAATAAAAGAGAGTATTTAAAGTCAACTTAAAAGCACACTCTAAATACTTAATAAGATACGTCTCGTTTAATATATATAAGGTCTAAGTACTTTAATTATAGTGTATAATAGAGACTTAAAACGTTACTTTTAATAAATCCCTCTTTTATTCGGGCTCTCGAAACGTAAAGAGAGTGATCGGCCAGCCGCGCTTAATATTAAGAGATCTTATTAAAATATTAAAAAAAGAGGAGGGGCCCTAAGACGTTACAACTAATATAATTAATTAACTAAGCGCACTTAATATACTAGAATTAATAATAAGTATCACTTTAAAAAAGGAA
This sequence comes from Leptodontidium sp. 2 PMI_412, assembly GCA_021432625.1. Classification (NCBI taxonomy): domain Eukaryota; kingdom Fungi; phylum Ascomycota; class Leotiomycetes; order Helotiales; family Leptodontidiaceae; genus Leptodontidium; species Leptodontidium sp. 2 PMI_412. The sequence continues at coordinate 218,585 of MU270363.1, read as the reverse complement.
TAACTAAGCTAAGTAATAGGTTTTATAAAAACTACTAAGTTTATAACCTCGGGGGTACTATAGCCTTCGATTAAGCCTTTATTTATAAGGGTAAAATAACTAATATTACCTTGAAAAAAGTCAGGATTAATAAAACTCGTTAATAAAAACTCGGGGGTAAAATAACTAAGGAAAAGTATTAGACTTCTTACTTACGAGTACCTTAATTAAGTCTCAAAACGAGTCGACAAATTAAGACAGTTAGTATCTTAAAATATAATTAAGAGAGATGTCTTACGTGGCGTATTAAACTTTAAGAGAAATATAAGAGCTAAGGGCTAATTAATACTATAAGTTATTATATATTCTTAACGGCTATACGACTAAGAGCGCGGTCTTAAGCGTTAAGGAGTACTTACTTAAAGGGCCGGCCTTAAGTAATTAAAAGCTTCGCCTTAAGTAATAAAGTATAAAGAACATCTTAATTCGTTAAACTTAAGAGAAGAATTAAGTATAAAGTAATACTTATTACTTTCGGCCTTAACTAATAACAACTTACTTAAACCTTTACAAAGGAAGAGGATAAAAGATCGAGTAACTAACGACAGTCGAAAGACTCGAGTTAGTAATAAGATTACGAAACTAAATTAAAGCGTCTATATAACAACTATTAAAGAGCTAATTACAGAATCGTTAAACCCGTCGAGTAACCGTGAGCATTTAGAGGATTTTCTAGATACTTTTTAGCCTAGTTAGTGTTAGTCCACAGGTCCTTATATAAGTATACTTCAGTTTAGAAAAGGGGGTACGGGTTAAAGTCAGGGGTTAAAGCCTAACCGGACTAGTTTCAGTGGACATTTAGTAAGGTTTTATAATATATAATTTAACTCTCCTTATATTCTCTTAAAAAATACATAAACTTTTAAATTATATATTTATTACTTTATTATTATACTCGTATTAAAATATATTTATATATACGGCGTAATATATAAACTAATACTACACTAATACTAATTAGTAACAAGCTTATATTATTAACTTTACTATAAACAGAAAAGGTCTTAGGTTATAAAGTTAATTTTAGGCTTTAACTTAAGGATTACTTAATTATATTTTCCTTAAAGGGCATTTTACTTTTTCTAAATTATAAAGAGAAAGTAACTTCTCTCTTAAGACTCGATTAAGACTATCGTACGTTAAAGAAGAGTTATTATAATATAATAGTTACTTTACGAAAATTATTAATTTAATATCTTTAAATCTAGAACTTTAAACCTTCGAGAAACCTATTTAAGAACCCACTAAATTACTTATAAATCGTATCCGACACAATAATAGATACTTTAGACCGCACGCCGGAGCTAAAATTAACTCCGGAAACATTTAATAATACGACTATATTAAGAAAAACGCTAAATCCTAGTTTAATTTTTATAGGAAATACAACGGCATACTTACGGAGGTTCCGTGAGTCTTTTTATAATAGCCGTATTAAAGGAGAATTCCTTTTCTAGGACTTTTAAAAGTATTTTAAGGGTTAAATAATAAAAGAGTTTAAATTAATTAAGGTTATAAAACGTATATACCTTAAGAACGACTTACGAGCTTTTAGTGTGTTTATACGACGACAAAAAGAGACGAGGATAGTAAAGGCTTTAGTAAAGGTAATATAAATTAAGGAAAATTTATAACTAAAGTACTAAATAAAGATATAAATTTAGAACTACCCCAAATTAGTACTAAATCACATCTAGGAATTAGTCTCTCGCCTACTACCGCCAATCTTAATAACACTTAATAAAATTAACCCCTAATGTTTCTATAACACTAACTGAAAGTAATCATTTATTTTATAAAAGAAGACACTTCTTTAAAAAAAAAATCAGGAACAAAGCTTATAAAGACGATTTAGCTATTAAGGTTACTTAAGATTTCCCTTGTTAAAGGAGATAAAGCTAATAATCTATATAATATAACCCTACTTATAATCTTAAAAAAAGAGTTTTTATTTACTCTTAAGAGGGATCCCCTAAGTAGTCTCTACCTGTAGAGATTAAATAACCACGCGTTACTAGATCTGACTCTAATACTAGTAATATACCCACGGGACAAGTTATTACTACTATTTAAAGTTCCTAAGACTACTAAACTATATATAGAGCCGATTTGGCTATTATAGTATATTATAAATTTATTAACCTTAGACTAAGTAAAATCGTTAGTAAACCTTATTAAGATATATATTAAGGAGCTTTAATATAATAAAAACAAAAACTACTTAAATAAAAAGCTCTACATCTTCGCCAACTTATATTAAAGAGTATTAGTTAAGACTAAAGTCTAGAACTAAGCCTTTCTATTAATACTACGAGACAGAGCCGGTTTATACTATTATTAATACCTTTAGAATAAGGAGTACTTATTTAATGAGTTTATTAAAACGACCCGCGAATACTTTAAGACAAAGGAGAGAACTAATAAGTTCCTTAGTCGGTGGTTTAGTCTGACTTTCTTATTATTTTAGGGGGAGCCTTATTAAAAGGGAAGGCCGATACTAACTTAATTAAAGAACTTCGCTAAGGAAAGATAAAGCATTTAGCTTGGCTTAAAAGACGATAATATACGAAATAATAAGACGCTTCGCGATAAGCTTATATAAGGAGTATTAGGGAACCCCCTCTTTAAGATAGCCTTGTTTAAGGCACCTCTTACTTTCCTTACGTTAATAAACAATCTCTGTGCCGCTATCAGCGTTAAAGTAACTTATAACTCTAAATTAAGGGTGGGCAAGTACTTCAGATTTAATCTAAATCGCCACTAATCTTATATTATAGAGGGGGCGGCTTATTACTTTAATCGCAAGATGAAATTTTTAAGTAAAAACAAACGCGGAAACAAGTTCTAGCTTATACTAGATTATACAAGCTATATTATTTATAAGAAAATAAATTGCTATAGTAGTCGCTACTTTAATAAAGAGCAGGCAATGTCTAAGGCGAGATACTTTATTACGCGTAAGGCTAAAGAAGTAAGAGTTATAAATAAGACTTTTAAGAGCTACTTAGCTTATATTAAGGGAATCGACCCTGATTTAGACTAGAACCGGATTATATCCGAACACTATTTAAAAGGTTACTAAAATATAGATTTAAACACTTTAATAAATATTAACGATTCTTTAAAAAGTTCCGACGACGATAATAATAATAGCACTGTAAACTCCACAATTATATTTATAATAAATAAGGTATAATATAATACACGGGAAGTTATAAGGCAACTTAAAGAGAGGAAGGCTACTTATATCTTAAAAAGTAAGATTAAAAGACCTGCTCTTAGTAAGGCCTATATAATATAATAAATAAATAAATTCTTTTAAGGTTTATTAATTAATATAAGGGTGTCTAACAAAAATACAAGAGGAATTAATTAGTTACGAGCTTTATAACGAATTTAGGATGTTAAGTTTAATACTAGTTAGGCGGGCTAAAGCCGAATCACATTTAGTGCTAGTTCGCGGCCGTCCTTAGGGGTTACTATAGTTAACACTTTGGCTAAAGTAATAGACTTTTAAATTGTAAATACGGATATCTTATTTTTAGTTTGCTTATAATAGTTAAATATACTAAATACATAATATAATAACCTATATAATATCTTAATTTAAGGCGACAAAAAGCACTTAATTATGCGGAAGTATAAGCATTTATAGCTACTTTTAAATTGACATTGTTAATTACTAGACACTTTTATTAAAATAATAAATATATACTACTTAACTAAACCAGAGATACGTCGGCTTTATAAACGTTTCAGACACCCTTTAGTAAGACGTTTATAACACTTATTAAACTAAGTTAGCTATAAGCATAACTTAGAAATCGTATTAAGGGTTAAAGAGATATATAAGTATTACTAAAAATATATAAATACTTTATATAGGTTCCGCTTTAAGCTATAAGACGACGTCGACTTTAATTATATAGTTTATGTTAATATCACGATATTAAAAGAATAGTATGCCCTTTATATTATAAATAAAGCAACAGGTTTTAGTACGGCGAAACTACTCTAAAAGAGCCCCGGTTTAGCTACGGCTCGGGCTACCTTTAACACATTTAAGTCAGTATAAATTAATACTTATTTTAAACCCCCGGATTTCGTAATATGCGACTATAACATTAATTTTAATTTTAAGGAGTTTTAAAGTATACTCAGATTTATAAGTAATACCCCTAAGCTAGTACTTATAAAGGCACACTATTTAATTAACAAAGTTAAGCGATACCACCGCCTATTATATTATACTTATAAAATCGTTACTAAAAAGCACCCTAAATTAAGCGACAAAGACTAATTATAAATAGTAATAAAAGTAGTAAATAATACAACTAGACTTAACAAGTTTATCCTTATATTACTTGTTTTCGGCGTATGCTTTAGAATAACAAAGTTAAACCCCCTAAATCCGTTAATCGAGTAACGTGCGGTTATAATTAAGAAAGTTATAAAGGAGGTGTTAATGTGGCGGGGACAGCCGCTGATTTCTTTTGTCATATGACTGGGCTGGTCCTTCGCACATATAAGGAGCTAACACTTGACCACAGAATGTCAAGAACGTAACACTAGATATATTCTATTTGTTAGAACCTTTTCCCTCCCCTCCTTTACCGATTCGTACTCTCCAGATATGTGATATCTTTAGATTTGATTAATCTGTTATTTACAGAGCCTAGAATCTCCTCCGGTGGCTCGTTACATGCTACCCTCTTGTTATGTGGATTGGGGTTCGTCCCTCCCACATTGATTGCACTATGTTACCTAGAGCTCCCGCAATAAGTAACAACTTAGTTAATCGTGGTGAGACTCGATATACACGGTGTAAAGCTTTAGTTGTAGGTATGTATTTGTTTAAGTCTAAGGAGTTATTTTAAAGTGTCGATGAGAGCTTTATATAAGAGGCTTTCATCATGGGCTAGTCCTAAAGTGGCTAGTGTCGAGTGCTCCTATTTATGTCCTGCGACCTCTGTTTTTGCCCGTCCTTTATATTCACGTAATTCGCTAATTACGTGAATATTATTATTTATATACTAGTAACTCTTCTTAAGAGCTTGCCTTTTTCTCCACCTATTTAGTCAACCTAGCGTTAAACTTATTAGTTTCGATTAGCTTACGTAGTACTAAGTAAGCCTTTGACTTAGTTATAGCGTCAGCTAAGTTACTAGTTCCGTCAATCTAATCGACTTTATCGATTTCCCTACGTTCGTAGCTTTAGTAAAGGCACATAAGGTTGACTATAAGTCTCTTCTCTTGTGTTATACTTAGTTTAACGATATAATCGTCGATTAATTTGGAATCCGTGTAAATGCGTAGCGGAATAGTCGTATTAAGCACTACCTTAAATGTCGACTTAATAACTAATACTATGTCGAAGCCGTTGCTTATAGTAAAGAGCTTTGAGGCTAGTACAAATCGAGTGATTCTCTTACATTTTGTACTTAACTAATAGAGTATATTAGCTTTTTCGTCCTTATTAATAGTAATAATAACGAAGCCGATTTGTAAGCTATACTCGGCGTTATTAACGAAGCTTCCGTTTATAAAGACAACTATTTGTACACTGGCAGTCTTTAATTTAATAAATCGTAAGCCTTTACCACTATTGTCCTTCTACTATTAGAGTCTCTTATTTAGCTCTTTAATATAATAATACTAAAGATTAGTTACTTGTGCTACACGTAACAAGTCAAACGCGGCTTTAAGTTGCGAAATAATACTAAGGTAGGCTCCGCGGGCTCGTTATGCGACGTATTACTCTCGTAGAGTAGCGTTCTTAGTGACTTTGCCTCTAGTGCCGGTCATATCTATTACTTTCTCTTAAACGAGTTATAAAGACTCAGTCTATTATACTTAGTCTAAATATATACTACTATTAGAGCTAAGAGTAATTATGCCTCTATTAAACTTAAGAGTATAGTTTACTATAAGCTCCTCACGTGGTTTTGCCTTCTTTCCTGACTTTAGTAACTCCTCTTCTTCTTTTACTACAAATTCGCTATTAGCTAAGAAGAGTATATTATCGGTTTGTAAGCCTACGATACTAAAGCTATTCTTGTTATTAATATATATAAGGCAAAGATTAAATGTTAAGTCCTTAGTGTTAAGTCTAACCTTATAATACTTATACTAAGTGTTAAACTAATAGTTTCCTAACTCTAGTACTCTGTATAGCGGCTTTCTAACGCAGAAGAAGTAGCCTTCTTATTAAGGTACGCCTTTTAGTACTCGGACATAGATTTCTTAAACGAGCTTTATATTTAACTATATATAAGCTTAAGTTATGTCCTGTAAGTAAAGCTTATACTCCGGGAACATCGTTACTAGACAAAGTAAGATTCTTTAACTTATGTATTAAATTATTAGTAATTAAGTTAGCACAATCGTCTTTCCTTCGTTATTATATACTTAGATAACAAGTCTTGACTTCTTATAAGTATTTAGTGTGCTTGCGTCTTTAACTTCGTCGACAAAACGTAAGTTAAATATTCTCGTACTAACGAGGATATCGTAATAGTTTACGAACTTAAAGGTCTAGTTATCGATTAGTCCGTCGATCTCCTTTTGTCGTAAATACTTGTAATTTAATTCTCTGTTAACGTGTATAGTAATATCGTGCCGTACGGCACGTGGTCTGCCCTTACGTCGTCGAATAAGTACAAGAGTCGTGTCTAGTAGTATAATATCGTCAGTGTTACGACAGGTATGCTTCGGCTAGGGTTCAGCTAGGTCAGGGGTCCGAAACAGGTCCGACTCCCCTCTGACTCCCTATATATATGGCTCCCTCCTGTAGAGTAGCTCTGTAGTTTTGTATTCTAAGTGTTAAGTCAACCTTCTACGTCCAAGGCTCTTGTGTCGTGACAGTCAGCTAGCTTTAGTTATAGTTCCTAGCGATTCTCTTGTGTTAGTTCGGCGTTATTTTGTAATTCCTATTACTCCCCGTGTATTAATTCTACGTCGTTTTACTCTTATGTCTCCTATAAAAATAGTCGCATAGATATTAAGTGTAAAGTTACGGCCTTATTATTGACTTATATAATATAGTCCTCTCCTTAGGTTACTAATAGTATGTGTGGGCCTATTTACTCGCCGCTCTTCTTTTTGGGTCTCTCTTTATACGTCATTACTAAAGACTAAATTAATAAATCCTTGACAGTCGCTGTACTTAGTCTATTACGGGTATATAATACTTTATTAACTTGTAATTACGCGTTAAGCTTCTAGGCCTTTACTATAGCTTTCTTATCACGTAGAATACTAAAGGGGGTAGAGAAGTGAGAATTAGTGAAGTAGTAGGGAGTAGACGATTAATTGAGAAGTGCTTTACCCTCTCGTTGAGAAGGAGAAAGGTTCGCTATTTAAAGTAAGGTGGGTAAGTTTAGCTAGCTATAGGTGTGCAGGAAGCACACTTAGTTAATTAGTGGGCTCGCGTAGTAGGTGCCGCTAACTATGTACTGTGATACACCCCTTAGCTGTGAAGCGACTACGCTAGGCTAAAAGAAGACGGGAAAATAACATTTAGTAGTATAAGAGTTTGTTTTGTTTACAAATTTTCCTCTAGTAATAATAATAACTTTAACGTTAACTTTAACTTTAATAATAATAATGTCTTCTGTAAGTTGAGTAATGTTCCCTTAGTGTAGTGATCGAAGTCAAAGAATCGGGATTTAGCTGGCTAATTATAAAATCGAATTTATAAGGGCTAACTATAATAAATAGATCTCTTCTAACGCTAGTACTATTCTGGCTTGTATCCCCGCTGCCCCCTCTTTCCTTGCCGCCGCCTTCGAGCGCTTCGCCGTAGCTAGTGTACTCACGGACATTTAAGAGTATATTTTAAACGATGTTTTGGGTTAAATTCCCCCCCCTTCCTCTTCCTTAAGAATTCCTTCCCCTTAGGGTTAGAGTTTACTTACTCTTTTTACGGCGTTAGGTTCCTCTTTCGCCGGAGGCTAGGGAAAGCCCTTTGCGGCTCCTATTACGCTCTCTTCTCTCGCCGGCTTTACTAGCTCCTCCTCCTCCGAGTTCGTCGACGCCGTTGAGACCGCCGAGATTAAGAAGAAAAAGGCTATATTAGTTATAGGCGCGCGACACGCGGTGCCTTACTAGTATTATACTCGCTTAGCCCTTAGTAGTAAGAAAGGCAAAGATAGTTTATTACTTAGTATTTACTAGGAAAATATTATTAGGCGTAGTACTTAGTACTTTTAGTACTCTTTTAGGTATAAGTATGTCCCTTACTTTATTAAGGTAGCTCCTTTTACTACTTGTCTTATTAAGGCGATTAAGGCCGACGAGTCTTAAAGAGTTAGTAATTATAAGAACCCTTTTATTAAGCTCGCTAACCTTAAAAGTTTCTTAACTAATATTAGGTTACTTTCTGAATAACTTTAAAGCTAGAGGAGGACAGGCGCTTATAAGTAGTAGTAGTATACTTTTAGGGCTTAAGAACTTTATAAATAATATAATTACCCCTTATATTTACGTTATTACGTTACGTTATATTGTTTTTATATAAGGCGGGGCTTAAGAACCTTTAAATAATTAAGTTATTCCTTGTATTTACTTTGAGAGGTTTAAATTCTTAGAAATGGCCCTAGTAATAATAGAGGGCGGATTTTAAGGGCTAGCTACTTTAATAATACTACTTTAATAAAGGAAACTTAAAGTGAGTATTATAGCTCTTATAATATACTTGAAATAAATAATAAAAATATAAGGAATAAAGGAGATATATAATTTAAAAGAATATAAGTTAAATTAAAAGGAAGATTTGCGAAGGGACGATTAAAAGAGTTATAAAGTAGTAAATATTTACGCTTTAACGTCCTTGAAGTTTAGAAGAGCTCGGAAATAATCGAATTATTAATAAGTAAAGTTTTTTATAAGTTTATTAGTTAGTATTTTTGTCGTAGATAAATAAGTAATCTCAAAAGTACCTTTAGAGTACTCTTAACGAAGTTATATATTTTAAATATTAACGTAGCGTAACTTTATTATAATTCGCTCGCCCTCGCTTATAATTAATTAAATTGTTTACTTATTATTATAATAGATTTTCTAGACTTCTCTTAAGTTAAGAAGAATCTCTATAAATAGCCTTTTGAGTATTATTATTACTTTAGTAGTTCTTTTGACTCCTAGTAACTTTACTTTAGTAGTTAAAGTAGTAATTATGGCTTATAAACTAGCTTTTTAATTAAAAATACCTTCGAAAAGAGTAGCAGTAAAGCCTTGGGATAATCGTCGAGTTTTGATATCGTCGGCAAAAGAGGTATTTGAGGCAATAAATAGCTGAATTTCTTGCTGTTTTATTAAGTACTAAATGGCTAGGTATTAAGTACTCTAAAGGCATTTAATAGTCTAATTTATAATCTTAATATACTCTTCGCTTAGATTTATTAAGAAGTAAGATAGTCGCGAAGCTGCGTATATAATATCGAGTTTAATAAGAATTACTAGGTAAAGTACTAATCCGACCTTTTCTTAGTACTCTTTTATTTAACTAAAGGGAGTAATACCTTTATATTTAATAAGCTTGACTCTTAAAAGTAATATACTCTTTAGTAATAATGTCGTTAAACTGAATTTATTAGCGATTTTCTTAATATATATGTCGTGAGTAAGAGAGATTATTCCTTATACTCGATTCCTAATAATTTTAACTCTAAAGAACTAGTTTTTTATCTCTATTTCGCGAAATTTATATACTTAATAAATTCTAGTAATTATAGCTTTAACTAAGGCGAGATTGTCTTTATAATAAAGAACTAAAATATCGTTTATAAAGAATAATATAAATATCTTTCTCTTTTAATTAAAAGACATATAAGGTTTTTTTTTATTTATAATTAAACAAAGTTATATAAGGGTCTTAATAAACTCCTTATATTATAAGAAAGAAGAGTCCCTTATACTGTATAGTACTTGATTAACCTCAATGTATAGGCTATAAGAGTGATAGTTGTCTAGTAACTGACATAAGACTAGTGGCGAATCTTTAATTCGAATGTTACGGACTAAGTACACAGGTACTTGAGGAAAGGAAAGGAGACCTTAAGCTTAGGAAGGCCTTCCGATCTCTATAATAAGAAGGGCATCTAAGAGAACTTTAAGACTTTATATATAGACATAGTATTAAATAATAGAATGTATAATAGAATATAACACTAGCTACTAGTTAGTATTACAGGAATAAGTAAGACTTAAGTTACGTAATAAATCTTAAGATTATTAAGATCTTAAGATCTAAGGAACTCTAAGATCTTAAGATCTAGGAGATCTAAGGAGAACGAAGGTTCTATATAAGACTGGCACGTCTATTATTAAATAGGAGCTTTGTACTTAACTTAATATAGTATTTTCACTTATACTTAGTAACTATCTTCCCACGTACGTGATACACTTACTTCTCGATTATTAAGATTAACTAGCCTTCTTATATTTACTAAGTAAATACACGACTGTTACACTTTAAGCACCTTCTTGTTAGAAGTACTGACTTACGTATAATATGTCTCCTCTTACTCCTAGAAAACCCGCGCAAGTAATTAGCCTAACGGCTAACACTGTTAATACCTTATTATCCTTATTAGTAACTAAGGGGAAGTCACACTACGACGATATAGAGATAACTAACGCCCTTAAAGTCCCGTTAATAGAGCTTAAGGAGTCTCTTAAGGTTAAGCTCCCTAACACCTTCTTAGGTAATCGTCGAGACTTAGAGACTTAACTTCTTTAAGTTAAGCTTTATTAGTACTTTAACGACAATAAGTTCCTTACTATTAAGAGCTACTATATTTAGACTACCTTATACCTCTGAGGGGAAGCTATAACTTAGGTCGAACCCTTCCTCCGAGATTACTTTAATAACGAGGACACTTACGGAGTTATACTTACTACGTAGTTTATATTTAAAAGATAAACAGGATTTAAGCGCGAAATCCGCTAAATATTTAGCGATATTAACGTAACTAAGACTACAAAAACTCACTTATATAGCCTTAAGTAGACTAGTAGTGTAGTTACTTACGCCACGGAATTTTAATAATACGCTAATAAGACCGGCTAGAACTTACAGTCCTTCTTTAGCTACTACTAACGAGGACTTAAGGATAATATCTAATTAGAATTAACTTAGATTAAGCCCTAGGCTTACGACATTATTACCTTAATCAAATAGACCGTTTGTATCGGGAACTAGATCTACGAGTTTAAGTAAAAATAACGATTCTTTAAAGGAAGCAACTACTAGTAGAGGGCTAGCGGTCGGCAAAGACATAATAAGGTAAAAGAGAACTAATAGTTAGACCTTATAAAACTCGACGTAACCTCTTATAAGGGCAAGGGGAAGCCTCGCCAAGGCGGGCCGTCTAAAGAGGTTATAAACAAACGACAAGAGAAGAAGTTGTGCTTCGAATGTAGCCTCCCGGGTCATATAGCTAACTCTTATTAGTAAAAGAAGTCCTAGGCTAGCAAAAAACAGGCTAATGTCATAAGACGAGGCGGGTATAACAGGCCAACTAAGTAGCTTAACGCTACTAACACCGCCTATTACCGTATAATAACTAATAAGCTCGAAGAACACCACATTTATACGTAGTTAAATAAAGTAAGTAACAGTGACAGCAAATAGAGCTTTACCGACGACAATTACATTAACTAGTATATAAATAAGCTAGTAGGCATTATCGCCTTACTCAAAGCCGCTTTACTTAAAAATAACGTAGCCACCGGCTACGACGATAATATAATACCTTATAACAGCGACGACGACGGCGTCGAATATATAGACGTTAAGGAAGGCAGTGACGTAGCTAGCGAAAAAGCTAAAGGCCTAGTTTAGACACCTAAACTAAGGCCTCCTTAGCCACCCTTCTTAAAACTATTAGTAAGCGAAATCTAAGAGGTTACCTAAAGGGAAGAGAGCCTGTACTAAGAAGCCTATAACAGCCGCCATTAGACTAATATTAAGACTTAAGTCACTTATAAGGAACTAGGGAATATATCCCTTAAGGGGCCAAAGTAAGGCGAAAGGTATAAAGTAGTGTTTCGCGACTATAAGCGTATTAGATAAAAGTAAGTCGAGTATTTTAGTACATTAAAGACGTATATATAATTTATATTACGAGAAATCATACTAGTACTTAACTTATAAGAACCCCCTAAACAAGGGCAGCGGTAGGAAATCCTAATAAAATCAAAAAGGAACCGTATATAGGTTAACTTAAGTAATGAATTACACGCTTATTATAAATAGTATAACCTAGTCACGTATTAAGAGCTTAAAATTAGCTAAGTCTTCGACGTATTATACGCTACAAAAGAAAGACGATCGTAGAAAAACGTCCTTACTAGTCAAGTCTATTATAAGTACTTTATTATTAAGTAGCTAGCCGCTATAGGCGACTATTACCTAATAGTAAAAGTAATAATTAAAGGAGTAAAACTAAAGGTAATAGTAGATTCTAGAGTACAAGGGAACTTTATATCTCTTATTATTATAGTCCGACATCTCTTATTAACTAAAGTCAAGAAGGACGGGTACTACTTAATACTCGCTAATAAAGGACTTACCGCGAGTGGCCTAATTGACGTATAAACGGAATACTTGCGTATAAAGATCGGCGGACACTTCAAAAAGATCTAGTTTAATGTAACGAAAATCAAGAATTACGATATTATTCTCGGACTTCTATAAATAAAAAAGCACAACTTAAACATTAACTAAGGAACGAAATAACTGCAGTTTAATAGTTATATAGACTACTTCTAAGCTTCTAAGGGAGTAATAAGCTTAAGAGAAGTTAACGCCACCTTTAAAGAAGAGCTTAAATACCTAGAGGAGGATTTACTAATAAAGATTATACTATTAGCTTATAATAAGTTTACGGCACTATTTAGAGAAGAACGAGGCATAAAAGCCTTACTTAAACATTAAGACTATAATCATTAGATCGAGTTAGTAGAGGGTACTAAGCTAATATTCCAGCCACTTAGGGAGTATTTAGTAAGCGACTTAATGACAATTAAGCAATATATTAATAAGAACTTAGCAAAAGGGTTTATTAAGGAGTTTAAATCCTTATAGGGGAGTAATGTCCTTTTCGCGAAGAAAAAAGACAGAGGACGACGAATATATATCGACTATTGTCGACTAAATAATATCACAAAGAAAGATCGTTATATATTATTATTAACTAAAGAGTTACAAGACAGACTTACTAGGGCTAAGATCTTTACTCAGTTAGACCTACGGGGCGCGTACAACTTTATCAAAATAGTTAAAAGTAAAGAAGAGAAAACAGTATTTCGCACGCGTTTTAGTCACTACGAGTACACGGTTATACCCTTTAGACTAACTAACGCACTTATTACATTTTAGCGTCTAATTAATAATATTTTGCGGCAGTACTTAAACGTAACTTATATATATTACTTAAATAACATTCTAGTCTACTCTAAGAACGAGGAACAACACGTAAAAGACGTAACGGCTATCCTCGAGAAGCTAAAAGCCGCTTTTATACTTCTTAAACCCGAGAAATACTATTTTTATATAAAGGAAGTTGTCTTCCTCGACTACGTGATTACTATTACTAAATTAGCTATAGACCTTAAAAAGATTTAGGTAATTATTAAGTAGACTAGACCTACTAATATTAAGGAAGTATAATCCTTCCTTAGATTTACTAACTTTTACCGGCAATTTATTAAGGACTACTTAAAAATCGCAGGGCTACTCACGGAGTTAACTTATAAGGATAAAGAGTTCGATTAGACTAATAAAGCTAAGAAAGCCTTTAAAGTACTTAAAAGGGCCTTTATTAAAGAACTAGTCCTTACTTCCTTTACACTTAATAAAGAAATCTAAATAGAAACAGATTCTTTAAACTACGCTATTAGCGCCGTCCTTAGTTAACTTAGCGAGGATAAGAGATAATAATTAGTCGTATATTATTCGCGGAAACTATTACTAGTAGAACTTAATTATAACATTTACGACAAGGAGTTACTAGTAATTGTGGACGTAATACGCGAATAAAGGGTCTACCTCGAGAGATCGCCTTACGAGGTACAAATCCTAATAGACTACAAGAATCTCATTTATTTTACGACTATTAAGGAACTAAACTAATAATAAGTTTAATAATATAAAACGCTTTTTATAATTAAGCTTCGTATTTCTTATATTAAAAGAATAGAAAATACTTAGGCAGACGCCCTAAGTAAGAAACTAGAATATTTCGTAAATAAAACCTATAAGTTATATATTATACTTAAGAAGGATAGTGACTCGTTAGTTATTAATTATCAGTAGCTAGCTATAACGGGCTAGGCCGTAAAGAAAACCTAAAAAGGCTACGCTAACGACCCAGTCGTGGCTGAACAACAGAAACAGTTAGGCGAAAGATTCTCCTTTATATTAGGCGGAACTCTCTTGTACTAAGGAAGAGTCTACGTACTTACTCGAGAACGGACGAGCTTCGTTAAGGAATAATATAGGCTACTAGCTTATAGACACTAAGGGATCGCTAAGACGTTATTTAAGCTATTTAGGGAATATTATTTCCTAGGAATAAGGAAAGTAGTCAAAGACGTAGTATCCTTGTGTAACATATATATACAGAACAAGGCCAACTATTATACACTATATAGACTTATAAAAACACTAACGACACTACTACGCCTATAGAAGTCAATCGCTTTAGACTTCGTAGTCGAACTACTACTCTTAAAAGACCTAGTTATAAGAATCGAGTACGACTTAATTTATATAGTTACGGATAAGTTTACTAAGTACGCGTATATAGTACTAGTATTAAGAACCTAGAGCGCACTACAAATGGCGTAAGTATTCCTCTAAATAATCTTCGTAAATTACGGAATACTAGACGAAGTTATTTTAAACAGAGACAAGCTCTTTACCTTGAAGTTCTAAAGAACTCTAATAGTACTCTTAAGAATAAAACAGAAAATATTAATAGCTTTTTACTTATAAATAAATATATAGACAAAACAAATTAACTAAATAATAAAGACTTATCTTTAATATTATATAAACTATAAACAGGACAATTAGGTTTAATTACTCTTACTTGTTTAGTTTGTATATAATAGCGCAGATTAAGAGACTATTAAAGTATCGCCGTTTTATACGAACTACAAGTACAACCCGGCGGTATATAACTTATTAATCGCGGGTCAAGGGACTGCACAAGAAGCTATATTATAAGGGGATAAGCTCAAGTAATTATATAAAGAATTATTAGCTAATATTTTATTTATAACACAAAAATCAGTTATTTATTATAATAAAAAGCGTAGTATAAGACTAACGCTAAAAGAGGGGGATAAGGTCTACTTACTCTGAAAGAATATTATAACTAAATAACTAAGTTACAAATTAAATTATAAAAAGCTAAGATTATTTAAGATTATTAAAGTTAAAAGACTAGTTAATTTCTAGTTAACACTCTTAAAAACAATAAATATTTACCCGGTATTTTATATATCTCTCCTCGAACTAGTACTACTAGGAGCGCCAACTACTCTTGTCACTAAAATACAGCTGATTAACCTAAACGCTAAGTATAAAGTCGAGACTATTTTAAACTGTTAATACTTTTGCGACGTCGTTAAATACTTAATTAAGTAAAAAAAGTACTTATAATTAAAAAACACCTAAGAACTTAAGTTTAACCTCTACTACCTTAGGTTACTCCGAAGTTTCTATTAACGAAACTTAAGTCTACTTAAAAGGAGTCCCTAAAGTCTAATAAAGGCTCTTTATATAAAGGGAACTCGGAGGAATCGCTAGCGGACGGCGGTATAAGCGGCTGAGCGGCAAAAGCTTTCTTTTTCTTTCTCTCTTCCGCCTCCCGCGCCTCCGCTTCCTTTAACTCGTTTATACTCTTTAATTTACGACAGAACATTTTTACTCCCTATTTCTTTAAGAACTTACGTTATCGCGCAAGACAGTCAAAACGCCCGGCGGCCGCGGCTATAGCCTGAGCTAGTTACGTTACGTCGTTACGAGCTTATTACTTTTTAGTATTTAGTTTCTGTTTTACTCTTTTTAAAGTATCTTAATCGCCTATCGTAAGTATTTTAACATTACACTTCTTCCTTAGACGAGCGCACTCTAAGTAACGAGTCAAAGAACTTATAAAAGACATAATACACGTCTTCTTAGTCTTTTTATATAAAGAATAAGGCATAGTTTTAATTCCAGAGGATTTAATTCTTTAAGAAAGGGCTAATTGTTCACGAATTTTCTTGTTTTAGTCAAAGGGCATAGTAAAAGAAGAAGATAATTATAGGCTGTCGTCGATATTTTCTTTGGCGTACTTAAGCGTAAGGACTACGCTAGGCTAAAAGGGGGATAGTATTACGGACTAAGTACATAAGTACTTAAGGAAAGGAAAGGAGACTTTAGGCTTAAAAAGGCCTTCCGATCTCTATAATAAGAAGGGTATTTAAGAGAACTTTAAGACCTTATATACGGACATAGTATTAAATAATAGAATATATAATAAAATATAGTACTAGCTACTAGTTAATATCACGGGAATAAGTGGGACTTAAGTCACGTAATAGATCTTGAGATCGTTAAGATCTTAAGATCTAAGGAACTTTAAGATCTTAGGATCTAAGAGATTTAAGGAGAACAAAGGTTTTATATAAGACTAATACGTCTACTATTAAATAAGAGCTTCGTACTTAACTTAATATAGTATTTTCACTTATATTTAATAACTGTCTTCTCACGTACGTGATACACTTACTTCTCGATCATTAAGATCAACCAGCCTTCCTGTGTTTACCGAGTAAATACACGACCGTTACATCGAACCGCATTAATAAATGCGTTAATAATGTCGAATTATTATATTTCTAAGTCAGAATGCGCGGCTAAAGCTATAGCTAGTCGAAAGCTTTTTAATACGAGGGTTACGGCGTACGTTAAGAGTATAATAGCCTTGTCTTAGAGATCGCCTCGTATAACTAGCCTTAATCGGTATCGAGAAATATAATTATCTAGAGCCTCTTTATAAATAAAGACTTATATTAACGGCACAAGCTTTATTAATTTAGCTTCGGATTCTTTTACGACTCTCTAATAGTCTCGGGATTCTAGGTTTTTAATTTTAAGCTTAGCGTCGGCCTTAAACTACTCTCCGAATTAATAGTTTACTAAATCCTTTTAGGACTTTAACTCTTTTAGAGCGTCTTTCTAATAAACTCGAGGTAGCTTTGTTTTTAAAGTGCTTAAACTAAAGTCTAACACTGAAATCTTCTTTACTTTCTTTGATTTAAATAGAATTATTATAAAGATTATATTATATAGCGTAGTAAGCTTTTTACTCCCCTAATCTTTAAATAAATAAAGAGTTATAAAGGAAGTATTAAAATACTTAGGGATTACTTAATTAAAGTCGATCGTTTCTACGCTTTATATTATCTTTATAAAGCTTATAGTTACGAAAATTAATAGACTAACTCTAGCGATTCAATTACTCTTATATTAATTATATGCTTCTTTTTATAATAGTTTACTTACTCTTAAAAAAGCTCCGGCGATTTAATTACTCTTATATTAGGACTATACTCCCTTTAGCTTTAACTAGTGCTTTTTCTTAACTAGAGAGGCCTCTCTAATTCTGATTTACTTAGTTAATTTATTTTTACTTAATATTATAAGAGAGGCTTTATCCGCGGCGAGTACTATTAGTTTATTTATATACGCGGGGGCGTTATCTATTACTTAAGTAAGGGCTTTTTTTATTATAATAAGTAGAATATATACTGGAATTATTACTTATAAATAAGTATAATTCTTAAGTATAGTGGCTAAGGGTATACTCGCGCTCTTTTTAAGCGGAGGTATACTCGCACGTAGTAGTTTATTTGCGGTTAAATCTATAGGAGACATTTGAGAAACACTAGAGCTCTAAACTAGAGGTAGTATGTTCTCTAGAGACTAAAGTCTAAGATTTCTTTAAGCTTATAGTAAATTTATTTTCTCTATTACCCCTAAGTTTAGGAGACTAAGAGCACTGCTCGGCTCTTTGAGAGCTCTAGTTTCTATTAAGTCTGTATTAAATAGTCTAATTTCCTTAAGGATTAAATTAACGTCTTAAATCTCGTCTTTTTCGATAGCTTCTATTACGTCTTTAGCTTTAAAAACGAGCTAGCTGGCTTGTTTCTCGTGCTTAGTTAAGTTAAAGAAAACGTTCTTATTAAAGGTTATATTCCGTGAGATAATAACTTAGTATAAAATTAGTACTTAGATCTTATATATATTATTAGTAACGTAACTAATAAGATATTTAATATAAGCTTTAAGGAGTACTTTAAATACTTGTTTATTACTTCCTGCTTCCTGATTCTTAATTAAAAGGTAGGCTCGCGATCTATAAGCGTATATTTTATTTTAATCTAGTCGAAGGTCTATAGTTAATTTTTTGACTATAACTAAGTCGTAAAAGCGAAAATAACCGCGAAACTAAGTATTAAGGGCCTTATTAGGCGATTTCTAGCCTCGGCTCTTTAACAGGCTTATATTATATAAAAACGTTACCGCTTGAGTTACTTTTGGCTAAAGAGCTTTTAAGAGGCTTATAGTTACTTATATTATAATTAACTTTTCGATAATTTCCTTTCTAGCACGCTCTAAGAGATTATTTAGTTCGTGAATATAAGTCGGACTTAATTGGATTTGGATGCCTTATTATTAAGTCTACTTTTAGTATCTCGATATGCCTTAAGGGGGGATTACTACTCTCTCGTTATTGTGCTTTAAAATACAAATATAAAGGCCGTACTTCTGTTTAATCTAATTATTAATAAATTATAAGATTTCTAATATTACTATTAATAATTTATTTAGAATCAGGAAAACAAGGATTTTTCTATTATACTTGTTTTTAATAATAAGTAATTAATTAAAGCCGTCATAACTAAGGTCGTAATCAAAAAGGTCCTACGCAAGTCTCTAAAAAGGTCGTAAAGATACGTTTTCTAACGGCCTTCGAGAATTGACATTTATAACTTAAGCTATAAAGTAGTACTCGCATTTAGCTTTACTTATTCCCTTAATTTTAACGTTCTTAGTATTCTCTACTAGTATACGAAGAGCCTTAGGGCTAAGGTACCTTACTCTTATATATTATACTTCTTCTAAATTTGTGCGTAACTTTAAGTAATCTCTTAATCTCTTGAAGGGCCTTAGTGTGCGCGTAATAGTTAAATATAATAGCGTGCTAGTATTACTTAATAAAATAAATGAAATAAAGTAGTTTAAAGTGTTCTTATATTTAAAGAAAACTAATTAATACTTCCAAACTAAAGTGCGTATAACGCTATTATTAATAGGCTCCCTAAGACGTAAAGTTACGTTAAAACCGTTATTTTATAGCCTTACGTTTAAGAGCCTTGCCTCTGAGATAATATTAATATAAAAACCTTTAATAACTACTACATTCGTAAGCTCTAAATCGATTATACCTCCTGGAGTAGTAAGTGTGTTTTTTAAAAGACGACGACTTCTACTAATAACGAGTAGGCTAAATATATTAGCTTTTATTATATCTTTATAACTTAAAGGAATAAAGGAACCTAAGACTAATAAAGACTTATTATTAATTATATATATAGTATTATAGTTGTCGAGAAGAGTACTTTAATAGAGCGGATGTCGGCCGTTATTAAGCGCGAATATACTAAGAGTTTAAAGAGTAAAAGGGTTTATAATAACGTATGTGATCTTTGAAATAAGTTTATTAAAGGTTTTGGGGATCTTAGTTTTTGCCTTACTAGGCTTTTTAACTGAAAGTACCTTACGTAAAGCACTTTACTCTAATTTATTTGCTTCTTTATAAATAAGCTCGGCTTAATCAGGAATTAGTCAGGGCTTTTTAATAGTTTAATTATAAAGTGCGGCCTTAAGACGGTTATAAGTAGTCGGTTTCTAATAATATTTGAAATTTAAATCTGAGAAAGCGATTATATAAGGGCACTTGTAGTACTTCTTATCTCGTTTACTACTAAGCGTTATAAAAATGCCGTTTCCGAGGTAAAGGCCGTATTTTTTAGTAGACTTTGTGTCTTTTATAACTCGCTAAAACTATAATCCGTAATGTAATAAGGAGTATTTCGATTCCTTAACTTCCGTTTAGCTTCTAAGTACTTAGTCCTTTATAATAAGCTCGTCTTTGCGGTTCTTAGCGAAAACAGGGTCTTATTTAGCTCTAACGACGTTTAGGAACCTTTCCGTAACTAAGGGTCTTAAGACAAGCTTAGAATCGGCTAATTTATACTTGTAATAAGATAGGAATTAGTTTCGGCACTAAGTTATAATATTAATACGACCGTCGTAGGCTTATTATATTAAGTGAAAATAAGTTAATTCGATGTCGCGCAAGTTAGTGGCCTTAGAGGGCGCGCAGTATTAGCGAAGCTCTTATATAATCTTTTAAATAGTATAAGTGTGCTTATTAACTTAAGTTAAGGAAATAATCTCGAAGAGTGAGGGGTTAATAAATAACTGTTACGGCTGGCCAAAGGTTGATACGGCGAGTTGACTCAAGCTTTGTATTTGGACTTAAGGCTACGCTCAGAATCGAGAAGAAAAGACAAGGAGGAAAGGAGGGCTCTCTGTAAGGGAGGGCTCGAGTATATATATATATAAAGGACCCTCCTAATAAGGCCTAATATAGTCGAGAACTATTCACGTCAATATGTCGCAGGCTCGCCACTTAGTCTTCCCTATTAGGCTTAGCGCCGTCGCATAACTAGCGATACTACGAGCCAGTGTCGGTTAGAATGCGAGGCGCATCGTAGGTCGTAATAATAACTTAAGTGTAAAGTTAATTGTATTTAGTAATTACGTTACTTTAGTCGCTCTTCTCGATAATAAAGACCTTAAAGGCTCTGTTATATTTAGATTCGACTGCGGAAAAGAGTATTACTAGTGCGCCGTTTAATCGCTTTATATTTTTCTTTTAAAGAAACTTAGTCTTTATATTAAAAACTAGTAGATATGTTACTAAAGACGGAACATTAGGTCTATTAAGGTCGACGAGCGGCTAAAGGCCTTTATTATGCGCTTGAGCTTGAAATTCGGTGTTAAATTTAGTCTAGCCCTTCTAGTCCTTAATATAGTCGCTCCTGGAGTCGGCTATAGTTAATTTCCTAAGAATCGAGCGTAAGTAAAGACGTGCGGTGATCGTTAGAAAGAGTAGAAAAGAAGATGTAAAGTAGTATTTTACTAAGTATAAATTGTCGGGGCTCTGGGAGTTATATAGCTCTTAACTATTACGTAGAATACTAAAGGGGGTAGAAAAGTGAGAATTAGTGAAGTAGTAGGGAGTAGACGATTAATTAAGAAGTGCTTTACCCTCTTGTTGAGAGGGAGAAAGGTTCGCTATTTAAAGTAAGGTAAGTAGGTTTAGCTAGCTGTAAGTGTGTAGGAAGCACACTTAGCTAATTAGTGGGCTCGCGTAGCAAGTGCCGCTAACCATGTACCGTGACATTTCTTATATACGGCGGCTCTCTCTAATATAGTCTTTAATAAAACATCGTTTATTGTCATACGAGGGAAGGCGCCAAAGACGAGTAATATTAGTACTAAGCCGTCTAGTCCTACTATATCGTTAATTACCTTAAGGGCTGTTTATAATACGCTCTCTTTTAATAAGCCTAGTAATTCCGATTTGACTATATCGTAAATACGCTTTAGGATAACATAGTAACGCTCCACCTAACTAATAAAATAGTAGGCTTCCGTAAGTACGGGTTTTGTCGTAATTCTTAGGGAAGTGGCGTATTAATTAAATCTACGAGCTACGCTGGTGTCGATTAAGATTCTATGGAAATCACGTGAATTATATTGTATTTATACTAATTCCGTAAGTAGTTCTAATGTCTTTTACTTTCCTAGCTTAATATATAATAAGGCCTAGTTTATAAGCTCTATAGTCATAATCTCGGCCTCTTCCTATGTAATTTCTCCGTAGAATAGAATCTAGTGAGTCTCTACTAAAGTCACATAATATAAATATATCGCTACCGCTAAAGGTAGCACTATTAATAAAGAATTAGTCGTAAAACTCCTCTTATGTTCCTTCGCAGTCGACGATAAACTATTAGAATCTCTTATTAAACCCTTTTCCAAACTTGCCGTTAAATTTAACGCTATTCCGGCGTTTCTATACCTCTTTTGCGGCGTCTTGTTCGTATTATAAATACTCTATTAACTAATAACCCGGCTTCTTATATATAGTACATCGTTTCTTAAGTCTTTGTTTGTATTTACTAAAGCTTAATTTATTATAGTTCTTATCCTTTAGTCAGCGATAATACTTGCGGTCCGTAAAGAAGGTTTCGATCGTACTCGCGGAGCCGTAAACATGTTCGTACGTCTGAATAGAGCTCTTAAGTGAATTAACTAGCTTTATAAGCGTCGCAAGTAATGCGGAATAAGTATTTTGGTATTTAAGTAAGTCTTAATATATTTATATAAGCTTATTATACATAAAATTATCGCTCTAAAAGTCGTATATAAGGCCATGGCGTATATACACAAGGTCGTTTAGTATTTACATAAAGCATTCTATAAGACTCTTCTCTAGAGTCTTTTACTTATATACCTTAAGGTTAACTAGATTCTATTTAGTTAGGTTCGTACGTTTAAAGCTCGCATCTTTAAAGTAGTAAGAAATAGCCTTTAATATATACGCAAATATCTCCTTAGGGTACATCAGGCTATTATAGTAATATGTCTATGCGTCTCCTCGTAGTATTATTAGAAAAACTTTCGTATAATCGTCTCTACTTATATCGGCTCTTATATAATAATCGTAGAAGATATTAAGCTTAATACTAAATATGTCCCTAGTGCCGGCATATTTATCTTCTATATAATATATCTTTTCTAACTATACTAGCTTTTATCCGAGCCCTTCGTATTCTTATATAAGTAATAGTAATAGTAACTTATTATAGTATTCGTTAGTTTATATGTGGTGCAGAAGTGGAGCATAAAGTAGGGTGCTTTCAAAGTAGTGATCAAGTCGTCTGATTCTGTAAAAGGAGGCTCGTAGGGAGTAACTGACTATATACACGAATAGGGGCTGCTGACTCAGCGGTGCCATTGTTACGGTTGGCAAGAGGTTGATACGGCGAGTTGACTCTAGCTTTGTATTTGGGCCTCTAACTACGCTCAGAATCGAGAAGAAAAGACAAGGAGACAAGGAGAAAAGGAGAGCTCTCTATAAGAGGGAGCTCGAGTATAAATATATAAAGGAGCCTCCTAATAGGGCCTAGCGTAGTCGGGGGCCATTCATCTACATATCGCAGGCTCGCCACTAAGTCTTCCCTATTAAGCTTAACGCCGTCGTATAGCCAGCGATACTACAAGCCCGTGTCAGTTAAAATACGAGGCGTATCGTAAGTCGTAATATTACCCCCCCTTCTTAAAAAACTACGTTTACGTAGTTATAACTATAACCGTATTATCCTTTAAGTTATTATAGTCGTTAATACCGGCGTTATAAGCCTCTAGCCATTTTAGGAGAGCTCTTAGTGGCCCTTTAACGTTAAAATACTTTAAGTAGAACCGTTTAATTATATATAAAGTTATTATAGTATTTAAGTATAAGTATTATTTTAAGTCTTTGTCGGCGCCTAGCCACTTAATATAATAGAATAGCTTATTTTATATGACCTTAGAGCTAAAGATGCCTTTAATTTCCTACTTATTTTACTTAAGTAATAACTAAATAAGTGCCAGCGTAACTCTAACTTGTCTAAGTAAGGGATTATTAATATACTTATAGAGCGAGTACAAGTAAAAGACAAGATAGATTTACTAGTCCTCTAGTAGCTTAACTCTCTAACTCTCTCTTTCTTTAGCGAGTACCTTAGTTAAGTTATATTACTTATTAAAGAGCTTTCTTAAAAGTCGGTCGATATTTTAGTTTTAAGTGTCGACTAATACTAAGTCGCTAACGTCTTAATCGACAGCGTGTCGCCCACGATTCGCTAGTCGTTTTATTTTCTCTTATTAATTCTTTAAGGATAACTATATAACTTCTATGACCTCTTTTATTTATAATACTACTTATAGAGCCTCCTCGCGATTGAGTTTCTCTATTACTATAGCCGGCGGCTCTAAGTTAATTAAGTCTTAAGAAGTCCTTAACTTAACGCCATTAAGTAACTAAAAAGGGAATAAGCGGCCTAAGGACTTATATAATAACGTTAATTAAGTGATATTTATAATTAGTAAGAGGTTACTCTAATTATCTTAGTAATAGTAATAAAAGGGACAGAGCCGTTACTTAATATATTAATTCGTAACTTTTATTTAGCTGTCGACGTTTAAGTTATACGCCGTCGTTAGTTTTACTTTAGTCTCGAGAATACAATAATACTCTTTCTAAAAGGAGGAGACGAACTAGGGTCTTTAGTCTAAGACAATAGAGTCTGGTATACTAAAGTATTGAGTCTAATAAACAAAAAAGAAAATAATTATACTTTTCGCTGTAATTATATTATTATAAAGTATCGAGACCGGTTTCTTAAATAAGCGATTAATAATAACTATAACGAAGTTATAGCCCTTCTTATTAATTAAAAGTTTAGTAAAAATCCATCGTTAAGTATTAATATAGCCGAGCGAGGATTAGTAAGGGATATAAGAAGCTAAGGGTCTTATTCCTACGGGCTTTCTATCGAGAGCAACTACAGTTTACTACGTATCGAGCTATGTCCGTAGTAAATCCATTCTAGTAGTATTTGCGACTCAGTAATGCCTTCATCTTTCTAATCCCCGCGTGAGCTACTAAAAGTTAAGAATATATATAGCGAATAAGTGTCGTGCGAAGCTTTAGCGGCTCTAAGGGCACTTTTAGGCGGCCTTAAAAAAACAACTTGTCGTTTATTAACTTGTAATCTAGCGACTATTCCCTAGCTTTTTATTAGAGACACTCTAGCGAGAGAGACGACTTATTAGCCAGGAGCACTTAATTAATAACGTCGTATTCTACGATATTATATATTATTATAAAGTTAAAGTTTAGTTCCTCTGCGGTAAGCGTCTCTAAGTCGATTAGTACTCCTGTATTTGACTTTAGCTCTGGCTCTATCTCTAGGTCGTCACGTAACTTAGTATCGCGATTTAAGATTATAATGTTTATAAGTACTAAGAGTATCGTCTCTACGACTTTAATATAAGCGTCTATAAGATCGACGGCAAAGAACTAGAGGTCGCTAGCGACTCGCAGGTTAATTTTGTTAGTTAGAATTAACTATTAGCTATAAATAACCCGCTTATGTACTTTTATAGCTATAAAGTCTTAATCTCGTTAAGACAAAGTATTAACTAAAGTATTAGTCGTTTTAATATAATATATAATTGTGAAATAAAAATCTACAAAGAACTTAGTATATTAAGACTACTTAGCCGTAAAGTCCTTAATAGTTATAAAGTACTTTAGGGCTTAGTAGTCTATATAAATAAAAATATTTTTCTAGGCACTTAAGAGCTCTAAGCGATATTACTTAAATAACTAGAAAATCACTAATATCTCTTTATTATAGATTAAGTAGTTAAGCTCGGGGTCTATTATAGTCTTAGAAAAGTATCTTATAAAGTAAAAAGTGTCGTCCTTTTAAAGTTAAGATAAAACCTTAATAACGACTTTATTTGAGGAATTAGTCTTTAGCCGCGTTTACTTAATAAAGTCGTAATAACAAAGAATTAGTATAAATTAAAAGGCTTCTTAAAGAGTCTCTTATACGTTTTTACAGGCGTTATTAAAGACAAAGGGAACGTCTTTTCCGGTAAGTATTATAAGAGGACGTATAATACGACTATAGTCTTTAATAAATTAATAATAAAAGTTATAAAAGTTAAAGTAACTTTATATATCTTATATATTATTAGCGTATTATTAGTCTTTAATTATATTAATCTTCTTTAAGTTTACTTTTACGTTATTAACTCTAATAATAAATCCTAAGAACTTAGTCTTTTATATATTAAACTTAGACTTCTTAATATTAGCTTAAAGTCTATATACTTATAATATTACTATAACCTTTTTAACGTAAACCTTATATTCCTTTAGAGTAAATAAATATATAAGGATATTATTTATATAAGCCGCACAGAAGTCGTCGAGATGTTTTATAAAGATATTATTAATAAATCGCTAGAAAGTCGCCGGACTATTAATAAGGCCAAAGGGAAGGACTTTATATTTATACGTATTATATTAAGTATAAAAGGTTATATAGTCTTCGCTCTCGAGGGACATATAAATACAATAGAAAGCTTACTAAATATTAAGTTTTATAAAGACCTTTGCCTTATAAATACGAGTTATTATCTTATTAATTAGAGGAATTAAGTATAAGTCCTTCTTTAATAAGACATTTAACTTCTAATAGTTAACGTATAGCCAGAGACTATTATTAGCTTTCTTAGTAAAGAAAATAGAGGCTACGTAAGGTATACTAGAGGGCTTAATAAAGCCTTTATATAAGTTATTAATAATATACTACTTAGTCTCTAACAGCTATTTTTTAGTTATACACTAAAGAGGCTTAAAGAATAAGTCGTTTTCTTTAATAAGCTTAATTTAATAGTCTATACCTTAATAATATACTAATAGTTTATTAGAGGCTCGCCGGGAGAAGAGAGGAGTATACTCTTAGTACTTTACTAGGAGTTTCTTACTTATTAGCTTATTATCTTGCGCGTACTTGGCCTCTAAGGCCTCTTTTAGGGTTAAGTCTTTATTTATTAATATAAGTTTAACACTTAATTAGTTTAAAGCCTCTCGCTGACGACGAGTTAATTCTTAGTTAATCTTAAGTACTAATATTATAAAGGTTTACACTTTATTCTTTTTAGCCCTCTTAAGTCAAAGGTACGTCGTAGATATTATTACTACTAATATAAAGAAGATTTTTATAATAAGTACTTTTATTTAATAATTCGCTAAAGAGGCTCTATAGGTTCTCTTATCCTTAAGTAATAATCTTAGATTACAGGATATTAAAGGGTTTAATTACTCTTTTATAACTTATAAGCGCTCTTTAATTTCTCTAATAAAGCTCGAGGGTCAAGTTAACGAGACGCTAGTAATAAGTCAGACAGGGACCTTTGTCTTAGGGGAATTATTAAGCGCCACAAGTCTAGTTTGTCTCTAGTAGTAGTTATTTATATTTATAAGGGTATCCCTTTATTCCGCGTTAAGTTAATAAAACTTAATAATTAGCTTATTAAAACAACTAATATTAACGAAGACTCGTTAGTTAAAGTATAATTAAATAAGTATATTTAATAATTATTCTAGTCGATTATAATTCTTTATATACGACTACTTTAAGTCGTAATACTTAAGGAACTTCTAACTAATTAATACGTTAGTGTTTCTTAAGTTAGTTATTAAAAAGGGGAAGTTAATTCGCTAGCGGTCGATTATTAAAGTAAGTAAAACGGCCGTATTAATTAACTTGCCTTTCTTATTATTATAACTAATTAAGATAATTAGCTAAGGGAGGAATATAAAAGAGATATTAAATTACTTAACGAGTTAATATATAAAAGAGGTTTTAATAACACTAAAAATATTAACTTTATTATTAATATATATAAAAGTCTTAATAAAGAATCTATTCTTTCTTAGTTTAATATTAATTAAGAATTATTATTCTCTAATAAAAGCACGAAAATTAAATACTAAGTCCTTTTATAAATTATAGCTTATGTCGAGGTGTGAGTCTTTATTACAGCCTAAGAGTTTTTTAAGAGCTTATTAGTCTTTAGTTCCTCGCCGACGACTAACTAGGAAATTGATTTATTAAGAGCCTAGTCTTTACGGCGTTTAAGGCAGTTGCTAGCCTAATAGCCGGTCTTATTATAATAAAAACAGGTGTTAAAAGAGACGTCCCTAAGTATAAGAGGAAGTATAGGGGACTTAAGTCAGCGCAAGACAAGTAAAAGAAAAGGCGTATACTAGCGGGTATTTAACGACTGTCTTAGAGTCGGTGGTCTTTATACGTGAGTAGTAGGGGTAGGTGAAGTCGAACACTAGCTGTCCTTTTTTAGGATACCGCGCGAGTCACTAGTACTAGTATTATTAAAGGAGACCCGAGGGGCTTCGCGGACAGTAATAATAACACGTCTATTAGCTTGTCTAGTAACAATATTCCGTAGCTCGTAATTTAAGACGGCTAAGAACTTATTAAGAGCCGTATAATCTCTAGTGAATTTATATTTCTTAGTTTAAATGTCGTACTTAAGCTTATTTAAGACTTTCTTATATATGTCGTTAAACTAATAATTAAGTGAGATTTTTTTAGTAGCCGTGTATATTATAAACTTTATATAGAACTTATTATAAGTTATATTACTTATTTATAATTAGTTATATTTAAGCTTAATAACTTATACTTAGTTGTAATTAAAGAAACGTTAGTCTAAAGCCTTTAAGACGTCGGCGGCCTTATTAAAGTCTCCCGCAAAGTCGGGGTCTATTCGTTAAAGGATAATAGTCTTAGCTTCTCCCTTTATATATTTAAAGTAGGCATAGACCTGCGATTCGCCGGTAAGGAAGTTACTCGAGTACTTTTAAATAAAAAGCTTTATATTTATCTTTTAGGCGTCGTATTTAATTTCGCCCTTATAATCACTAAAGGGGGTATAAGGGTACTTGACCTTATTAGGCTCGACAGTAGGGATGGCGGGGTTTAGCTTAGAGAGGTAATAGTCAGCGGTAGGCTAGAGGTCCGCCGTAAGAGCTCGTATTAATTAGTTAGAAGGAGAGGGAGTATTAGTCTTTTAGTAAGGGTTATTAATAATATATTAAGTAAGAGCTTATATAACGGCGGCGGCGACAATAGAGCTAATAGAGTCCTTAATTAACTAATTTACTCTAACTTATTAAGCGGGGGTAAGGCCCTTTATATTAGTAGGCTCTAGCGACGCGTTAAAGAAACACTAGGGTTTATTTTCTAAGTTTAAGTCAAATCCGTTAAAGCTTTCTAGCTCCTTTAAGAGAGTCTCGACTAAAGGGATAAAGGTGTCAGTAAAGCTTAACTATATAAGGGCGCTCCTTTCTTTAGAGCTTCGCCGACGAGAGGGAGAGGTTAGTAGTAATAGTAAGGAAAAATAAAGAAGTATTTAAGGTTATTAATCGATTTATTAATTAAATATACGTTTTAAAATAATAGCGCGTGTTAAGTTACAATAAGGCAAGTTAATCGCGAGAGAATATCTAGCTTTTTTTAAGACAGTTTATTACGAGGGCAGAGAAGTACTTATCTATTAAATAGGCTAAAGGTATTAAGGCTCGTTATTAACTTACTATAAGGGCAAGTCAATAAGGCGCAAGACTAAGTAAGATATAACACTTTATAGTAAAGGGGTATTAGTCTTTTCTTATATTATGACTAATAAGAGGTTAATATAGCGAGTTGACTTTAGCTTTATATTTAGGCCTCTAGTTATACTTAGAATCGAGAAGAAAAGACAAGGAGGAAAGGAGAGCTCTCTATAAGGGGGAGCTCGAGTATAAATATATGAAGGAGCCTCCTAATAGGGCCTAGCGTAGTCGGGGGCCATTCATCCACATGTCGCAGGCTCGCCACTAAGTCTTCCCTATTAGGCTTAGCGCCGTCGCATAGCCAGCGATGCTACGAGCCCGTGTCGGTTAGAATGCGAGGCGCATCGTAGGTCGTAACAGCCATAGTGCCGCATGCCCGTGCCTGTACGACATTATAGTTATTGTTGCATATTAGGGTACTACTAAGTCTTTTATTAACTTAGTTCCCGCTACTCCCTATATAATAGTTCTACGCCGCTCTGCCGTTATTATTAGGGGAACAGTTCCTCTCGGTAAGTACGTGTATTTAAATACTCTAGCTAGTTAGCGTGGGGCAAGGGGCGTTAGTTCCTTAGAAGTGTTACATTTTATTGTTCTAGTACTAGATTTAGAAGTCGCGGACCTAGTGTCTCTTAATATTAAGATCGAGCTTAAGTCGTTATATTCTTGCGTACTAGTGAAGAGCTATAGTAAACCTTTAGTAGTTACGTAGGCTAATTATTATCGTTCTTAGGTGACTTTTAAAAGGTTCTCTAGTTAGCCGGTATATAATTAGCTTTCTTCATCTTCTTTAAGCGGAGATTAAAGTATACTGACTTAGAAGGAAGAAGCTCTTCTTATATGGCTACTATCTCATTATCTTCCTATACTAATAAGTCTTCTTTAGTTTAATATTCCTATAAAGCCTATACTAGCGGTTATGTCGTACTAATATTAACTCCTCTTAATCTCAATACTCTAACTATTTTATTAAGTTTGTCTTTACGTATTACGCTCTATAATTATAGGCTCTATTTAATAAAGTCGTCCTAAAACTCCATTCGTAGGTCTTCGTCATCGTATTGTCCGTCGAAATATCTCTAAATGCGGTCGTCGAAGTCGGAGTAGTTGCGCTTAGTTAATATAAGTAGCGAATATTTATCTCCTTTCTTCTTCTTAAGTAGCTCGTAAAAGTCTTTAGCTTAGGAACCTTCTCTTAATTGTAATTAATAAAACATATTATAACTAAATGATCTATTATTTCTAAAGGTGGTTCGTTAGAGGGTCTGTCGTATTCTGATAGAGGTCGGTCGGGTAGTTCGCTAAATAGTAGTACGTCCTTAAAGTTGTTTAAATTATAGCGTGATCGAGTTATGTTTATATAAGTCTACTTGTCGTTAAGTAATTAGGGTTTAGTATATTATAGTTATATAAGAGTAAAGGTCTTTTGAAGTGTTTATAGTAAGGTAGGGGCAGGATATTGAATATTAAATATCGAATTTGATATCGAAAATCGGTGTTTTTATGTAATCGTCGCGCGTTAGTTTCTTTATATAATTATAGGTGTAAGAAGTAGTTTAGTAAGTTGTTTTTGTTAGTTTTTATTATTTAATTTAATTCTAAAGGTCCTACTAATATAGTACTATCCCAGTGCCCGCGTGAAGTAGTGAGAATCGTTAGTTAAACTTAGGGTCGGTTTGCCTTTACGAATTTAGTTAATATAATATCTCCCGATTCCTACGTAAGGTTGTCGTAGTAGTAAGTTCAAAGTACTACCCTCGTAGTGTTCTTAATAACTCTCTCCTTTTACTGTCTTTAACTAGACAGCGCGATTCGAGTGCTTTGATCTATAAGCTAATTAGTATTAATTATACTATATTACTTAAAGCTCCCGTAATAAGTAACAACTTAGTTAATCGTAATAAGACTCAATATATACAGTATAAAGCTTTAGTTACAGGTATGTATTTATTCAAGTCTAAGAAGCTATTCTAAAGTGTCGATGAAAGCTCTATATAAGAGGCTCTTATTATAGGCTAGTCCTAAAGTGGCTAGTGTCGAGTGCTCCTATTTATGTCCTGCGATTTCTGTTTTTGCCCGTCCTCTGTATTCACGTAATTCGCCGATTACGTGAATATCATTATTCACACAGGAGGTATAGAAAATTTATATTATATACAAAGTTAACAATATATTAGCTACACAAAATAGCCCCGAAACTACTTATATTCACGATCTTTACCTTAATAATTAAGTTTTAATATATGAAGAGGATAAAGAATAAATAGGACCTTATAATTTCTTAAGTATTAAGGGAGAATTATATAAGATTAATATAAGAAATAAGAGAATACGTACGTTCTAATCGACTATAATTTATCCTTTTAAAATAAATACCTTTAGTATTAAACGACAAAAAAAACTTATTAAAGGATATTTATAAGTAACATTTAAAATCCTTAATTAAAAACGCCACCGAAATAACACTAAACTCACCTTAAATTACTATTAAAATTCTATTTATAAAACATATCTTAGATTTATTAACTATTAATAACGATTATAATATTAAAGTATTTTTAATTAAGAAGGAAATAAGAGATTGAGAGCTATTTATTAAACTTTATATTAAAGGGAAGATTATAGCGCTTAGACTACTATTTTAATAGTCCCGAAGAATAGAATATAAAGCACTTATTAAAAGGGGTGTTTTTGTGCTTATTTATAAGAACGACCTTAAAGTAAAAGGCTACCGCATTTTTAAGTTAAGAATTGTAAACGAGGTTAAAGGCAAAGAAACGTTAGCTTTATATAAAAAGTCAAGACTAGTAATTTAATACTTTAATAATAAAAGAAAGAGAGAGATTTTGACTTAGTCTCCGACAATTTAACGATTTAGCTAGTAATTACTTATATTTTTAGCCGCTGCCGTTAAGTACTTAAATCGCCTCTAAAACTAGTCTAAATCTCATCTAGTTATTAAGGACATTACTTAAGCTTACGTCTAAGCAAAGGCAAGGCTTCTCCGGGATATTTTTATATAACTACTAAAAGAGATCGTAAGAGATTTTCCTCTTGGCATAATATTTATAATAGTACTACTATTATATAGTATACTTAAGTCCGGAAACTATTAATTTAATACATACTATAAATATTACGTAGAGAACTTATAAATAGAGACCTTAATATACGACTTATATTTACTAATTAGTACTAAGGAAAGCTATAACTTTAGTGTCGTGGGAATATAAATAAACGACACGTTAATTCTAAGAAATAAGGACTTCTTAGTAAAAGAGTAAAACGAAGTTACTAAGGCCGGTTTTTTAACGAAGCCGATATAAGTACTACTTCTTATTAAAACTATTACGTTTAATAAGTATATTATCTCTATAGACGAAGATAGCCTTTATATGTCTTAGAAGGGTCAAGAAGTAAGGCTAGAGCTAGTCGACGTAAGAAAAGAGGACTATAAGAAGGCCTATAAAGAGTAATAAACTCGTGCGGCTTACTTTACTATTATTTATTAACTAGAAGTAACATTTGATCTCTTAGTCGTAGCGTAATATTAAGATTTAACGAAAGACGACGTTAAGGTCTTAAACTTACGCCTTAAATAGTAAATAAATAACTTAAAGAGGGGACTTTAATACGTACTCGTTAACTTATAGTCTATAAAAGTCTACGTTTTTGTAAATAGCTCTTTTACTAATAATAAGGACTTAAGTTTATAAATAAGTTTTGTATTAGTAATTAGTACTAAAATAGTAAGGGATACGCAATTTACTTTAATTAGTAATATTATATATACTATCTTAATAAAATATAAGAGAGTAACTTGTATAGTACTTGTATTAAAGTTATATATTATAATAACTAACATTAATATATTAATCTCCCTTAATACTATTATTAATATAGTAACTAATAAGCTTAATATCCCGCGTCTTCCTACTATTATTTATATAGATTCTTTATCCCTTTATAAGTGTATTATTAAGCTTAGTAAGACAAAAGAGAAGCGCTTAATAATCAATATTATAGCTATTCGTTAATTATACGAGCGTAGAGAGTTAATAGAGGTTTAATAGATTAATAACATTAATAATCTTACTGACGTTATAACAAAGAGTACTCTAAATAAGGCTCTTCGGGATTTTATTAATATTAATATCTTTACTATTAAAATAAAGGGTTAAGTTTAACGGTTAATTAGAGTTAATTTAGATTAATAACAAAGGGGTTTCTTATACTTATTAATTTTTTTTTATATATTTCCTTATAACTCTTATTTTATTAATTTATTACTTACGATTATTGTCGCGCACTAGCGCAGTTCTTTGGTCTAGTGCATGCTTGCGTAAGCACTCCAGGTATATAAACCTAGTCTCCAGCTCCTCTCTTTAAGAGGACAACACTTAATTCAATTAATCTTTAAATATACTTTCTAAAACCTCATTTAATCGTAGAATCTTTTAAACTCTTAAGCTAATACTCGTCTTTTACACGACAGTTAAGAGCCACACTTGTCTCATTTAAGTTACACGGCGTATTCGTAGAAGAACTTTTAGTTAACAAGTTCTACGATTATTTAACCTTTACTTTTAATTCCATAATTATACATTAATCATTCGATATGTCTTCTACAAGTATTAACGAACTTACTAAGCTCCTATTGTCTAAGATCTTATGTACTAAACTAGAAGACTAACTAGTATAGTTTATATACTTTACGCTTATAATAAATATACTTAGACTTTGGCTATACGTCGACTTTAATAGAAAAGATACTGCGTCTCTATCTAAAATCTTTAACACTACTCTTCTAACTACTAAAGAGCTCGCGGAGGAAGTTAATACTAAAAACAATATAGACTATTAACTCTTTATATATACTTACGGAAAATAACTTAAGACTTAAGTAATAAATAATTAAGTAGTAATTCTAAGAAACGCTAAGAGAGCTCTTAGATCCTCGAGTACCGTAGTAAGTAGTACAACTACTGTTAGCCTAGGTTCCGAGGGCGGAGGCAATTAAACGTTTACGCCTCTAACCCCTAGCATAGGGGGGAACTCTAAAATATTTAAACTACTCTTAGCGTTATTAATAAGGCCTGACCTTATAACCCCTAAGTCACTCTAGGAGCAAGTGGAAGCTAAGGCCAAAGAGTACGTCCTCTAAAGTGTAATTTAGTAGTCCCGAGCTTCTAACTACTTCAAACTTTATAACTAAATCGAGAGGAGTATAACTAAGTAATTCTTTAGTATTATAGCAGCTCGAGTAGTACAAGAAAAGCGCATAAATATTTAAGCGATCCTTCGCTCCCTTAAGGAAGTACTTTATTAAACGGAAATGTCGATTTAAACTTAAACACGAAACGACTACCGGGAATCCCTTAAGACTAAGGGAAAAAGTAACCCTCGCGCATAAATTATGTCTCACTAGGAGCTTATTTAGAAAGCTTAACTATATAAGGTGATAGACGTAAAAGGAACAATTAGTATAATTAACTTCCTAGTTACGGCAGGGAACTTTAATCGCTTATAAGCAAAGCGCTAAAATGAGAAAATTCAGGAGTACAAGACCTTTAGTCTTCTCCCTCCTTATACTATTAATTAGCTAGCTTGATTCTTTTACGCTAATAAATCAAGTCCTTAGTATTAAGCTCTTTTATTAAGCTATAGAACCTGAGGCTATAGACACTTCGCCACTCTTAGCAAACGATCGTCTAATAATAAAGCGACATTAAAAAGTAATAAGGACGCTTATAAACTTTTAAAAGGGAAATCCCCTAAGAAGTTATGCCCTTACTAGAATAATTAGACCCACAAATAGAGCCCTTTAAATTGCACTCGACTTTAACTTACTATTTATAAGAAGGTCTATATAAAAGACCTTAATAGAAATGTTAGACTAAATTCTCTAATAGACAACGTCATAATAAAGTAAATCCGATAGCGCTTTATTAGTAGCAAATAAAAGGGATTACGAGACTAGATTAGATTAGACAAACTAATGTTTTAAGCTACTAAAGACGCCATCAAAAGCGCCAGTAATAAGGGCAAAAGTAAGTTTACGTTCCCTAGAAATATCTTAGACAAAGGAGTAAAGAGCGGCACGTAAGCACAAGTAATAATTCTTTTAAGCCTCGCAAAAGATTACTAACCTAGTGTTTATTTTATATAAGACTCAGCCTACCCCTTGTCGTCGAGTACTCTTCTTAATAGTTATAATATAACTAATCTTATTAACAATCGTTTACTCTTAAAGCCAGGATTATTTATTAAGTCTAAACTAAAAGACATTGTGGAGTGTAAAAGCTCTTAACTTCTAATTATAAGACGTGGAATTCGCGTTATAAAGGGGTCTCTTAAGAACTCAAATAGGGAGTTATTTAATTTAACCCTTTACGACGTTACTATTATAAAAGGATTTTATATTAATATTATCTCTAAAGCTCGTCTTTATAATAGCGGGCTTTAGTATTATAAAATAAATTACACTCTACGCTAAAAGGAAGAAAACGATCTTATAAGGGACTACTTAATTGTATAACAATTAGTTCGTAAGTAAAACCTTATATTCTTTAAATTTAATAAGCTTTCTAATTATTCGTCGAACTCTTATGAGATCCCTTTTAATACTATAAGTACTATAATATTTCTAACGCTTAAACAAAGTATTAGTAAATTCCACAGACTATTACGAGAGTATAAAAGACTAAGAATAAATATAGAAATATATTAGTATTTACACTCTAGACACTTAGGGCTAGATGTCTTAAGAAAGCTAACAAGTTTAACTAAGAATGTCAAGATTACTAAAGTAGTAGGGAGAATCAAGTGTAAGTATTACGTTCTAACTCACGTATTTTAAGTAATCTCTAGACACTTAATCGAGAGACGATCACTTAGACTATTTTAGAGAGTCACTTAGGATCTCTTCGATTATTTAATTAGATTTAGGAATAACTCCTAACTCCTTTTACTTAAAAATAAATACAGTAGACTACTTGTAAGTTATGCCCTCTAAAATAAGGAGTATAATATAGTCTTCGAATACATCGAGAGCTTTAAACGCTAGGTTTGTAGGCAGTTTGGACTCTTGATATATAGACTAAAACACGACTAAGAAAAGGCAGTCATTACTATTCGTAAGTTCACGAGATATAAAAACTAAGCTGAGATACTTAGAATTAAACTTAAGCTTTTACTTACTTTAACTTATAAGTTAAATAGCGGCGCCAAAAGGGCTAGCTAAGAAGTAATTAATAGGGGAATTAAAATGAGGCTCTTAGCAAATCTCCCTACAGAACTAGCTATCGAATGCGCACTAGGAGGCATTTACTTATATAATAGGAGCCTTAGGCGCGTGAATAATTAATAGTTACTATTAGAAACACTAAATTAGTAGTTTCGTAACTACTTTCGATAGTATAATCTGGCGCTCGTTGCGAAGCTTACTATAAATCTTAGACTAAATTAAAATAAGATTTACGTCTTTAGGTATAAAGTATATTTATTAATAATAGAATAAGTAAAAGGGCAAGAGAAAAGAGCGTTCAAAGTAAATACGCGTGCGCACATTAAATACTTAATAGGTTTTTATACTTCTAATATCTACTAGATTTAGGTGTTATGTCTCGACTGAATTATTATTACGTGTAACGTACGCTTTAATAAAGACTTGTTTTATAAGTTAAGTTAAAAAGAAGTAATAATTACAGTTAAAGAAGCTTAGTCGATTTGCGATCTTATTAAAGAAGATAAATTAGTCGTAAACTAGGCCGGAATCCTAGAGAATATTATAAGTAATAAGACTATTAAGGAAGTAACAGTTATAATTAAAAGCGCTCTAATATTACTTTCTAAGCTTATTAAGGGACTGACTATTACTTTAAAGAGTTAAAACTTAGGGGTAAAGGATACTAGAGAACCGAGTATTATAACGGGACTTTTAACTCTTAAAGTTACTCTTATATTAGACAATACACTAGTTAAAGTACTAATAAAGGGCAGGGAGTAGAGGTCGAGTGTGTACGACTTAGGGCTTACGCTAGGTATAAAACAAGACTTAGAGGGATCGCGTCTAAGTGAGAATATATAACTCATAGATTAGGCGTCGAACGTATTATAGGACTAAGCTAGAGGTCTGTCTCGAGCTTCTAGACTCGAGATTCAAATACCGTCATTTACTTTAGAAGCGGATTACTTGCGAGTAAAGTCACTATTATTAAAAGAAATATTAAAGGAACTAACTAAAAACTCTAGTTAAGTAACTTAAGAAGTTGCGGATAAAAGTCTAAAGTAATTAACTCCTTAAGCGTAAGCTCCTAGAACCTCGGATTCGTTATTAAAAGTAGTGACGCGCTCTTAAACTAAAGCGTTAAGAGCTTAATTAAACGTATAAAGATAGACGAGAGTAATAACATACTCTTAAATAAAAGTTAAAGCCGCTACGGCTTAATCTAAAACTTTAAGTACTTGAGAAAAGCTAGTAAGGAGTATAAGAAAAAGAGGGAGACTACGTAGAGGAAGTAAAGGTAATAAAGTATTTATAACGCTTATTACTATCTTTAAAGAAACGCGCTCTTAAAAAGGTAACTTTAATCTCGGGGGTAACTTAAACCTCGGGGGTATAAACTCTAATAAGTACACTTTAATTAAGCACAATAATCTTTAATCTAAAATTAACTAACTTCTTTATAGACTTATGCCTAATTAATATATGTCTTAAAAAGAATAAGACGATTTTAGGGAATTAATTAAGATAGTATATTTAATAATCGTAGTAATAATATAAGTAAATCGCCTATTACTAAAAAGGAAGCTCCCACTTCCTAAAGTCAAAGTCTAAGATCTTTTACTAGAGCCAAAGAAGTAGAGTAATCTTGAGAACTACTTAATAAGAAGGTAGTTTTTAAAAGACTATAAGTTAGAAATAGGGAATATAAATAAACATAAATACTAGTACTTATAAAAGTACGATTCGAGCACTATAGACACACTTGTCTCGCTTATATAAGTCTTTAAGTACAAGCCTAATAAAGACGGATATATCTTAAGATACCGCTCTCGAATAGTAATTTGGGGTGATCTCTAAAGTAAGGCAACAATTATATTAATATACGCTAGCACGCTCTCTATAAAGTCTTTTAGAATCGCTATAATACTCGTAGCCTATTTTAATTTAAAAGTCAAGTGCTTTGACGTGATTAATGCCTTTATTAATGCCTTGAGAGATATAAACAGTAAAACAGTGTATTACTAATTTCCACCCGGTTTTTAATAGCCTAGCTAAGTATTACGAGTTAATCGCGTACTCTACAGAATACGTGATTCCCCTTACTTTTAATATAAATATATGAGTAAGACTCTAACTAATCTAGGGCTCTCTCCTTGCTTAGAGGAGCCTTATATATTTATAAATCCTAAACACAAAATCTTAGTCCTCTTTTACGTAGACGACATCTAAGTACTCTATTACTGAGATAATTAAAAGCTCGGACAAGATCTTATTAAGTGTCTAAACTAAGTATACGATATATATAATCTTAGAGATATTAAGTAATTCTTAGGGATTAAAGTATTACGTAATTAAAAGCGTAAAACGATCTCCTTAGTCTACAACTAGTACCTTAAGAAGATTGCTCGTAAATTTAAGTAAGTAAATAATAATTGTCTAACGACACCGCTGCCGTAAATCGATCTTATTAAATATATAAGACAAGTTTCTAAGAAATATATTAAAGTATACTAAGAGAGAGTAAGCTCTGTCTTATACGTAGTAATTATTATAAGACTAGATATTATATATATAATTGCCTTACTCTTATAATTCGTAATAAACCTTAGGCCTAAATACTTTATTATAATATATTAGCTTATTTACTACTTATTTAGTACGCGCTTCTTAGGCATTGTTTATAGTAAGCACTATAGTAAAGTAATTATTATTGCCTTTAACGCCTCTTTTACTAATAATATAAAGACACGACGATTATCCTAAGGTTACGTAATCTTTCTATTTAGCGGGCTAGTGATCTAGAAAGTATTAAGACAAGTAATAATCATTACTTTAATAACTAAAATAAAACTACTTATACTAGAGTATATAAGTAAAGAAACTATAACTCTTTAGCACTTCTTTAAAAATCTAGCTCTTAATCTAAGTAAGACATAAGAGATTCTATATAATAATTAACAAACTATTAGGCTCGTTATAAATAATATTAAAAGGATCGCGACAAAGCTACGCTATATTAATATTTATAATATGTAGTTGAAGTAAGAGTATACTCGCGGATCCTTTAAAGTAATATATCTTCTAACTATTAATATGCCTACTAATAGTCTCACGAAGAATTTGTCTCGCTAGAAATTCGAGCTTTTTAAAGCTCTCTTAAACCTTAATAATTATAGATCTCAAGTTAAGGAGCTTTAAACACATTTATTAAAAGTATATTAAGGAATTCCATATTATTTTCATTTATAAAAACTTTTCTACTTAATAAATTAAGTATCTCTATAACTAAAACACTAGAAATCCACTTAATTCCGCTTAAATCTTATAGTAAATCCGGCTAAACTTAGCCAAAGATCTTATAAATTTATAAAAAAAAAAAACTTAACCGAAACTCTATATAAAAACAAAAAGATCCCTGTAAGCCTAGCCAAATCTTACTCAAACTTAAAGCTCTTTAGACTAAAGTATACTAGCTATGTTTTTAAATATATCTATTATATTTATAGACTTTCCGCGCTTTCTAGTAACTTTATTAACTCCAGTTCTAGCCTCATTATCTGAGTTATCCTTCTTATTATACTTAAGAGGAAGACGGCGCGAAGAAGAGGGAACGATCTTATTAGTCTCCTTTTTAGAGCTTAAAGACTTACTTAAATAATCAAGGAGGGTCTTAATAATAACGCGATACTTCTTAATAGACTTAAAATAATTAGCTTAATAATCGTTAATAAGTTATTAAAAAAGGAATTCACATACCTTCTAATCGTCGGCATTAATAGCGCGGACTAATCTCTTACCGTACTTCAAAAGATCATTAGTGGCGGGAGAGTATAAGTAGCTACTAGTGTAATTAAAGTAGTAATTACTAGCCAAAGTAGTGTTTATATAATAGTGTCCCTGATCTCCTTTACTATAAGCGGCAACTCGGATATATAATAGATAAGAATTAGTAAATTCGCGGCCTATAGTATTATTAATATATACTCTAATACTCGATTAATAAGAGTAAGATTTAAATAAATAAAAAGAAATATATACTACGAGTTTATCTTACTAG
Source organism: Leptodontidium sp. 2 PMI_412 (assembly GCA_021432625.1). Classification (NCBI taxonomy): domain Eukaryota; kingdom Fungi; phylum Ascomycota; class Leotiomycetes; order Helotiales; family Leptodontidiaceae; genus Leptodontidium; species Leptodontidium sp. 2 PMI_412. Next base: position 177,862 of record MU270363.1, on the reverse strand, counting down.
TAAAGGTCCCTTAGAACTCTTACAAGACTAGCGAGGAGAAGTAAAAACACTAACACGTTTATAAGGTTAAAGATTAAGAACTTTATTTAATACTCTCTTAAGAGTCTTTAGAGTATTAAAAGAAACTTAAATAGCTATTTTAAATAGCGTATAAGTAGCGCGAATAAGAAGTAAAGATTTTAGTAAGGAGAGGCGAACAGAAGCACAACGAGAGCGGCGAGAGATAAGTAAGATGTTATTATTAAAGTTAAATACGTCCGTAAAATAGAGAGGATCGCCTAAAGAAATAATAAAACGAGAAGGTATAAAAGGAGTAAAGGAGACACCGCTAGTAAGCTTATCCTCATTATTATTAATCTCGCTAAAGACATCCTTAAGCTTATTATTATTGTCTTCTTAAATAGGAGATAGTAAGGCGGATACTTTTATAATAATTATCTATTACCTAAAGAGTTAATTCAATACTCGAAAATAAGGGGGTAAGAAATAAAAGTATAAAAATAAATAATTAAAGATAAGGAAATAAATACGTATAACTTAGAGTCTTTAGCGACGTTATTTTTATATAACTTCGCGCTCTATATTAGAGCCACCTTCCTCGCGAGTAATTTAGCGATTTATTCGATTAGTAAGAGCCTTAGAACGTTCTTATAGACTCTTAGTAGTCTTAGAAGGAGTAGATTTATTAGGCATCTTAGAATACTTAATAATAAATTTAATAATATGGAAAAAGAGGAAAAGAATAGAGGGGTAAATGTGAAGGTATATATTAGCGTTAGTAATACTAGAAAAGGGTTATTATTAGTAAGAAAGGAGGGCAGTATTTATAATTGTGAGCGGAAGGCTCGCGATCACTGATCGCGCGCATAGTCCACTAATTAACACTACCTACTAAATAAGTGGAAACCTTTACACTAACCCGACGTGGCTTAGCTAATTAGAGTATTAAGCGCTACTTCTTAACTTAGACATAATTACTAGCGACGTCTAATTAATTAATTAACACCTCAACCGCACTTGTCTTATTATAAACTAGGCTATCTATCTTATAGTAAGATCTTAGCCTTATAATCTATAAATCGTATTCTCTTTCCGGAAACTTTATCTTATATTTTTATATTTATAATTTGAGATAGACATATAAATGCTCTTATATTTATAGTACGCCTTATTTACGTATTCTTATTAAATACTTAAGATCTTAACGCGGCGACTTGTGTTATTATTTACTTTTTAGGGGGTGTACGTTTATTAGTGAACAAGCTCTTAATTACGCGCTTAGCTGCGTATTATACTTTCTTTTATTATAACTCACTTGACAACTGTATAATAGTCTCAATTAGTTTTTCCTAGAGCCTTGTTTGTTTACTTAGAGTGTGTATAAGGCATCTCTTAATCTCTTTAGTGCATATTTTAATAGTAAGCTTAACGTCCTTATGACTATAGCTTGCTATGGGGGTGTGTCGCGCACTAGCGCAGTTCTTTGGTCTAGTATATACTTGTGTAAGCACTCTAGGTATATAAACCTAGTCTCTAGCTCTTCTCTTTAAGAGGACAACTGTTACGGCTGGCAAGAGGTTGATACGGCGAGTTGACTCTAGCTTTATATTTGGGCTTCTAGCTACACTCAGAATCGAGAAGAAAAGACTAGGAGGAAAGGAGAGCTCTCTATAAAGGGGAACTTAAGTATAAATATATAAAAGAGCCTCTTAATAGGGCTTAACGTAGTCGGGGGCTATTTATTTATATGTCGTAGGCTCGCCACTAAGTCTTCCTTATTAGGCTTAACGCCGTCACATAGCCAGCGATACTACGAGCCCGTGTTAGTTAGAATACGAGGCGCATTATAAGTCGTAATATTACCCCCCCCTTTTTAAAAAACTACGTCCGCGTAATTATAGCTATAACTATATCGTCCTCGAGGTCGTTATAGTCGTCGATACTTACGTTATAAGCCTTTAGCCACTTAGGGAGAGCTCTCGGGGGGCCCTTAGTGTTAAGATACTTAAGGTAAAACTATTTAATTATATACGGAGCCGTTATAACATTTAAGTATAAGTATTATTTTAGGTCTTCGTTAGCGCCTAGCCACTTAATATAATAGAATAGTTTGTTTTATATAACCTTAAAGCTAAAGATGCCTTTAATTTCCTACTTATCCTACTTAAGTAATAGCCGGATAAGTGCCGGCGTAACTCTAGCTTGTCCCGGCAAGGGGTTATCGACGTACTTATAAAGTAAGTGCGAGTAGAAAACGGGGTAAATTAATTAGTCCTCTAGTAACTTAACTCTCTAGCTCTCTCCTTTCTTAATAATTACTTTAATAGGGCCGTACTACTTATTAAATAACTTCTTTAAAGGTCGGTTAACGTTTTAGTTCTAAGTGTCGACTAATATTAAGTCGCTAACGTCTTAATTAATAACACGTCGTCTACGATTCGCTAGTCGTTCTATTTTCTCTTATTAGTCCTTTAAGGACGATTATACGACTTCTATAACCTCTTTTATTTATAAGGCTACTTATAAAGCCTCCTCGTAGTTAAGTCTCTTTATTACTATAGCCGGCGGCTCTAAGTTAACTAAGTCCTAAGAAGTCCTTAGCTTAGCGCCGTTAAGTAGCTAGAAAGGAGATAAGCGGCCTAAGGACTCGTGTAATAACGTTAATTAAATAATATTTATAATTAATAAGAAGTCGCTTTAATTGTCTTAGTAGTAATAATAAAAGGGACGAAGCCGCTACTTAATATATTAGTTTATTACTTTTATTTAGCCGTCGATGTTTAAGTTATACGCCGTCATTAGCTTTACCTTAGTCCTAAGGATACAACAGTACTCTTTCTAAAAGGAGGAGACGAACTAAGGTCCGCGGTTTAAGACAATAAAGTCTAGTATACCGAAGTGTTGAGTCTAATAGACGAGGAAGAGAGTAACTATACCTTTCACTGTAATTATATCGTTATAAGGTATTAAGACTAGTTTCTTAAATAAGCGGTTAACGATAACTATAACGAAGTTATAACCGTATTTATCTAATAATAGCTTCGTGAAATCTATTATAAAGTATTAATATAGCCGAGCAAGGATTAGCAGGGGGTATAAGAAACCAGGAGTCTTATTTCTTTTAGCCTTTTGCCGGGAGTAACTATAATTCGCTACGTATTAAGTTACGTCTATAAAGAGGCTATTCTAATAGTATTTACAGCTTAGTAATGCCTTTATCTTCTTAATCCCCGCGTGTGTTATTAATAACTAAGAGTATATATAATAAATAAGTGTCGTGCGAAGCTCTAGCGGCTCTAAGGGCACTTTTAAGCGTCCTTAAAAAAGTAACTTGTCGTTTACTAACTCGTAATCTAATAACTATTCCCTAGCTTTTTGTTAAAGAGGCTCTAATAAAGGCGAAGACTTATTAACTACGAGTACTTAATTAATAATATCGTATTCCGCGACGTTATAGGCTACTATAGAGTTAAAGTCTAGCTCTTCCGGCATAAGGGTCTCTAAGTCGACTAGTACTTTTATATTAAGCTCAAGTTCCGGCTCTGGCTCTAACTCGTCACGTGTCTTAATATCGTAGTCCGGGATTATAGCCTTTACAAGTACTAAGGGTACCGTCTCTACGACATTAATATAAGCGTTTATAAGGTTAACGGCGGAGAATTAAAGGTCGCTAGCGACTCACGAGTCAATTTTGTTAGTCGGAATTAATTATTAATTGTAAATAGCCCGCTTACGTGCCTCTGTCGCCGTGAGGTCTTAATCCCGTCGAGACAGGGTATTAGCTAACGTATTAGTCGTCCTAGTATAATATATAATCGTAAAATAAAAATCCGCGAAGAACTCAGCCTATTAAGCTTACTTAGCTATAAGGTCCTTAGTAGTTATAAAGTACTTTAGGGCCTAATAGTCTATATAAACAAGGACGTTCTTTTAAGCACTTAAAAGCTCTAGGCAATATTACTTAAATAACTAGAAAATCGCTAGTATCTCTTTATTATAAATTAAGTAATTGAGCTTAAAGTCCGTTATAGTCTTAGAGAAGTATCTTATAAAGTAAAAGGTGTTATCCTCTTATAATTAGGATAAAATCTTAACGACGACTCTATTTAAAGAATTAGTCTTTAGCTGTGTTTACTTAATAGGGTCGTAATAGTAAAAAACCGGCGTAAATTAAAGGGCTTCCCGAAAAGTCTCTTATACGTTTTTATAAGCGTTATTAAAGACGAAGGGAACGTCCTTTCTAGTAAGTATTATAAAAGGACGTATAATGCGACTATAGTCTTTAATAAACCGGCGGTAAAAGTTATAAAAGCTAAAGTAACTTTATATGCCTTATATATTATTAGCGTATTACTAGTCTTTAATTATATTAATCTTCTTTAGGTTTACTTTTATATTATTAACTTTAATAACGAATCCTAAGAACTTAGTCTTTTACACGCTAAACTTAGACTTCTTAATATTAGCCTAAAGTCCGTGTACTTATAATATTACTATAACCTTCTTAACGTGGACCTTATATTCCTCTAAAGTAAACGAATATATAAGGATATCGTCTATATAAGTCGCGTAGAAGTCGTCGAGGTGTTTTATAAAGATATTGTTAATAAATCACTAGAAAGTCGCCGGACTATTAATAAGGCTAAAGAAAAGGACTTTATACTTATATATATTATATTAAGTATAAAAGGTTATATAGTCTTTACTCTCGGGGGACATATAAATATAATAGAAAGCCTATTAAATATTAAGCTTTATAAAGACTTTTGCCTTATAAATACATACTATTATCTTATTAATTAAAGGGATTAAGTACAAGTCCTTCTTTAATAAGGCATTTAGCTTCTAATAGTTGACGTATAGCCGGAGACTGCCGTCGGCTTTTTTAACGAAAAGAATAAAGGCCGTATATCATATACTAGAGGGCTCAATAAATCTCTTATGTAAATTATTAATAATATACTACTTAGTCTCTAATAGCTGTTCTTTAGTTATACGCTAGAGAGGTTTAAAAGACAAGTCGTTCTTCTTAATAAGCTCGATTTAATAGTCTATACCTTGGCGATGCGTTAGTAACTCGTTAGAGGCTCGCCGGGAGAAGAGAGGAGCATACTCCTAGTACTCTACCGGGAGCTTCTTACTTACTAGCTTATTATCTTACGCGTACTTAGCCTCTAAGGCCTCCTCTAAGGTCAAGTCTCTATTTATTAATACGAGTTCGACGCTTAGCTAGTCTAAGGCCTCTTACTAGCGACGAGTTAGTTCTTAGTTAATTTTAAGTACTAATATCACAAAGGTTTACACTTTATTCTTCTTAGCCCTCTTAAGTTAAAGGTACGTTATAAATAGTACTATTACTAATATAAAGAAGATTTTTATAATAAGTACCTTTGTCTAGTAATTTACTAAAGAAGCTTTATAAGTTCTCTTGTCCTTAAATAGTAATCTTAAATCACAGGATGTCAAAGGGTTTAATTACTCTTTTATAACTTATAAGCGCTCTTTAACTTCTCTAATAAAGCTCGAGGGTCGAGTTAACGAGACGCTGGCAGTAAGTTAGACGGGGGCCTTTATCTTAAGGGAATCGTTAAGTACCGTAAGCTTAACTTGTTTTTAGCGGTAGTTATTTATATTTATAAGGGCATCCCTTTATTCCGTGTTAAGCTAGTGAGACTTAATAATTAACTTATTAGAATAATTAATATTAACAAAGACTCACTAGTTAAAGTACGGCTAGACGGGTATATTTAATAACTATTTTAGCCGATTACAGTTCTTTATATACGACTACTTTAAGTCGTAATACTCGAGGAACTTCCGACTAATTAAGACGTTAGTGTTTCTTAAGTTAATTACTAAAAAGGGGAAGTTAATTTGCCGGCGGTTAATTGTTAAAGTAAGTAAAACGGCCGTATTAATTAGCTTGCCTTTCTTATTATTATAATTAATTAAGATAATTAACTAAGGGAAGGATATAAAAGAGATATTAAATTACTTAACAAGTTAGTATACAAAAGAGGTTTTAATAATACTAAAAATATTAACTTTATTATTAATATATATAAGAGTCTTAGTAAAGAATTTATTCTTTCTTAATTTAATATTAATTAAGAATTGTCGTCCTCTAATAAGAGTATAGAAATTAAATACTAAGTCCTTTTATAAATTGTGGCTTATACTGAGGTGTAAGTTTTTATTACAGCCTAAGAGTTTTTTAAGAGCTTATTAGTCTCTAGTTCCTCGCCGACGACTAGCTAAGAAATCGATTTATTAAGAGCCTAGTCTTTACGGCGTTTAGGGTAGTCGTTAGCCTAATAGCCGGTCTTACTATAATAAAGACAAGTGTCGGAAGAGACGTTCTTAAGTGTAAGAGGAGGTATAAGGGACTTAAGTCGGCGTAAGACAGGCGAAAGAAAGGGCGTATATTAGCGAGTATCTAACGACTGTCTTAGAGTCAGTAGTCTTTATACGTGAGTAATAGAAGTAAGTGAAGTTAAACACTAACTGTCCTTTTTTAAGATGCCGCGCGAGTTACTAATACTAATATTATTAAAGGAGACCTGAGGGGCTTCGCGGATAATAATAATAATACGTCTATTAACTTGTCCGGTAGCGATATTCTGTAACTCGCGATTTAAGACGACTAAAAACTCGTTAAGAGCTGTATAATCTCTAATAAATTTATACTTCTTAGTTTAAATATTATACTTAAGCTTATTTAAGACTTTCTTATATACGTCGTCGAACTAGTAGTTAAGTGAGATTTTTTTAGTAGTCGCGTATGTCGTAAACTTTATATAAAACTCGTTATAAGTTATATTATTTATTTATAATTAGTTATACTTAAGCTTAATAGCCTGTACTCAGTTATAGTTAAAGAAACGCTAGTCTAGAGCTTTTAAGACGTCAGCGGCCTTATTAAAGTCTTTAGCGAAGTTAAGGTCTATTTATTAAAGAATAATAGTCTTAGCCTCTCCCTTTATATACTTAAAGTAAGCGTAAACTTACGATTTGTTAGTAAAGAAGTTCCCTAAGTATTTCTAAATAAAGAGCTTTATATTTATCTTTTAGGCGTCGTATTTAATTTCGCCCTTATAGTCGCTAAAGGGGGTACAAGGGTACTTAACCTTATTAGGCTTAATAGCAGGGATAGCGGGGTTTAGCTTAGGGAGGTAATAGTCGGCGGTAGGCTAAAGGTCTGCCGTAAGAGCTCGCACTAATTAGTTAGAAGGAGAGGGAGTACTAGTCTCTTGGCGAGGGTTATTAATAACATATTAAGTGAGGGCTTATGTGACGGCGGCGGCGACAATAGAGTTAATAGAGTCTTTAATTAACTAATTCACTTTAGTTTATTAAGCGGGAGTAAGGCCCTTTATATTAGTAGGCTTTAGCGACGTGTTAAAGAAACGCTAAGGCTTATCCTCTAAGTCTAAGTCGAATCCGTTAAAGCTTTCCGGCTTCTTTAAGAGAGTCTTGACCGAAGGGATAGGGGTATTAATAAAGCCTAGCCGTATAAGGGCGCTCTTTTTTCTAGAGCTTCGCCGACGAGGGGGAGAGGTCAGTAATAGTAGTAAAGGAGGGTAAAGAGGTATTTGAGGTTATTAATTAATTTATTAATTAAATATACGTTTTAAAATAGTAGCGCGTGTTAAGTTATAATAGGGCAAGTTAATTGCGAGAGAATATTTAACTTTCTCTAAGACAATTTACTACTAAGGTAGAGAGGTACTTATCTGTCGAATAAGCTAAGGTGTTAAGGCTCGTTATTAACTTACTATAAGGGCAAGTTAATAAGGCGCAAGACTAAGTAAGATATAACGCTTTATAACGAAGGGGTATTAGTCTTTTCTTATATTACGGCTAATAAGAGGTTAATACGGCGAGTTGACTTTAGCTTTATATTTAGGCCTCTAGTTACGCTTAGAATCGAGAAGAAAAGACTAAGAGGAAAGGAGAACTCTCTATAAGGGGGAGCTCGAGTATAAATACATAAAGGAGCCTCCTAATAGGGCCAAGCGTAGTCGGGGGCTATTCATTCACATGTCGCAGGCTCGCTACTAAGTCTTCCCTATTAGGCTTAGCGCCGTCGCATAGCCAGCGATACTACGAGCCCGTGTCGGTTAAATTGCGAGGCGCATCGTAGGTCGTAACAACAACGCTCAATTTAATTAATCTTTGAACACACTTTCTAGAACCTCATCTGATCATAGAATCTTTTAAACCCCTGAGCTAATGCTCATCTTCTGCACGACAATTATTTTTATATTTAATTAATTTACGAAGTTAGAAATATACTCGATTTAGTTCTAAACACCCTTTAATTTAAAGTACTAATAGGCGGCCTTATAATGATACTTTAATAAGAACAAACTACTAGTTTTACTATAGAGGGCTACTCTTATATAATAATATAAAGAAAGTACTGCCACAAAGAACTTACTATAAAGTTAATCTGAAATAAGGCTAAATCCCTTACGTATATATATTAAGAAGAGGCTCTTCTTCCTCTTCTTCCTCCCCCGCGCTATAACGGCGACTTCGGCGGAGGCGCTTAATAAGAGTATTATCCTTATTGCCGTCTTCTTTATTACGCTTAGTGGCGGCAGAGGAGACGACAGTAAGGAGTTAGTTTAAGACTAATACTGTCTCTTATAATATAAAGCGTTAATACTTAGAAGCCTTAATATTAAAAAGGGATAAAGGAGTTAACTTACTACTTACGAGTTAGTTAAGCTAGCGATTTTCTAGCGTATAGCGCGCGTTTTCTCTAATAACGCTAATAATAACTCCTTAGTAGTCTTTAGTACGTTAATAACGGCGATTAATAATACTAAATTAATTAATTTAGTAATAGTAATAATAGCTTCTTTATTTTTCGCCTCGATGGTAGTAACTAGACAAAGGTACTCTTTAGTAATAAACTACAGAATCTATTATATATTAATAACTATATGTCTAGAGTACTTTCGGCGAAGATTTAGACACAATTTAGAATAAAAAAAAATAAGAGTACTTACTAAGTTATACCGGGATTTCTTTATTACGTAATACGCGTATTTCTTACTCTTGGGATTATTAAAGGAGTATTTATAGGACGGGTCCTTTATAATAAGGCGGACGTATTGAATATAACATTTATGATAGGCGAGGTCGAGCGCTCTTGTAGGAATTAATATAAGTACTGTTTTTAATTAATATACTATTTCTTTATTAAACTATCTCTAAAGAGTATATTTACTTTTAGGTTATTTATTTAATTTAATATAGTCTTTTTAGAAATGTTAGTTTTTAAATTACATTAAACGAATTTAAAAGATTAAAAAAGTAATATACGTATAATAATTATATATATATTAACTAAAGAAGACTTTAAACCTTTAGGGGAGGCGATATATATATATCTATTATATTATATAATACTCGGGGTTCTTATTATTACTAGTTCTCGCTTAGTCTTACAATTACGTCTCGTTATATTCGGACTCCTTTCGGGACACTTTCGGGACACTATTAAATCGGGATTAGACGATATTAAATACTCTATTATTTTATTTATTATTTCTTATATATTATTAGTTATTTATTTTTATATATATTAGAAATAATTTTTCTAAAAGAAATTTTACTTGTGTTAGTTTATAAGTCCTTATATAAGTATACTTTAGTTTAGAAAAGGGGATGTGAGTTAAAGTTAGGGGTTAAAGCTTAACTAAACTAGTTTCAGTAGAGATTTAGTAAGGTTTCGTAGTATATAGTTTAACTCTCCTTGTACTCTCTTAAAATACACATAAATTTTGAACTATATATTTATTATTCTGTCACTATATTCACATTAGAATATATTTATATATACGGCGTAATACATAAACCGGTACTACACCGACAATAATAACGAGCGTTTTAAATAAGGCTCTTCAGGATTTTATTAACACTAATATACTTACTATTAAAATAAAGGGTTAAGTTTAACAGTTAACCGGAGTTAATTTAGACTAGTAACAGAAGGGTTTCTTACACTTATTGATTTTTTTATATATTTCCTTATAACTCTTATTTTATTAATTTATTATTTGCGATTATTTTTATATTTAATTAATTTATAAAGTTAGAAATATACTTAATTTAGTTTTAAATACTCTTTAATTTAAAGTATTAATAGGCGGCCTTATAACGACACTTTAATAAGGACAAACTACTAGTTTTACTATAAGGGATTATTATTATATAATAGTATAAAGAAAATACTATTACGAAGAACTTATTATAAAGTTAATCCGAAATAAAGCTAAATCCCTTACGTATATATATTAAGAAGAGGTTCTTCCTCCTCCTCTTCCCCCGCGCCATAGCGGCGACTTCGGCGGAGGCGTTTAGTAAAAGTATTGTCTTCACCGCCATCTTCTTTACTACGCTTAGTAATAGTAAAAGAGACAATAATAAGGAGTTAATTTAAGATTAATACTGTCTCTTATAATATAAAGTATTAATACTTAAAAGCCTTAATATTAAAAAGAAATAAAGGGGTTAACTTATTACTTACGAGCTAGCTAAGCTAGTGATTTCCCGGCGTATAGCGCGAGTTTCTTTTAATAACGTTAGTAATAACTCCTTAGTAGTCTTTAGTACGCTAATAGCGGCGACTAATAGTACCGAATTAATTAATTTAATAATAGTAATAATAGCCTCTTTATCTTTGGCCTTAACAGTGGCAACTAAATAGAGGTACTCTTTAGTTATAAACTAAGGAATTTATTATGTGTTAGTAATTATATATCTAGTAGACTTTTGGCGGTAATTCGGATATAATTTAAAATAAAAAATAAAATAAGAATACTTATTAAGTTACACCGGGACTTCTTCTTTATATAATACGTATACTTCTTACTCTTAGGATTATTAAAAGAGTATTTATAAGACAGGTTCTTTATAATAAAGCAGACGTATTAAATATAGTATTTATAATAAGCGAGGTCGAGCGCTCTTATAAGAATTAGTATAAGTACTGTTTTTAATTAATATATTATTTCCTTACTAAACTATTTTTAAAGAGTATATTTACTTTTAAGTTGTTTATTTAATTTAATATAGTCTTCTTAGAAATGTTAGTTTTTAAGCTATATTAAGCGAATTTAAGAGATTAGAAGATAGTATACGTATAATAGTTATATATGTGTTTACTAAAGAGATTCTAAACCTTTAGGGGGAGGCGACACATATATATTTATTACGTTATATAATATTAGGGGTTCTTATTATTATTAGTTCTCGCTTAGCTGTTACGACCTACGATGCGCCTCGTATTCTAACCGACACGGGCTCGTAGCATCGCTGGCTATGCGACGGCGCTAAGCCTAATAAGGAAGACTAAGTGGCGAGCCTGCGACATATTAACGTGAATAATACTCGACTACGCTAGGCCTTATTAAGAGGGTCCTTTATATATATATACTCGAGCCCTCCCTTATAAAGAGCTCTCTTTTTTTCCTTGTCTTTTCTTCTCGATTTTAAGCGTAACTAAAGGCTTAAATATATAACTAAAGTCAACTCGCTGTATTAACCTCTCGTTAGCTATAATATAAGAAAAGACTAATACCCCTTCGCTATAAAGTATTATATTTTACTTAGTCTTACGCCTTATTAACTTGCCCTTATAATAAGTTAATAACGAGCCTTAATACTTTAGCTTATTCGATAGATAAGTACCTCTTTACTCTCGTAATAAACTGTCTTAGAGAAAGCTAAATATTCTCTCGCGGTTAACTTACCTTACTATAACTTGACGCGCGCCTTTATTTCGAACATATATTTAATTAATAAATTAATTAATAACTTTAAACTGTGAAATAGAGAATGATAGTGTGAATGATGATTCTATTGAGGGGGCATTTCTAGGTCTATATAACTACTTTGAGTACCAAGTACCAAGCTCTCGCATCGGTTATTAGCTTTGTATCAAGTTACTAGCTTTGTATCAGAGGCTCGCATCGGTTATTAGCTTTGTATCGAGTTACTAGCTTTGTATCAGAGGCTCGCATCGGTTATTAGCTTTGTATCAAGTTACTAGCTTTGTATCAAAGGCTCGCATCGGTTATTAGGCTCGCATATGGCTAGTATTCTTATATAAACACTTCTTTACCCTACTTTACTACTATTACCGACCTCTCCCCCTCGTTAGCGAAGCTCTAGAGAGAGAAGCGCCCCTGTACGGCTAGGCTTTACTAATACCCTTATCTTATTAGTCGAGACTCTCTTAAAAAAAACTAGAGAACTTTAATAGATTCGACTTAGACTTAAAAGACAAATCCTAGCGCTTCTTTGACGCATCGCTAAAGCCTATTAATATAAAAGGCCTTACCCCCGCTTAATAAGCTAAGGTAGATTAGTTAATTAAGTACTTCGTTAGCTCCGCTGTCACCGCCGCTGTCACGTAAGCCCTTACTTAATATATTATTAATAACCCTTATTAAGAGACGCGTACTCCCTCCCTTTCTTCCGACTAGTTAACTTGTGCTCTTATAGCTATCCTTTAATTAACCGCTAACTATTACTTACTAAAGCTAAATATATCGATTTTAGTTATAGAGCCCTCTAATATTAAGTATCCCCGACTCCCCTTTAGTAATTACAAGGGAGATATTAAATATAATACTTAAAAGATAAAGATAAAGTTATTCTTAAAAGAGTACTCTAGAAACTTTAAGAGTAAGAAGTCTTAGGTTAAGGCTTACTTTTAATATACCGCTAGCGAAGTTAAGACTATTATCCTTTAATATATAAATCTTAATTATATTAAAACCTTTAATATAATAGCCGACGTATCAAAGGCGCTAGATTAGTGATTCTTTAACTATAACTGGGTTTAAGCTATTAAGAGACTTTATAATTAACTTATTATAAGAAATTTAACGTATAACGACTTTTAAGTTAAATTTACGTTATATATTATTATAAGTAAGATCGCTCGCACTTATTAGTTCGAGGATATATATAAAAAGGTATCCTTAACTCTTAAACGTATAATTTATATTAAGAAGTATAAGATAAATAGTAATTATATTACTCTTAACAAGTTCTTAGTAATTACGAACTAAAAGAGCCGTAATATTACTTTAAAAGAGGCCGCCTAGACTTACAAAGCTTAGTCTAGTGTAGCCTTTAATACTAATAACTCGCGCGGTATCTTAAAGAAAGAGAACTAGCGTATTACTTCCCTTACGCCGGCTACTACGGCTTAAAGACCCCTGACCTTAACTTTAAAACAATCGCCGGATATTCGCTAGCGTACGCCCTCCCCCTCGCCTGTCTTACGCCGACTTAAGTCCTTTATACCCCCTCTCGTACTTAAGGACGTCTCTTCTAATACTTGTCTCTATTATAATAAGACCGGCTATTAGGCTAGTAACTGTCTTAAGCGCCGTAAGGACTAGGCTCTTAATAAGTCGATTTCTTAGTTAGTTACTAGTGAGGATTTAGAGACTAATAAGTTATTAAAAAACTCTTAGGCTATAATAAAGACTTATACCTTAATATAAATTATAACTTATAAAAGGACTTAACTTTTGATTTCTATATTCTTATTAAAAGACGACAATTCTTAATTAATATTAAATTAAGAAGGAATAAATTCTTTACTAAGACACTTATATATATTAATAGTAGAGCTAATATTTTTAGTATTATTAAGACTTCTTTTATATATTAACTCGTTAAGTAATTTAATATCTCTTTTATATTTCTCCCTTAACTAATAGTCTTAATTAGTTATAATAATAAGAAAGGCAAGTTAATTAATACGGCCGTCTTACTTACTTTAATAATTAATTACTAGCGAATTAACTTCCCCTTTCTAATAATAGACCTAAGAAATACTGACGTCTTAATTAGTCGGAAGTTCCTTAAGTATTACGACTTAAAGTAGTCGTATACGAAGAACCGTAATTAATTAAAATAACTATTAGATATGCCCGTTTATTCGTACTTTGACTAGTAAGTCTTTGTTAATATTAACCGTCTTAATAAGTTAATCGTTAAGTCTTACTAGCTCGATATAAAACAAAGGGATACTCTTATTAATATAAATAATTACCGCCGGAGGTAAATTAAGCTTACGGCGCTCGACGATTCCCCTAAGACAAAGGTCTTTATATGACCTATAGCTAGCGTCTCGCTGACTTGACCCTCGAGTTTTGCTAGAGAAGTTAAAGAGCGCTTACGTGTTATAAAAGATTAATTAAACCCTCTAATATCCCGTGATCTAAGATTATTACTTAAAGACAAGAGAGCCTATAGAGCCTCCCTAGTGAATTACTAGTTAAAGGCGCTTATTACAGAGATTTTCCTTATATTAATAGCGGCGATGTCTATGACGTATTTCCGACTTAAGAAAACTAAGAAGAATAAAATAAAGACCTTCATAGTATTAATATATAAAATCGACTAAGAGCTAACTCGACGTTGGCGAGAGGCCTTAAACTAATTAAGTGTCGAGCTCACATCGACAAACGGAGACTTAACCCTAAAAGAGGCCTTAAAGGCTAAGTACGCGTAAGATAATAAGTTAGTAAGTAAGAAGTTCTTAATAAAGTATTAAAAGTATACTCCTCTCTTCTCCTGGCGAGCCTTTAACGAGTTACTAAAGTATCGCTAGGGCGTAGACTACTAGATCGAGCTTATTAAAGAAAACGACTTGTTTTTTAAACCTCTTTAGTATATAACTAAAGAATAATTATTAAAGACTAAATAGTATATTATTAATAACTTACACAAAGGTTTTATTAAGCCCTTTAGTACATTATATACAGCCCTTATTTTCTTTACTAAGAAAGCCGATAATAGTCTCTAGTTATACGTCGACTACTAAAAGCTAAATGCCTTATTAAAAAAGGACTTATACTTAATCCCTCTGTCGTGCAAAGCTCTAATCGACGGCCGGCATGGCTCTTCCAGTGGCTACAGCGTGGTGGCAAAAGTGTCTGATTTCTAGGAGGGAGCTCCTGTCTGCAACTGCCCCTATAACTAACTGGCCTGCTTACGTAGGCTAGGCACGTGCGCATACCTGTGTTGCACGACACCCTCTAATCGATGAAATAATAGCGCGTATTTATAAGGCAAAAGTCTTCACAAAGCTCGATATTTAGTAAGCTTTCTACTATATTTATATGTCCCCTAAAAATAAGGATTATATAACCTTTTACACTTAATATAGTACTTATAAATATAAAGTCCTTCCTTTTAGCCTTATAAATAATCCGGCGACTTTTTAACGTTTTATTAATAATATCTTTATAAAGCACCTCGACGACTTCTACGTGGCTTATATAGACGACATCTTAATATATTCGTTTACCCCTAAGGAATATAAGGCTTATATTAAGAAAGTAATAGTAATATTATAGGTATATAAACTCTAAGTCGACATTAAGAAGTCTAAGTTTAGCGTATAAAAAACAAGGTTCCTAAGATTTATTATTAGAGTTAATAGCGTAAAAGTAAACCTAGAGAAGATTAGTGTAATTAAAGACTGGCGATACGCTAATAATATATAAAGTATATAAAACTACCTTAGCTTCTATAACTTTTACTGATAGTTTATTAAAGACTATAGTCGTATTATACGCCCCCTTATAATATTTACTAAGAAGGACGTTCCCTTCGTCTTTAATAACGCTTATAAGAACGTATAAGAAACTCTTTAAGAAGCCCTTTAATTTACGCTAGTTCTTTATTATTACGACTTTACTAAGTAAATATAGCTAAAGACTAACTCTTTTAATAAAGTCGTTATTAAGATCTTATTTTAGCTTTAAGAGGACAGCACTTTTTACCCCGTAAGATACTTTTCGAAGACTATAATAGACTTAGAGCTTAATTACTTAATTGTCGTGCAGGCACGGGCTGATGCTCGGTTAGCTGTGCGCTACGCTGGATATAGTTTCTGCTATATTATACCGCTTTTAGGAGAACAACGTGTTCCCCTGATTTCCTTATATATTCTAGACAACAATCAAGCACTTCAATTCTCCTTACGTTGATCACAAGGCTCTACTCCACTTCTACACCACATTAATCTATAATAAAGAGATACTAGCGATCTTTTAGTTATTTAAGTAATATCGCCTAGAGCTCTTAAGTACTTAGAAAAATGTCCTTGTTTATAAAAACTACTAAGCCTTAGAGTACTTTATAATTACTAAGGACTTTATAACTAAGTAAGCTTAATAGGCTAAGTTCTTTATAAACTTTTATTTCACGATTATATATTATATTAAGACGACTAATATATTAGCTAATACCTTATTTTAATAAGATTAAGACTTCACAGCTATAAAGGTATATAAGCGGGCTATTTATAGTTAATAGCTAATTCTAACTAATAAAATTAACCTACGAGTCGCTAGCGACCTCTAACTCTCCGTTATTAATCTTATAAACGCTTATATTGTGAGAATAGGTGAGCCAATCAGAAGAGAGGAAGCGCAGTAGGTGAACACGTGATTAGAGACAAAGTAGATTGCTTGCTTGCTTACTTGAGAGAAGAGCCATAAGGGCTCTTCGGTAGTTATATACATAATAATAGCTTCTCTAGAAGCTTCGACGACTACGTAATCGATTACGTGGCTCTTACGGACTACGTAATCGAATACGAGAGTAATTTCCGGGCCGCGTAAGCAGTAGAGATTACTTCGGCTGTTCTCCAGCGTAGAATCGGCACGAGTTACCGAAGTCAAAATCTAACATATATCGAAGTCGTAAAGATAATACCCCTAGCACTTATAGACGCTATAATCTTAGATCGCGATACTAAGACACGTGATAAGCTAAAGCTAGAACTTGAGTCAAATACGAGAGTATTAATCGACTTAGAGACGCTTATTATAAAAGAGTTAGACCTTAACTCTATAGTAGCTTATAATATCGCGAAATACAACGTTATTAATTAAGTCCTCTTAGTTAATAAGTCGTCTCTTTTACTAAAGCCTCTTTAATAAAAAGCTAGGGAGTAATCGCTAAATTACAAGTTAATAAATAATAAGTTACTTTTCTAAAGTTACTTAAAAGTACCCTTAAAGCCGCCGGAGCTTCACACGACACTTATTCACTATATATATTCTTAATCTTCAGTAATACACGCGAGGATTAGAAAAATAAAGGTATTATTAAGTCGCAAATACTATTAGAATAGCCTTACTATAGACATAGCTCGATACGTAACTAATTATAATTACTTTTAATAAAAAGCCCGTAGAAATAAGACTCCTAGTTTCTTATATCCCCTATTAATCCCCGCTTAGCCGTATTAACACTTTACGATAGACTTTACGAAGTTATTATTAGACAAGTACGGCTACAACTTCGCTCTAGTTATTGTTAACCGCTTGTCTAAGAAACCAGTCTCGATACTTTATAACGATATAATTACGACTAAAAGTATAATTATTTTCTTTTTTATTTATTAGACTTAACACTTTAATATATTAAATTCTATTATCTTAGACCGCGGACTTTAGTTCGTCTCCTCCTTTTAGAAGAAGTACTATTATATTCTTAGAACTAAGGTAAAACTAACGACGGCGTATAACTTAAACGTCGACGGCTAAACAGAAGTAACGAACTAATATATTAAGTAATAGCTCTGTCCCTTTTACTATTATTATTAAGACAATTAAAGTAACTTCTTATTAATTATAAATATCGCTTAATTAACGTTACTACACGAGTCCTTAGGCCGCTTATCTCCTTTTTAGTTACTTAACGGCGTTAAGTTAAAGACTTCTTAAGACTTAATTAACTTAGAGCCACCGGCTATAATAATAAAGAAACTCAATTGCGAGGAGGCTTTATAAGTAATATTATAAATAAAGGAAGTTACTAAAGTCGCACAGTCGTCTTTAAAGGATTAATAAGAGAAAATAAAACGACTAACGAACTATAAGCGACGCGCCGTCGATTAGGACATTAGCGACTTAATACTAGTCGACACTTAGAACTAAAATATCGACTAACCCTTAAGAAAGCTATTTAATAAGTAATACGGCCTTATTAAAGTAATTACTAAGGAAGGAGAAAGTTAGAGAGTTAAGCTATTAAAAGACTAATTAATTCACTTTATCTTTCACTCGCACTCGCTTTATAAGTACGTTAATAACCCCTTACTAAAATAAGCTAAAGTTACGCCGGCACTTATTTAACTACTACCTAAGTAAGATAAGTAAGAAATTAAAAGTATCCTTAGTTCTAAAGTTATATGAAATAAGTTATTTTATTATATTAAGTGGCTAAGTACTAACAAAGACTTAAAATAATAATTATACTTAAATACTATAATAACTCCGTATATAATTAAGAAGTTCTACTTAAAATATCTAAATACTAAAGGCCCGCCAAGAGCTCTCCTAAAGTAGCTAAAGGCTTATAATACTAATATTGACGATTATAACGACCTTAAAGACGACACAGTTATAGCTATAACTACGCGAACGTAGTTTTTTAGGAGGGGGGGGTAATGTTACGACCTATAATGCGCCTTATATTCTAACTGACATAGGCTCGTAGTATCGCTAGCTATACGACGGCGCTAAGCTTAATAGGGAAGACTAAGTAGCGAGCCTGCGATATATTAACGTAAATAACACTCGACTACGTTAGGCCTTATTAAGAGGGTCCTTTATATATATATACTCGAGCCTTCCCTTATAAAGAGCTCTCCTTTCCTCCTTGTCTTTTCTTCTCGATTCTAAGCGTAGTTAAAGGCCTAAATATATAGCTAGAGTTAACTCGCCGTATCAACCTCTCGTCAGCCGTAACATTAGCTTTGTTACTGCGTATCGCCAGATTCAGACCCTATCACGTAAAATACTGAAGGGGTAGAGAAGTAAGGATTAGTAAAGTAGTAAGGAGCAGAAGATTAATTAAAAAGTGCTCTACCTCTCGTTAAGAGGGAGAAAACTAACTATATATATATATTAAGTAAGTAAGTTTAGCTCGTTATAAGTATATAGGAAGCACGCTTGGCCGTTTAGTGGGCTCGCGTAATAAGTGCCGCTAATTATATACTATAACACACCCTCTAGTTATAAAGCGACTACGTTAGGCTAAAAACAAACGGAAAAATAATATTTAGTAAGACAAGAGTTTGTTTTATTTATAAATTTTCCTTTAGTAATAATAATAATTTTAACTTTAATATTAACTTCAACTTTAATAATAATAATAATAATAATAATGTCTTCCTTAAGTTAAATAGTATTCCCTTAGTATAATAATCGAAGTCGAAGAATCGGGATTTGACTAGTTAATTATAAGATCGAATTTATAAAGGCCAACTATAATAAACAAATCTCTTCTAACGTTAATATTATTCTGGCTCGTATCCCCGCTAGTCCCCCCTCCCCTGCCGCGGCCTCTAAGCGCTTTATTATAACTAGTATACTCGCGGATATTTAAGAGTATATTTTAAATAATATTTTAAGTTAAATCCCTTCCCCTTCCTTTTCTTTAAGAATTCCCTTTCCTTAAAGTTAAAGTTCACTTACTCCTTTTATAAAGTTAAGTTCCTCCTTCGCTAGAGGCTAAGAAGAGCCCTCTACGGCCCTTATTACACTTTCCTCTCCCGCCGGCTCTATTAACTCCTCTAATAACGAGTTCATTAACGTTATTAAAATCGCTAAGATTAAAAAGAAAAAGGCTATACTAGTTACAAGCACGCGACGCGCGGTACCTTACTAATACTATACTTGTTTAGCCTTTAGTAATAAAAAAAGGCAAGGATAATTCGATATTTAGCGTTTATTAAGAGAATATTACTAAGCGTAATACTTAATACTTTCAGTACTTTTTTAGGTATAAATGTATCCCTTACTCTATTAAAGTAACTCCCTTTACTACTCGTATTATTAAAGCGATTAAGACTAACGAGCCTTAAAATATAAGTAATTATAAGAACCCTTTTATTAAACTCGCTAACCCTAAAAGTTTCTTAACTAATATTGTTAGATTTTGACTTCAGTAACTCGTGCCGATTCTACGCTGGATAATAACCGAAGTAATCTCCACTGCTTACGCGGCTCGGAAATTACTCTCGTATTCGATTACGTAGTAGAATCTTCTAGAGAAGTCGATTACGTAGTTATCGAAGCTTCTAGAGAAGCTATTATTATGTATATAACTACCGAAGAGCCCTTATGGCTCTTCTTCAAGCAAGCAAGTAATCTACTTCGCCTCTAATCACGTGTTCACCTACTGCGCTTCCTCTCTTCTGATTGCCTCACATATTCTCACAATTAAGACGTTAACTTAGACTAATACGACGCTTTTAACCTTAAGTACGCTTTATATAAAGTCAAAGACTTTTACCTTAATTACCTCGAGTAAGTAAGACCCCCTACTAAGTTAGTTAAATAAATTAAGGCGTAAGAAAATTGTTACGACCTACGATGCGCCTCGTATTCTAACCGACACTGGCTCGTAGCATCGCTGGCTATGCGACGGCGTTACGACCTACGATGCGCCTCGTATTCTAACCGACACTGGCTCGTAGCATCGCTGGCTATGCGACGGCGCTAAGCCTAATAGGGAAGACTAGGTGGCGAGCCTGCGACATGTTGACGTGAATGGCACTCGACTACGCTAGGCCCCATTAGGAGGGTCCTTCATGTATATATACTCGAGCCTCCCTTACGGAGAGCTCTCCTTTCCTCCTTGTCTTTTCTTCTCGATTCTGAGCGTAGCTAGAGGCCCAAATACACAGCTAGAGTCAAATCGCCGTATCAACCTCTTGCCAGCCGTAACAAAAATAACGTTAACGACTATAATAACCTCAATAACGACAAGGAGATAAACTAACGCTCGAGGACGAGCTTTGTTCAGAGGAGGGGGTAATATAACAACTGGCGATGTTTAAGCCTTATTTCTACTAGCTCTACTTAATACTTCCTAATCGAAACGTACCGAGATTACTATAGTATTAAGTATACTAACCTCTTATATATAAACTTCTTTTTTCCTTACCTTCTTTCCTTCGTAGTTGTAGATTCTAAGTTAATACTTAGTATCGTCATATGTCCTGTGTTAATATGTGAGGCGTTAGTTACACGGGATTGCCGTCTTTCTAGGGCAAGCGTCACAAGAGGCCGCCTTCGGCTTAAAGTTTAGGCTGCCACCTATCGTCGCGCACGCCCTCCCGGTGCCTAGCATACTTACTTAGCTCCTCTTACTTCTAACATTACCGCTTGGACTAGTTTTATATTCTTAGCCCTAATATTATATTATTCTTTATTAAACGTTAATAGAGGGTTTTTTTATATATATTATTAAGTAAAATAGCCCGTACATACTATTATTTCTATTAACGTTTAATAGAAAACTTTTAATTTTTATTAAAGAACAGGTAAAGGAGCAGACGGAGAAGAAATAGACACATCGATCTCGTCATCCAGGGACGGTAGCGGACCTTTCATGTATGTTTCCTATAAATGTTACGAGAACAGCGCAGTAGCTAGAATAAATTTTTTTAGCGAGCAGTAAAAGAGAAGCATAGATCGAAACTCACCCCGCCGTCCCAGCCAAGACAATCTGAATTGTGGATTTCGTGAAAAGCGTCATCATCGTAGAGAAAAGCAAGACAGATACCAAGAACGTTGCGGATATCCCTGCCTTCGTCTCGGGAACCCACATGAGTATGAAGACCGGAATGATCAAAATACTGACTGCAAGAAGAACGAAGCACAACTTGGCTGCAATGGTGACGCCTGAGAGTGAGTATTGCTTTATGATGCTGTCTTTTCCTTTGCCGTCTGAACGGAAGAGTCTCTGTGTTGCATTTAGAACGAACACTTCAGGGGAATAAGAAGCCTACCTTCATGAATGAAGTGAGGATTGAATGCTCAACTGGATCGATGCGGAAGAGGGGAACGATATCAGTAGCATGGTATATCCAGTCGAATTGCCCTGGCGCAACAGGACGTTCCTGCGAAATCCAATTGAAGACACTGTGGAGGTCTTGTTGTGGCACGGTCTCTTGATTCCAAAGGTTTTGTGCGTTGAAAAGAAGCTGGTCTAGAAAGGGTTAAGAATTATGGTCTTGCAACGCTGGAGTTGGAACCCACCATAGACCAGCACTTTTTGTTCAATTGTCTTCAGCAAATCCCTTCTCGTAGAGTCTGAGCAATTCAGGAAATCTGATTCTGACATTTGGAGTCTCCATTCGTGTCCCGATCCGGGGACTGCATCCGAGTGATTCTGCACTTTCAGTTTCTTTTCAAGTTGCTGAAGCTCTGCCTGACGATCGACGAGAAGCTCCAAATGCAACATATCAAACCTTCTGAACATTGGGAAATTGTCTTGACTGTTCAAAAATGCAGCATATTGAGGCCAGCCTGGTGCATAGTTGTCTACGGCTGCTAGTTTAGGTCAGACTGGGCTTTCGACATATATATGTCAATGTGAGACTTACCACGTTCAGTTTGAATATCCTTGTAGAGGTTCCGCAATCTCTGCTTTTCTTCTTCGGCCTCCTGCTTGTGGAGTCTGTACCATTTGAGAGGGTGGCACTTCCATGGAGCTACAGCATCTCAGATTGACATCCACCAGAGTTCGACTGGCATTAAGTGAGGAGCTAGGGGTTCGTCAGACGCAGCTTTTCGTGGAGAGTAGGTGGCAGGACCGTGAGTGGTTTCTGTAAAGGCCTTCCCTTTCTCCAAGTCAATCACACTTGTCCTGATGGACTGGCAAGAGTCAGGAGCTGCTGATTCAGCGGAATCTGGATCTAGAGAAAGGGCAGCCTGGCTTGTGTCAACTTGCCTTTGGGCTGCCATGATGACTGAATGAAATGCGACGCGCAAGAAAATAAGAGTAGATTAGTTCAGTTGTACATCGCAAGTGAGTAATAAAGGGAGGGTAGAAATATACGAGAATCAATGGCATCTCAAATCTTCGAACAATTCGTCCAACGCATCCGTGCAGCTCGCTGGGCTCTCTTCGCTCACCAGCCGGGCACCATCATGCAGATGAGATTTGCCTCGTCCGCGACATGGAAATGTCGGCTTCGGGAGCGAACGACAACTTCAGGTTAGAAACATCTTCCTGCCAAAGGTCAATATAAGTAAGCATCAAAATAGGTAGGCAGACTGACAGACCTTTTCCTCGGGGAAGGGTGGCCAAGAAATCACGTGACCCAACCCATCGAAATGTGCAAGAACTTGACCCTTGCATGGATACAATTGCCCAGTATCTCTCCCTTTCTTGCTGGATACTCACTCATTACGATCGTGTTGGAAAATGGCCGCCAGGGTACAGAGCCAGGGAGGTACATGCCCAAATCTTTGTCTCCCCGCTTTATTCTGCCCACATGTTTGTGGAAATCAACGAGCAGTTAGTTCACTGCTGCAACATGCGGGTCTGAGTTATCATGCTTTGCGACAGCCCCTTGCTGGCCACAGGCTGCGCAAACGACGCTTTCACCAATATTTGTGGGCTTCTCAATTGACCAGCGTGGGAGCCTATCTCCGGATTGATGATTAGTAAGTTGTACGAGCAGTCTTTTGAAGCACACATTGGATTTTCACCATGAAAATAAATGCCATCAAGCTGCCGTTCATCTGGGTAGCTGGGCTGCACCATACCTTCGTATGGCAGTAGGTATGCTGTGATGGGATTACCTGCATGGCCAGTGGTTGGTATCTCCAAGAAGCCAAGAGGACACTGTCTGGAATCTGAAAGGGCAAGCATTCCCGTACCCAGTCACACAGTGACACAAGACAAAATCAGTTCTCAGTTTTTCCGCTCCCTCCGCTGCCTCCGCCGTCCAGACTCCATGCACGATCGTTTTCAGAACCAGGTATTCAGTTGCTCAACAGTCAACTTCAGGCTTTACAAAATGGTGCGATCTCCTGTCAGTCAAGGCTCTGTACGATATCCAGAAGGAAGTGTAGCATTTCATGGTTGAGTTCCTCCTTGAGCAAGATCAAACGTAAGCCAGAAAGAGATGAAGACAATTGCATTGGCTTGCTGCAGGATGATTGCAAGGGATAGGCCTTGGCCCATGCCTCTCTTCAACGCCGCTTTAAGGCTTGGTTCTCTTACTTCGCATGCTTCGCACCTACACGGACGGCAGTTCCAACCACCCGTACTGTGCCTCCATACTGTACCTCCGTACTGGAATTTAGTATTAAACCAAGTCTTAATGAGCATAAGAAGAAGGATATCTATCCTATCGTGGAGCAACAGACTCTAGGCGGCAGAGCCTTCCTGCTTCTTCATGTTGAAGAAACAGTGGGGGTGCAAATACGCTCCCTGCTCATCTCTCTGGTGGCAAAAGGAAAAAGGCGCAAGCCCCGTTCGCTACCAATCCAATCCAATCCAATCCACTGAATCCAAGATGGAGTCGAAGCCTAAAAGTGGGGTCCCCTTTTTGAGCGACGCGAGTTGAGAGAGCGGTCCGTGGGGTGCAGGCCCGAGATCTTCGAAGAACTAGCCAAGCTAACGGCACATGTCTCATCGCCAAAAGACACTGAAGATGATTGTTATCCACGGATTAAGGAATGGACTAATATGGCTCGTAGATTTAAAAATGGAAAGTAGTTATGAACGCATAACGAGATTCGCCGCGCAAAGGTTTGAATCCACAGTTGTAGGCTTTCTACCCGTTAGAATCATTAATACAAGCTTACGTGCCCTGTGTCTCGTTACTAGCGAGGAAGTAGCGCTAACCGAATTCTTTGGCCGCATCCTCCATACCCTTATTTCTTGTTTCGGTAGAGGTGCATATTTTCTCTTCCACTGAAACTGGGGTTCAAAGGCCGTGTCCCGTCCCTTGTTCTTGTTTTCGGTGGAGGTGCATATTTTCTCTTCCACCGAAACCAGGGTCACCTCATCCTTTGATTGGATTGATGCTTACCTATCCGGGTGGAGACCGAACCCCTGTTTCTGTGTGTGGGCTTAGCTTCTAGACAACCTTTAGCGAATTAGACTGTGCCTGATTTAGTAGGCTCTCGTATGCACGATAAAAAATGTCCATGCGTGACTAACAAGGCGGCAGGTGCGCTGGGCTGGGCGGGGCTTTGTTCTGCCCAAGCCAGTAGCCAGGCCGCTTAGGAGACCGCAACCCAAACACCACGACTTGAACACCCGCCGTGCTCAGGGGTCAGGGGGGGTAGCTAGCTGCATAACATGCTATGCAATCCTGGCACTGCGTTGCTGCTTGTGGTGGTTGTGCTGTTGAAGTGAAGTGATGTGAGGTTGAAAGACTGAAACCCCCAGTCGCGACTGAGTAGGCGCGGGAGCAGCGTCGAGCCTCGAGGGAGAGCTGTTGGTAGCACGGCGGCCGCTCATATTGGCTCGGAGGGTCTGAAGGCGGTTGAATCATCTGGGAGCCAGTCTTTGGGGGAGTGGAGAGGAGGTCTGGATGTGGGCGCGTAGGGTTTATATTAGCGGGCGGTAAAGGTGGATGATATGGACAGGGCTATCTCGAGATCCCAGGTGAGTTGTGGAGCCTCTGTGGCCGGTGGATGTTGATCTTCCCACTAACTACTTGTAGTAGATTGAATTCCTTCGTCCTCTCCACAACTACTCTACAGGTGCCAGGGCTAAAGTAGGGCAACGGCAACCAGACCATCAGGTTCCCTTGTTCTGCCCAAAGGCGGTGACATACTTTAGCCCTGGCACCCAAATGAAATGGAAACTGCGTTGGAATCTCTGGACGCTTTAAGCCCAGCAAAGTACCCTCTCACCGAGCCCAGTGTTGCAAGCCTAGAGGACATACTGAGCATTTCTCTCGTGACTCTGACTCGTCCGTCTTCTTTCCTCCATCATTGACCGTTATCTTCAACAATGTCTATTCAATCGCATAACTGGGTTTCTCATTCTTAATCATCGCCGTTCACTCCAAGCATCCACATTACAACCCCAGCCGTTAATCCGTCTGGCCCTCGAGATCAGGAACGTCTTTTAACCCCTTCGCCGGAAGATCATGGCCCAAATTGCCTTCCAACCTGCGCACTCGACCAAAATTCGAGTGATCTGGGTGGTGACTGAACAAATATTCCACTACGACGCCAGGTTCTCGCAGCTCTCTCGTCATGATGCCACCTGAATGGATTTCAACCTGGTTCCCGGTGTCTATGTTCCAAATTTCCATCTTCGAACGATGACCGAAACCCATTTTTCTCTATCTTGCTAAGCCTCGCCGGATCGGCCCTCATCTCATGATCACCTGTCGAAGGACATCCGAATGTAGGGCCACATACTTTCCACGTGCGTCTTCGCCATGTCTCCTTCCGAACTCTTTGTATTTTACCGTATTTGACTCTTTGGCAACATGGACGATGTACGGGCTCGAGGACCACTGAGTCGATGACTCGAGGAACACGGGGTCAATCGAAGTGCGAAGCTATCCAAACACAGAGAATCGACGAACCCCCCGTGCAAACGTGCAAACGCCGGCGAAACCGTCAAACGGGATGAAAGTCGCGACTGCCGATATCTACCAGACTTCCATTTAACCATTTCATCCGGCCCCGTTCCGCCATTCATGTCGCTCTTCATCTCGCTCCGACTCCTGTCTTCAGAGCATTCCTCCTGTTTAAGACTAGACAACAGGATTGTCCAATCCATGCTATGAAGGAGGAATGCCTGGTCAACGACCACGAACCGCTCAGAGCAGCATCGACCTGCACACTCGACAACGGGCTCGACGGAATGTGACTGCGGAAGCATCCTCTTTTTCTGTGGATGCCCACATGTTGAACCATTTCCACGGCGCGATGATGCCCAGTTCAAGAGTCCCCGCCCGAGCATTCCACTCCCACGACAACCTGTCCACAAACGATGACAACTTCGTGATACCCGTTCTCCGCTTGATGCATGGCAGAGGACGGCCTCTGCGAGGATGAAGGAGAGATCTGTTGACAATTTAGAGCCAGCACAGTGAATCAAGAGGGCAGAATCGAATACACCTTCCTCGAACGGCATAGTCCTTTTTTGTGACAAACGAGTCATCCACCACCTCGAATAAATGCTATCGCGAACACACGAGATGGACACAAGAGTGGAAGGCCGATCCAGAGCCTTGTCTGGTGTGCCCACGGACTCGAGATGGGGAGTGAGAGGCACCCTACGAAGCTCCTACGAAGCTCCCACGCCCAGCCACACGAATACCAATGCGAAATACCCACAATCCTCGATCTTCTCAACATGCTTCTTACTTGGAGCCAAGTCGGAGCAGACGCCAATCTTGTAACAGCAGATTTGCTGGTTTTTGGGACACTATCATTATACTTTTCTACCGTCAGACTAGCGTCCTGTCCCACGTGATCACACTCTCGAACCTCCAGTGTATTCACACAACAGCGAGCAGCTACTGATTGGGTTCTGGACGGGGAAATTTCAGGGAAATTGATCAAGTAGGGTACAGGCTTACTATTCGCGCCATGTTTGAGAGGTGCAGCTTCGTAGGGTGGTGGCGAGAGACAGGCGGGGCGAATTCTGGACGACGGGCAGAAACTCGAGACTCGAAAAGCAGCAGCAACACAATTTCGAATTGACGAAGATAGGGGTACTTGCCTGGGCTGTCGGTTCGGGAAATGGGGCACGGAATACTATGATCAGAATGATCTGAAATTCTGGGAATGGTTACTGTTCCTTGGTTTTCCTACAGTTCTGCTGTGCAAACCCAATTTAAAAGTGCATCTCGAAGGCTCGCTTACCTGCAGCGACGACGAGCTTGCACCTCCAAATCGACATTTTCCTCAGGAGATGAGCAGCCAATTCGAAATTCAGCACCCCAGGCCACAGACACTACAGCAGAACCCCTCCAAGAACGAACAATGGCTCAGCAAACCCCTCCAGCAACCAAAGGGCCAGAGAACGCATCTGCCTTCAGCCAGCGTCTCCTTGACATGGTGTTCAACACCCCACGCCAGCACCGCGTTCCTCCCAATCCGCAGACTCATTGCTCCAAGGGGAAGAAGACATGGGGATCCGTTGATCCGTCTGGACCCGGAGCCGACACCAAACCAGTACGTATCAAGTCTGTGATCTTGCTTGAACTTTGATCCGTGCTAACGGGACCAGTGGCCGAATCCGACTCCCCCTCCGACTCTACCTCCCTCGAACCCTCATACTTGCACGGGACGAACTGTCGAAAGTACATCCTTGGGACGTGGAAGCTACAGCGTTCGAGATGGACGTGCAATTGGGATAGGATGGACACTCGCCTTGAAGAGAATGCCCACCAATCTCTTCTGCACGATACGCATGCGTGGTCGACACCTGGCAGAGCATTTCTGAATTGGGCATATTGTAGGGGAAGGAGCCTACGTAAAGGAAAGCACCAAAGAATTGGAAAAGCAGGGTTGGGAGGAGTACACTGGTTGATGTCTGGGCGCTAGAAGGCGGGGTGGAGCTTAGGAAAATGACACAGGAGAACAAAAACTGCGTGTTCTGGAGGGTTTTACGGATTCTGGAGCTGAAGTATAGCTGTGCACAAGGCTGGTGGGGTACAAATGATCATTAACGGGCCCAACACGCCATATATAAACCAACTACATATTTGGGCAGCTACTAGCCACAAAAGTTTGCATTCTCAAATTTCCATTGCAGGACTTCATAGGCCATCAATTCTCAATGCTTCAAATATTTTCGCCGTATCATTCTCAAGGTAAACAAAACAGAGCGAGTAGCTCGCTTATGGTCCCTTTTCAGCATTCAGCCTAAGGTAGGTGAGTCCTAGTCCTGGATAGCTTCCGAGTTCCACTCAGCCAATCCTCACTACCAATAGGGCTAGGACTCTGTATTCTTTCCCCTTTGTTTGCTATTTCTACTTCGAAGACCCAGACTGTGGCTTGCCAAAACGGAGGAAAAGTAGTACGACATTCAAAAGCCGTGCCATTCCCAGTCGTGCTACTCTCCACCAGACTTACTTGCGAGGCAAGCTGCTCATAAATGACGAGAGGCATCTGGCAGACAGACAATGAAAATATGAAGATCTCAATTACATCACTTGGGGTATCTTCATGTGAAGACCGACAATCCAAGCCCCAGAAATCACACCATTGGGATAAGACATTCAGATGCCCCGACTCTGGACAATCAGTTTTATTTCCCTAAGACTGCAAAATTAATTAAACTACCGATCTCAAAATCACCTTTTAATTGGAGGCTCATAGTCGAAGAATCCTCTGCCGTTCTATCGATCCCATTGGGGATTATTTACTCGTTAAGAGTTTCTACTCGAAGCTTTTTTCTACTCTTTCGGCTGGCTAGCTTTAATAGGATCGACCTTTGCCACTTGTAGATTCTATTTTGTACAAATATATTAGCTTCAAATCTATTACTTCACAAAATCCTTCAATCCTATTTTCCATACTCCCATTACACACACCAGGTCTCCGGCGCCGGAAAAAACAAAGAGAGAAATGAAAAGAAAAGAAAAGAGAATTTACGAACGACTCTTGCCACTACTTCCACTACTCCCACTGAAGTTAAACTCATCATTGGCATTTCTATTACCACTAAATGCTTTTCCGCTTGCGTCGCTGGCTTTAACGGGATCGACTTTTCCTTGGGCGAATTAGTCGGTTTCGACTTGCTTATCGGGGGTGCCGTCTTCCTTAAGACCGTTGTGCTTTATTTAGGTTGGGTATTAGTGAGTATTAAGAAGGGGGTGAGAAGAGGGATAGTAAGGGAGAATAATAAGAGAGGAGAGTATAAGGTGAAGATGGTATAAGATAGGAATTGTATAGGTTAAAGAGGAGAGGTGCGTATTAGTTAGCTTATAGGTATCGGATATTTTAAAAGGTTAGTTTGGATATAGTGTTTTGGTTTGGTTTGGTGGTTTTTAAATATTGTTCGAGGAGGAGATGTAAAGATATTATAAATAATAAGAAAAAAAATTTCTAAAGCAAGATATATTTATTTATATAAATGTTTCCTTTATTATTTAAGATAATTTCTTTTGCTCTTTTCCCTTTATTTCTCTTTCTATCTTATTACCTATAAGCTACAAATATATTGTAACGAGATATAAGACGCAAAAATCATAATATAAACACATCTTCTTCCTGTTTGCATTAGCCTTGTCGTTAATTTTACTATATAATAATTGTAACGACGCTAGCACAAGGGAGAGTTACTAAAGGTATATAAGAGTAACAAGAAGTGATATTAGTATAAATAATGATTCTATTAAGGGGGCTTTTTTAGGTTTATATAACTACTTTAGCTAATTACGTGTATATTTGGACAAAGCTTTCGGTTTTAAATTATTAGAAACTAAAGCTTTTAAAGGTTTTAAAACTATCGGAATTTAAAGCTTCCAAAGCTATTAAAATAAGCTATTGTTTTGGCTTAAAATAGCCCTAAACACCTAAAATAAAAAGCCTAGGTATACACAAGGTACTTAGGCAAGTTATATGAATATAATACTAAATATAATCTTATAACTTCGAGAGCTCTTTTCTCTTTGTTTTTTCCTTTAGCTATCAAGCGTACCCTTAGGTCCAAATGCAAGTTTAATACTCTCTCGCCTTTTTAAGAAGTACTTTTGTATTAACTTAAGGTCAGCCGTAACACGACTGTTAGTCCACAGGCCTCTGCAGAAGCCTACCTAGATGGTACAGGCATACTTTCGTTGATACATAGGGGTCAGAGACTTACTAGAGGGGTTTCGGTGGAGATTCGGTAGCGTCTCGTAGTATATAAGCTAGCTCTCCTCGCACTTTCTTTAGAAATACATAGATTTTGAACTATATATTTATTACTCTGTCGCTATATTTATATTAGAATATATTCACATATACGGCGTAGTATATAAACCGGTACTATACTAATATTAATTAGTAGTAAGCTTGTATTGTTAACCTTACTATAGATAGAAAAGGTCTTAGGCTATAGAGCGGATTCTAGGCTTTAACTTAAAGAGTACTTCACTATATTTTCCTTAAAAGGCAGTTTACTTTTTCTAAATCGTAGAGGGAAGGCAACTTCTCTCTTAAGACTTAATTAGGACGATTACACGTTAGAGAAGAGCTATAATAATACGACAGTTACTTTACGAAGACTATTAATTTAATATCCTTAAATCCAGAACTTTAGACTTTTAAGAAACCTATTTAAGAACTTACTAAATCACTTACGAATTAAATCCGATATAATAGCGGATACTTCGGCGGAGCTAGAGTTGACTCTAGAAATATTTAATAATATAGTAATACTAGATCTTAGTTTAATTTTCACGGGAGACGTAATAATATACTCGCGAAGGTTCCGGGAGGCTTACTACGATAGCTATCTCAAGGGAGAATTCCTTTTCTAAGACTTTTAGGAGTATTTTAAGGATTAGACAGTAAACGAATTTAAATTAATTAAGGTTATAAAACGTATATACTTTAGGGACGACTTACGAGCCTTTAGTATATTTATACGACAAGGGAAGGGGACGAGGACGGCACACGCCTTAATAGAAGTAATATAAGCTAAAGAGAATATGTGGCTAAGGGACTAAGTAGAAATATAAATTCAGAACTACCCTGAATTAGTACTAAATTACCTCTAAGAAACAGTCTCTCGCTTATTACTACTAATCTTAATAACACTTTAATAAAATTAAACCCTAATGTCTTTATAATACTAACTAGAGGTAGTTATTTATTCTATAGAGGAAGACACTCCTTTAGAAGGGTTAGGAGTAAAGTTTATAAAGACAATTTAGTTACTAAGATTACTTAGAATCTCCCTTATTAAAGGAGATGAAGTCGAGGATTTATATAATATAACCCCCCTACTTATAGTCCTAAAAAAGGAGTTCTTATTTACTTTTAAGAGGGATCCCTTAAGTAATCTCTACCTGTAGAAATTAAATAACTATGTATTACTAAATCTTATATTAATACTAGTAATATACTCACGGGACAGGTTATTATTACTATTTAAGGTTCTTAGGACTACTAGACTATATATAGAGCTGATTCGGCTGTTATAATATATTATAAATCTATTAACCTTAGACTAGGCAAAATCGTTAGTAAACCTTATTAAGATATATATTAAGGAGCTCTAGTATAATAGGGACAAGGACTACTTAAATAAGAAGCTCTATATCTTTGCCGACTTATATTAGAGAGTATTAGTTAAGACTAAGGTCTAAAACTAAGCCTTTCTGTTAATATTACGAGATAAAGCGAGTTCGTATTATTATTAGTACTTTTAGAATAAGGGGTATTTATTTAATGAGCTTATTAGAACGACACGTAAACACTTTGAGACAGAAGAGAGAATTAATAAGTTCCTTAGCTAGTAGTTTAGTCTAACCTTCTTATTATTTTAAGAAGAGCCTCATTAGACGGGAAAGCCGGTACTAACTTAATTAGAGAACTTCACTAAGGAATTATAAAGTATTTAACTTAGCCTAAAAGACGATAATATATAGAACGACAAGACACTCCGTAATAAACTTGTGTAAGGAGTATTAGGGAACCCCCTCTTTAAAATAGCCTTATTTCAGGCACCTCCTACTTTCCTTATATTAATAAATAGTCTTTACTCCGCCGTTAGCGTTAAAGTGACTTATAACTCGGGATTAAGGGTAAGTAAGTACTATAAATCACATATAAATCGCCACTAATCTTATATTATAAATAAGGCGGCTTATTACTTTAACCGTAAGATAAAAATTTTAAGTAGAAATAAACGTGGAGACAAATTTTAGCTTATATTAAGTTATATAAACTATATTATTTATAAGAAAATAGATTACTATAATAGTCGCCACTTTAACGAAAAGTAAGTAGCGTTAAAGGCACGATACTTCGCGGCGCGTAAGGCTAAAGGAGTAAAGACTATAAATAAGACTTTTAGGAGCTACTTAGCTTATATTAAGAGGATTAACTCTAATTTGGACTAGAATTAGACTATATCTAGACACTATTTAAGAAGTCACTAAGATATAAATTTAGACACTTTAATAGATATTAACGATTTTTTAAAGAGTTTTAACGATAATAATAATAATAGCACTATAAACTTCACGACTATATTTATAGTAAGTGAGATATAATATAATACACGAGAAGTCATAGGGCAACTTAAAGAGAAGAAAGCTACTTATATCTTAAAAAGTAAAATCAAGAGACCCGCTCTAAGTAAGGCCTATATAATATAATAAACAAATAAATTCTTTTAAAGTCTATTAATTAATATAAGGGCATTTAATAAAAACATAAGAGGAATTAATTAACTATAAGTATTATAGTGAATTTAAAGTGTTAAGTTTAACACTAACTAAGTAGGCTAGAGCCAGATTACATTTAATGCCGGTTTACGACCGTCCCTAGGGGTTACTACAGTTAATACTCCGGCTAAAGAAATAGACTTCTAAATCGTGGACGTAGATATCCTATTTTTAGTTTATTTATAATAGTTAAATATACTAAATATATAGTATAATAACTTATATAACGTCTTAATTCAAGGCGACAAGAAGCACTTAATTATACAGAAGTATGGGCATTTATAGCTACTTTTAGATTAATATTGTTAATTACTAAACACTTTTACTAAAACAATTAATACATGCTATCTAACTGAATAAGAAATACGTTGGCTTTATAGGCGTTTCAGACACCTTTTAATAAGACGTCTTTAATACTTACTAAATCAAGTTAGCTATAAGTATAATTCGGAAATTATATTAAGGGTCAAGGAAATGTGTGAGTATTACTAAAAGTATATAGACGCTCTATATAAGTTCCGTTTTAAATTATAAGACGACGTCGACTTTAATTATATAGTTTACGTTAATATTGCAATATTTAGAGAATAATATACTTTTTATATAATAGATAAAGTAATAGGTTTTAGTGCGGCGAAATTACTTTAAAAGGCCCCTAGTTCGGCTACGGCTTAGGCTACTTTTAACGTATTTAAGTTAATATAGATTAATATATACCTTAGACCTTTAGATTTCGTTATATACGACTATAATACTAATTTTAATTCTAAGGAGTTTTAGAGTATACTTAGATTTATAAGTAGTACTCCTAAGTTAATACTTATTAAAGTATACTATTTAATTAGTAAAGTTGAGTAATACTACTGCCCATTACGTCGTGCTTATAAAATCATTATAGAAGAGTACCTTAAGTTAAGCGACAAAGACCGACTATAAATAGTAGTAAAAGTAGTAAATAATATAGCTAGACTTAATAAGCTCATCCTTATACTACTTGTTTTCGGCGTATACTTTAAAATAATAGAGTTAGACCCCCTAAATCTATTAGTCGAGAAACGTGCGATTATAATTAAGAAAGTTATAAAGGAAGTATAGAAAATCTATATTATATATAAAGTTAACGATACGTTAGCTATATAAAACGGCCCTAGAACCACTTATATTCACGATCTCTACCTTAATAATTAAGTTCTAATATATTAAAAGAGTAAAAGATAAATAAGACCTTACGATTTCTTAAGTATAAAGGGAGAATTATATAAGATCGATATAAGAAATAAGAGAATACGTACGTTTTAATCGACTATAGTTTGTCCCTTTAAGACAGATACTTTTAGTATTAAATAATAAAAAGAAAACTTACTAGAGGATATTTATAAGTAATATTTAAGATCCTTGATTAGAAACACTACTAAAATAGGACTGAATTTACCTTAAATCGCTATCTAAATACTATTTATAAAACACCTCCTAGATTTATTAACTATTAATAATAATTATAATACTAAAGTGTTTCTAACTAAGAAAGAGACAAGGAACTAGGAGCTATTTATTAAACTTCGTGCTAAAGGGAAGATTATAGCGCTTAGACTATTATTTTAGTAGTCTTAAAGGACAGAATATAAAGTACTTATTAAAAGAGGTGTTTTTATACCTATTTATAAGGACGACCTTAGAGTAAGAGGCCACCGCATCTTTAAGTCAAGAATAATAGACGAGGTTAAAGGCAAGGAGACATTAGCTCTATATAAGAAGTCAAGACTAGTAATTTAATATTTTAATAACAAAGGGAAGAGAGAAATATTAACTTAGTCTCTAATAATCTAACGATTTAGTTAGTAATTACTTATTTTCTTAGCCGCTGCTATTAAATACTTAAATCGCCTCCGAAATTAGTCCGAATCCTATCTAGCTATTAAAGACATCACTTAAGCCTACGTCTAAGTAGAGACAAGGCTTCTCTGAGACATATTTATATAACTACTAAAAGAGATCGTAGGAGATTTTCCTCTTAGTACAATATTTATAGTAGTACTACTGTTATATAATATACTTAAGTCTAGAAACTATTAGTTTAATATATACTATAAATATTATATAAAGAACCTATAAATAAAGACATTAATATACGACTTATACTTACTAATTAGTACTAAGGAAAGCTATAACTTTAGAGTCGTAAGAATGTAAATAGACGACACCTTAATTTTAGGAGATAAGGACTTCTTAGTAAGAGAGTAAAATGAGATTATTAAGGCCGGCTTTCTAACGAAGCCGATATAAGTACTACTTTCTACTGAAATTATTACGTTTAATAAGTATATTATTACTATAGACGGGGATAGCCTCTATATGTCTTAAAAGGGTCAGGGAATAAGGCTAGAGCTAGTCGACGTAAGAAAAGAGGACTATAAGAAGGCTTATAGAAAGTAACGAGCTCGTGCGGCTTACCTCGCTATTATTTATTAGTTAGAAGTAATATTTAATCTCTTAGTTATAGTATAGTATTAAGATCTAACGGAAAACGACGTCAAGGTTTTAAACTTACGCTTTAAATAACAAATAAACAACTTAAAGAGAGGACTCTAATATATACTAATTAACTTATAGTCCACGAAAGTCTACGTTTTTATAAATAGTTCTTTTATTAATAATAAAGACTTAAGTTCACAGATAGGTTTTATATTAATAATTAGTGCCAAAACAGTAGGGGATACGTAATTTACTTTAATTAATAATATCGTATATATTAACTTAATAAAATATAAGAAAGTAACTCGTGTAGTACTTATATTAGAGTTATATATTATAATAGCTAGTATTAATATATTAATCTCCCTTAGTACGACTATTAATATAATAACTGACAAGCTAGGTATATCACGTCTCCTTACTGTCGTTTACACAGATTCTCTGTCTCTTTATAAGTGTATTATTAAGCTTAGTACGACGAAAGAGAAGCGCCTAATAATTAATATTATAGCTATTCGTCAATTATACGAATATAGAGAGCTAATAAAGGTTCAATAGATTAATAGCGCTAATAATCTTACTAACGCTATAACGAAGAGTACTCTGAATAAGGCTCTTTAAGATTTTATTAACACTAATATCCTTATTATTAAAATAGAGGGTTAAGTTTAATAGTCAATTAGAGTTAATTTAGACTAGTAATAGAAGGGTTTCTTACACTCGTTGATTTTTTTTTACATTTCCTTATAACTCTTATTTTGTTAATTTATTACTTGCGATTATTTTTATATTTAGTTAATTTACGAAGTTAGAAATACACTCGATTTAGTTCTAAATACCCTCTAATTTAAAGTATTAATAGGCGGCCTTATAACGACACTCTAATAGGGACAAACTATTAGTTTTACTATAAGGGGCTACTCTTGTATAGTAGTATAAAGAAAGTGCCGTTACGAAGGACCTACCTCGAAGTTAGTCCGAAACAAGGCCGAATACCTTACGAATAGATATTTAGAAGAGCCTCCTCCTCTACGCTATTATAGCGACTTCGGCGGGGACGCTTAGTAGGAGGGGCATCCTTACCACTGTCCTCTTCCTTACTACGCTTAGTAGCGGCAGTAGAGACGGTAGTAAGGAGCCGATCTAAGATTAGTACTGTCTCTTATATTATAGCGTTATTAATACTTAAAGTTTTAATATTAAAAAGGAATAATAAAGTTAACTTACTATTTATAAGCTGGCTAAGCCAGCGATTTCCTGGCGTAAAGCGCGAGTTTCTTCTAGTAACGCTAATAACACCTCCCTAACATTCTTTAGTACACTAACGGCAGCGACTAATAATGCCAAATCGATTAATTTAGCGGCAATAACGATGGCTTCTTTATCTTTTACCTTAAGGGCAGTAGTTAATTAGACGTACTCCTCGGCTATAAACTAAGGGATTTATTATATATTAGTAACTATATATTTAGAGAGGTTCTAATAGTAATTCAAATATAATTTAAAGGGAAAAGAAAATAAGAATACTTACTAAGTTATAATAGGACTTCTTTTCTACGTAATATATATACTTTTTACTCTTAAGATTATTAAAGACACAGTCGTAGGACAGGGTCTTTATAAGGAGACGAACGCATTAAATGTAACATTTTTAGTATACGACGTCGAGGGCTCTACTAGGGATTAATACTAGTACTATTTTCAGTTAATATACTGTTTCGTTACCGAACTACTACTAAAGTATATACGTACTTTTGACCGGTTTATTTGATTTAATATAGTCTATCTAATTATATTAGTTTTAGACTATATTAAATAGGTAAGGCGATATTAAGAGTAGTTATATATATACTATATATATATATATATATGTGTGTATGTGACTAGGAAAAGAAAACCTTAATTCTAGGGGAATCTAGCGTATATATATACCTTAACTTATAGACAATACCAAGCCTAGGGGTTATTGTTAATAACCTCGCTTAGCCGACTTCGCTACCTTACGTATTATCGTATATTAGAACGTCTCTATTAATACTAACACGGCTATTACAGAGTACTATTATACTACTATACCTAATTCGGGTACCTTTCGGAGCCCTTTTAGACTAAGGTTAAGTGTTACTTAACACTTAGTTAATTCTGACATTTTATACTTTTTATTTTTTATTAAGTTACTTCTTATTTATTAAGAGCTTTAGCTATATTAAAATATATCTTTCTAAAAGAAGTTTTGCCTATATTAGTCTATAGGCCCCTATAGAAGCCTACTTAGATAGTACAGGCATACTTTCGTTAATATATAAGGGTTAGAGACTTACTAAAGGGGTTTTAGTAGAGATTCAGTGGCGTCTCGTAGTATATAAGCTAGCTCTCCTCGCACTCTCTTTAGAAATACATAGATTTTGAACTATATATTTATTACTCTGTCGCTATACTCGCATTAGAATATATTCACATATGCGGCGTGGTACATAAACCGGTACTACACCGACAACGACCGTTATACTCGAGTAAGCATTTTTATAAGAACTGCTCTTATAATTAAAAACTCTACAAAAGTAATTAAGGGAGATTAATTGCATACCGCTCTTTAAGAGAAGCACCTCTTTAGAGGCTCACTTGATTAAATTAATAATTTGCGCGAAGCGCGCTAAGGCTTATAACTATAATATTAAAATGAAGCATAAAGTAAATACTCTTAAAGTAGTGATTAAGTTATTTGATTTTATACAGAAGGCTCGCACGGAGTAATTGATTACATACAAGAATATAGGCTGCTAAGTAAGCAGGTCAGTAGGAACGTGCGCTATGCGATAATAATTAATATCTTTATAACTACGCTAGCTATTACAAATCTAAAGAGTACATATTGAAGAACTTAATTTGATAATTAATCTCATTTTTTTCTTTTTTAATATAAGTCAAAGACTCGACTTAATATATACTTTTAAAATTATTATTAAATTTCGTTGGGTTTTAATATTCTTAAAGTTAAAAGAGCTAAGTATTACGAGTATTTTTTTTTATAAATTTTTTTTTTACTAATCATGGCTCGGCTTAGCACCCTAGCATTCGGTTTTTCCTGATTTTAATCGTTTCTTTAATAGAATTAATCACGTGTACACGACCTTCTTTTCCATAATTACGTTGTACTAGGCAATTAAGCTCTGAGAAAACTTTACGTTTTCCTAACTTCGGTACTATAATAACTTACTCGCAGTACGATAAGAGAAA
The DNA here is from genome assembly GCA_021432625.1 of Leptodontidium sp. 2 PMI_412. Classification (NCBI taxonomy): domain Eukaryota; kingdom Fungi; phylum Ascomycota; class Leotiomycetes; order Helotiales; family Leptodontidiaceae; genus Leptodontidium; species Leptodontidium sp. 2 PMI_412. Next base: position 138,933 of record MU270363.1, on the reverse strand, counting down.
GACGTATCGTTACTTGTAAGCAATAATCGTTAGTGCGTATCTTAATATTTCGAATTATCTTAATATTAATTTAAACTTCTTAATAGCCGGCCTAAGCTCTGTACTATCATTTATACATGATAGAAATATCGCTTTATCCTTTGCATTAAAGTAAAAGTGTTTTAGAGCCATTTTAAGAGAGTTATAATAAATTAAGTAAACAATTAATTCTTGAAGTTCACGAAGTTCACGTGTTCACCGCGTTGAGCGCACACGGACTAGATCATTACATTTTAATCTCGTCTTCGTATTAAGAATCAGATGTCCCAACTTTCCAAAGGTAAGTTCAAACTCCAAAAACAACTCAATCAATCTCCTCGCCAATGCTAAACATTGAGTTGCCACCATAAAATAACCACAGTCCCGAACGCCAACCCACATCGAATCCTTACCCCTACCAAGCCGTCTTATAAGAAATAGCGCATCGGAAGTCACAAAATGCAGAGATCATCTTCGTTGCAAAGTTCGATTGTTGGAAAACAGGGTTCACAGACGAGCAGACGCCGGGTAGCGTCTAAGATCAGGCCTATCACCGGTCAACTTTCCCCTTCCGAATGGGAAACATTAAGGTACTTACGACTCAAGACCACTGCCTGATTTGCCCGTTCGAGGCCACGAAGCCCTCTCTCGAAATGACGACGAAGGGACTCTTCCTTTGACCCATATCTCTTGAGTATGGCCCAGATGCCGTTGCAGCCATTCGGACCAGCCGAGCTGGCCCAAGTCGACGCGAGCGAGGAGTGATTGAGTCTTGTTCTGGCCCACCCCGATCTCGAGGTATATGTTCACTGGGTTGTCCGTTCCTTTTATGGTGACTTTTTCGTAGTCTGTACGCTTTTGTTAGTATGTTGGGACGCAGCTGGGCTGGACTTGGCTGGGTTGGAGACACTTACTGCTTTCTTGGTCCTCTGCGATCACTTCTTTTGATAGCGCTTCTCGGAATGGGTCGTAGATGATTGAGGGCCGCTCCCCGTTTTTTCGTCGATTGATCAGTCCCATGTCAATCCACAGAGACTAATAAGTAGATCTGGGAGATAATTTGGTGTAGGGTTGGTTTTCAAGTATCGAGTCGCGATTTGGATTTCGGGTATCTGCTGAAAACAAAAGAACAAAGGACTGCAAGTCTGAAAGACTGTATTGTCTAAGAAACGAACAGCCGTTCAGGCTGGACACAGTCAGACCGATAATGAGTCAATTGAAGGGAAAGGAGACAGCACATCGCGCAACGTATGAGTGGCAGGCTACCGGAATCGAAAGCCATTTAAGAAGGGGGACGGTGAAGGAGCCTTTTCGAAGAAAGCCTGTGGCTTAATACTCGCAACAATGCGTGTCAGGAGGTAACGGAATGAGTGTTCCTAGAACGGAACTGGAGGCGTTTCGACTCCCCACCATCAGCGTTTCCTGATTTGCACCTTTGCACCCAGAGATACCGCTGCAGGTCATACAGAAGCTGCAGCCGGGCGGTAACAAGGAGTCCCCCGAAACATGGCCATTGGCTACTTGTTGGCTGGGCACCCAAAGAAATCTGCCTTGCCTGATGTCTCGAATAATCCTCAGCCGCGTGGTGCGCAAACATAGACCACATAAAGGAAGCCTCCACCCACACCATCTTCGAGGCATAGCCCGATGGACACAAAGGGGGGGTTAAGAGCGACCTGCCTGCGTTCTCGATATACCCATCGATTCCCATTTCAAGTATGAGGAGAAAAATGCGCAAGGCTGAGAGTATCCTGAGCGTTGTTTTGACCCCCACTGGCTACTCATAAGGATTTCATGCGGAGTTCAGCTATAATTTGACTTTTGCGTTACGTGGGTAATTCTTTTTGGAAATTCTCGAATACCAGCTACTGTGTTCTTGATGGTTGTTGTCCTCTTTCGGTTGAACTCCTGGTCATGGGAGTACAGGGAGCGCCGCCTCGAAGCTAAAACAATGTTACTGTTGCAAGACTCTTTCTCCCGCTTCCAGAAAGCCCAGCTGGAGAACTTCGATTTGGTCGTGGCAATGAAAAGACCTCATTTCATAATTAACTGGACTGTGAAATGCAGCAATGATGGCTTGAAATTGAGAAATGTGCCCGCTAAGTAGCCTGACGTCCCGCCTCCTGCTTCACCGAGTCGTCTCATACATTGCCCAATCATCATGATTCCCACTGATTCACTTGCCACCAAAAAGCAAATGTTTACCGCTCTGCAATCCAATACAGCCTCATTGTTCACTCAGTGGCTTGCCCATTGTATCTGGTCACGATGCGAGAAAACGCGGCTTATCAACTGCGCTGCAAGCCATGAAGCCGAAGATGGTGTGCAGAGCCTCCTCAGCACGCAAAGTAGCCGGTCAAGAGCAGTGCTCAGCCTTAATCAAGCATGCTCCGGTCCTCTCTTCTTCTCGGTGTTCGCAGCCTCACCATGCCTACTCCCCAAACTTGCATGCAATGACCTGTTATACTTAAGTCCATCAGAAGCTTGTCTTCGACTCCCGCATAGCTTTTATCCATCTTTGAAATCGCTTGTATCCTACTTCATTCTTTAATATATATTTTCATTGGATCGTGTGCTATTTGTGAGCAATTCGTTTCAGATGTCCTCGTCATATGTCAACCTTTCTGCCCAATGTGACGAGGATCAGCCCATCACGTCGCCCGGTATTGCTCCAGAGACCAATAGATCTGAGACTCTACCTCGAGAAACTATCCATCCACGTTCTTTGGCAGCCGATTCGAGCACAACATGCCACAGAGCACAACTGTCAGTAGATGATCACGAGCTATCTTACGGGGGACACAACAGAAGTAGTGGATCAAATAGCTCAGAGCAAGCAATCCGGTCTGCAGAGCGGCTACGAGAAGGAAAGCTTGCCGAGTATATCAGGACATGGCGGAAGAACTTCGTATTGACACTTGGTACGTGGTATTTCCTCTCGTTTGTCTCCATCACTAACAAGGCCACAGACGGCGGAGGAGTGCGAGGCTATTCCCAACTCATAATCCTCAAGGCTCTGATGGACAAAGTCGCAGAACTGGAACGAACTAGATTTGATGATAGTGGCGCTAGAGTGGAGTCGAGCTTTCACCCTATATCGTTGGATGAAGTCAAGCAAAAGAAGCGTTCGATACATGGGATAGTTAGAAGGGTAAGGACTGGCGGCATCGCAAATGGACACGCAAATGGCCAACGCGTCCCAAAGGGGCATGACAACGAAAGAGAGGGAGACAAAGATGCCTCATCCGACGTAGAAAGCTTCTGTCAGTTCTATCCATATCACTACTTTGACTGGATTGCTGGGACAAGCACTGGTGGGTAAGTAGTTGCTGGAGTCCTGAAGTGCTGCTGTTTACATGGCTAATTCGGTACCAGATTGAATGCAATCATGCTCGGAAGACTTCGAATGAGTGTGGACGAGTGCTTGACAGGTTATGCAGACTTGGCTGAAAAGGTCTTTGGCAATCCTCGCTGGGCATCGTATCGCTTCACCCTGAAGCCGCCCTTCTTTTGGCCGTGTGCCAAGTACAGTGGAAATCGTCTTAGAGATGTAGTGAAGCAAGTGGTCGAAGAACATCTTTGCCAAGGAGAAGGTTACGCTTTCGCGATGAACAAGGATATGTGCCGAACGTAAGTACATCGCTTTCAAGTCTTGAAACGCAAACGTTCGCTGATCAACGTGCAGCATTGTTGTGGCGATGAAGAAGAACATCGACGGCCATGAGATGGCGCATCTCTTTCGTTCTTACGATCATCACCGACGTCGACAAGCAACAGTAGAGAACAGGGAAGACCGCAGACCAAACCCTCTAGAGCAGCTTGGCCCTGCGGACTCAAGTCTCATTTGGCAAGTAGCCCGCGCCACCTCAGCGGCCCCAACATACTTCAATACCATCAAGATCGGCGAGGACGAGTACGGTGACGGCGGCTTTGGCGAAAACAATCCCAGCACAAGAATATTCTTTGAAGTGAGTCAAATGAACAACAACCTCGACAGCGCCAATACTTTATCTCTGAGCATCGGCACAGGCATTACAAGATTCACGCGATTTCAGGAAGGCATCTTCAATAAGCCGCTTGGCTGGCTGAATGCAGCCAAAAAAGTCTCCACCGATTGCGAAACAGCTCATCATAGAATGGGACTTATCACCAACGGCGGCAGAAAATACCCATATTATCGTTTCAATGTGCCAGAGGCAGCTACGGACCCAACTAAGCCAAAGGTACCAAATTGGCAGCGCATGAAATCCAGGGCGAGGAGATGGTTTGGCCACAATGGAGAGCCTTTAGAGCGCGGACTCGGCAAGATCAAGCTTGATGAGTGGAAGCCGCGTGGTTTCTGGAGGACGGAGAGCACGCAGGAAGAGATTGAACGGATTACAAGGGAGTATCTCAGTAATCCCGATGTCAACAGTGAGTTGGATGAAGTTGCTGAGGCGATGGTGAATCATCGGAGAGCAAAAGCAGCAACTCCAAGATGGGCTGCCTATGCGCTGGGTGTCAAGTACGAATGTCCCGTTGTACTTGAGAGGTGTCCGGACGAGACTTGGACTGAGGAATCTGGGTTGAGGAGACACTTGATCGAAGACCACGGGTACCCATTTGGAACTCCGGAAGCAGAGAAGCACATTGAGCAAGCGATCAATGCCGGGAAGTACTTCGAACACCATCACTGAGCGTTCATCATTCATCTTGAAAGGTGCTTGTTGGCTGCTGTCGTTATAGAGGCGTTTTTAGTCGCGTTTGCGGTTTGATTTTTTATATACCCCTTCGAGCATTACTGCGTTTGGATTATGCTTTTCCCATTCGTTCTGACATGTAATGATCAAGCAGTGAGGCTTGGGATTGTATTTAGCGAGGAGTTCAGGAATTGGGAGGGGGAAATTAGATTCCTCTTGTTTTTACACATTAAAATAATATAATATAACAAAAGTGTTGATTCAAAATAAATCCTTCAATCTTGGTACAATGTGACGAGTGAAGTATGGCTGTCGTGAGGGGCACCTGGTTCCTCGCTTCTTTCCAGGGCGAGCCCTTCTCCAGGTTGTTTTAGGGAATTTGATTTCCTGGATTTGTAACATTTATTTATGACTCATAAATTACGTACTCAACTTTCTTAAACATTACTAGTAGAATACAAAATATTAGATTAGGGAGGTGAAGAATTATCGTAAGTCGTTGTTCGGCTTGGGGAGTAGACTAAGGCAAAGGGAGGGGGTTAGGGGAATGGCGTTAAGAACACTAGTACCTGTGGATTTGAAGATTTCTTTTCAGTGATTTTTAGGAAGATCCGGTTGGAGCAGCGTATATAGATAAGCCAGTAAGTACATAGGCAAATCGCTAAACATCAAACTTTGGGATAATTTGGTAAAGTATAAATGTAGCTTTAATGCTGGCAACTGTCGCTCATCCTTGCATATCATGAACGAAATGTGTGGATATCAATAGTTGGAACTCTGGAAATCTGAAGCAAATTCTGCTCAGCTTGCTAGAGCTGTCTGATAGGAAGATCTGCCTAGCAGTTCTGGTACCCCGCGATGGAGGATTAACTAGTGATCGTTTCAAGGCAAAGACTAAATATGAACCTGGATTTCCACTTCAGTGGCGAGCATCTCGTCTTTGAACTTTTATTTGATAGAACTTACCCACCGGGTGAAGGCTTTACATCCAGCCTCAGTGCGGTCACGTTTCTCACTTTACTTGCTCATGTGAAATGGGCTCCGGCACGAATCTGATCCGTCATATTTCTCGACCTTGCTTTACTAGATTGAAATTCAGTGAAGCCGAATGTGAATCCACTACAAAGGAGATAGATTTTGCAGGACTGGGGTAGATGATGCCAGCCGAGTCCGCCTCAAGCCCGCTCCGTGATTTTTCTGAATCTCACTTTGCGAGATGAAACTCAGCTTCACTGAAAGACAATCTCACAGAAATAAAATTCGCAGACGCCACAAGACCTAGATGAGCAGTACAAGACCGCTATCTATTTCCTCAGACATGGGTCGATGTTTGACTCAGGATGATCTCGTCTCATTCAAGCAAGTTTTGGGATTTTTGCTGCGCGTACCTTAACATCCCAAAATCATCACAGTAGAGCCTACCTGGTGCATAAGCCACAGCTTCAAGCAAGTATAGAATAATTCGGAAGGTATCCTGGAAAACCGAATTGAATGCGAACATCATGCTAATTGTGGCCGGTGGTCTGGAACAAAACAAACTCGCTTAGCTACCCCTATTTTACATCGTCCAATCAGCCTTGAATCCGCTGCTTCACATGAGCCCAGGACTTGGATGCGCTTAGCCAGCAAATGATAGTTGCTGGATGAGGTACAAATTTAAAGTGGGCTGTGACCAAGGGTTCGTGATAGGGTATTGAGTCGGGGACGCGGAAATTAGATGTCTGCTCTTGGCTCTTGGCGAGTAGTCTTCTCAACACAAACATTTGTAAACAACACTACATCCTGATGCTCAAAATTACGCCTGATAAGCTAGCAGTTTCATGCGATATGAGATTTTATTATAGAAGCTGGTCTGCGGAGAAAGTTGTCAACAAACACAACGACAAGACCGCCAAGATGTCTAATTCTCGAATACGGAGACTGGGTCCTCGCTTCGCTCTTGGATGATGAAGACGCGCATCCACTCTGCCCTTGGCGACGCGGAATGAACCTGGCAAGAGAGATTGATCTGTCTTAGTTGGAAGAACAGGGAAAGAAGGAGGAAGGAGGGAGTACAAAACCCTTTCGTCTGAACGTCGGTTTTCGTGATATCAACAAGTGATCATCAGACAGTCTTTACCTCCCCTCACGCCTCTTTTTCATTCAACTTCTTCCCATCTATCAATCCACAGTCGCTCGTTCAATCATTCTATCTCAAGATGCAAATCTCACTCGTCGCTCTTTTGGCTCTTGCCACCTCTGCTTTGGCCGTGAGTTATTTCGATTTTTAGATGAATCTGAATCTGAATTATTTCTCATGGCATCACAACTGACAACCGACAGTGCTCTAAAGCCGATGACTGCTGCTGGGCCGATCTCACAGCTTGCCAGCAAGAGAAAGGAGACGATGCCGCCGATTGCCACACCCGCGAGTTCGTCTTCGCTCAGTGCATGAACTTCAGTGTCCAATGTGTAAGTCCTGATCTTTCCATGAGGAACTTGTATGGAACAACGATGCTGATTCTTTCCCAGGCCGATGGAGATTGCTGCAGCATCGAGACTGGAGAGGCCATTGAGTGCGTTTAATTATGCACCTCAACTTGTCTAGCAACTTTGCGTCCGGACTAAGAGCATTGACTCCCTTGGGTGCCTGTGGTTGAGTCCGGATAGATGGTACTGTGATGCTGGGTCTGGAAATGGTTGGAGAGATGTAAAATTCTAAAAAGCTTCCCGCAGTTTCAATATATGCCAATTGCGGCGATCAATGTAATACACATATGACAATGATACAGTGTTTACATGACCATCTGATAATTATATATAAGCCTCCAGCTTCCAGCCTCCAGATTAGAAGGGATGTGACGCGTTGGCTTGCAGGATGCATTTCCCCAGATTTTACCCCTTTTTTCGACACCCGCCACGTGATTGTCCCCGCAGCCGAGGCATTTACACATGCTTGAGTGGCTCGTTAGGACAGCCCAGATCAATGATCCCAACCTCTGACTGACTGACAACAAAGCAAGCAGTAGAAGAAAAAAACAACGACACGAACGCGCAAGATTACGAACTACACATGCTCCCATAACGACCATGCAAAGATGTCTTCTTCGACAGATCCCAATTCCAATCCCAAGCCAGCACCTCGAATTTCTGCCAAATCAACTGCAGACCCTATCCTCCGCAATGCAATACGATACACCATCTCGGCAAAAGAGTACGAGACGCTGCATAGGTACATACTATCGCGGTCGAAGGTGCTGAAGAGGAATACGCCATCCGTATCGAGGGTCGAGAAGCTGGTCGAGAGGCCTGGGAGGGATGATTATAATGCTGCGGCCGTGAGGGCCAGTCTGAGGGTTTTCGTCGCGACAAGTGCCGCGTTGAAAGTTTGGGGGTTGATTAGTGAGAGGTTTCTTGGGACGGGGAATGGCAGGTGAGTTTATTTTTGCTCTTGCCAGCTAGATCCATTGAAGGCAAGATGGATGCTAATGTGTGGTAAACTACAGAACCAAGAAAGTTCCTCTTTGGCGCAACCCGAATTTCAGACTCTCGCTCTCCCTCTCTACAATCCTTCTCCTCCACCGCATCCTGTTCCGCTTTTTCACGCGTCTACGTGCACATCTCCTCACACCTGAAGCACGACCTTTCAGACAACGCAATAAGAGGACTTCGAAGACTCTCACGTCTTCCCTGGCACCAGCTGTAGGAGCCAGTCTAGCAGGTTTCGCACTGGCGATAAACCCTGCTGATCAGTTGCGAGTTACAATCTCCATATACGCGTTGAGCAGAGCGGCGGAATTCGCGTATAATCTCGCGGAAGAGGAGGGTTGGTTATGGACGAAGGGCCAGAAACCTTGGTGGTGGGGGAGTTGGCTACTCTTCCCGTTTACGAGTGGACAGTTACTGCACGCCTTTGTTTTTGATAGGGATTGTTTCCCCAAGGTATATTGTCTTGCTTGTTGGAGTGAAGAAGTGATATATGCTGATGATGTTTCTTACAGGCATATGGAGATTTCATCTTGAAATACTCACCCCAATACGTCCAATCTCGCCCAGAAGACTACCCAAGCAACCTCCCATGGCCAAGTCCCTACGCACAAGTCGACTCACTCGCCGAGATGGCCCGTCTGAGATATCCGTACGTCCCATCCTCTCTATCAAAATCCAAACCCAAGTAACCATCAACTAACACCCACCCCAGGAAATTCGTCTCCCCAATCCTCTTCCCAAACACCACCACCCTCCCTCCAACCCTCCAAAAGATCGCACCCATAACCTCCCCTGCGCACCCCTTACTCACATCCCTCACCTGCGCCGTCCTGCACCCCTCCGACCCATCCTGCACACGCACCTACCTCTCCCACTACCTCACCACAATCCCAGCACTAACCCGCTTCTTCACTCTAATATTCACCGTCCTCTCCCTCCCCTCCTACGCGAAATTCTACTCCTCCCCCCTAACAACACTGAACAACCTCGCGGCTCGCATCCTCCGCTACACCCTCTTCACATCGGGTTCAATCGGTACATCCTGGGCGGCAATCTGTCTCTTCCAATCCTACCTCCCGTCCAAACTGCTGTCCACGCAGCGGTTCTTCCTCGGCGGGTTCCTAGGCGGGATGTGGGGGTACGTTGTGCGGCGGGAAGCGAGGGCGGAGTTTCTGTACGCGTTGAGGGCGAGTCTGGATAGTGTGTGGAAGGTGGGACGGAAGAGGGGGTGGTGGAGGGGGGTGAGGGGTGGGGATGTGTGGCTTTTTGTGGCGAGCTTGATGGCTGTTAATGTTGTTTTTGAGAGGGAGAGGAGCGCGGTGGGCAGTGGGGTTGTTAGGAGGGGGGTGGGCTTTTTGAGGGGCGAGGGGTTGGGGGATGGGGTTGGGAAGGAGGAGGAGGTGGAGAGGAAGGGGAGGCCTTGAAGTTGAGATTTGAGTCTGCACTACTAGAAGGGGAGAATAATGTGTCTGGGAGAAGGAGAGTATAAGAAGAGGCGATGCTACGTTCAAAGGGATGCTTTGGTATGATACCTTTATATGATTTTAACTTTATGATAAAAAGAAGCCTCGGCTCGCATGGTATGGAGCGGCGGCGGGTTAGAAGCATTGATTTGGTTTGGTTATTCATGATTATACGTTTTTACGGCATTCTATATCATATGTACGAGACTTCGAGACTTTGAATGTAGATATTAAATTACAGATGAAAACATTGTTTACCCTAGCAGTCTTATTCTACTAAACAAAAAACGTAACGATAAATGATAGGTAGGTAATTCTGCAATAGAGTATACTAGTAGCGATGGAGTCAAGTCAGGTCAGATCATTAAACAATATTGGCATTACAAGTAATCTATCTACCGTACCCTAATAGGCACGAAGGCCTGGCGTATGAACTATAGAAAGGTCTTCCTTCGTCCTCGTCTTCCTCCCTGCTTGCTTGCTTGCCAAAACAAAAAACGACAAAAACATAGAAAGCAGTTGAATCAGCAACTGGACTTGCCTTGACTCCACCATCCATCTCGCTAAGCAACAACAACAACGACAACAAGAACGAAGTACCCAAACTCCTAATCCAGCAAGGCAAGGCGAGGCAGGGCAAGGCGAGGCGAAGCGAAGCTAAGGTACAGAAGAAGAGATCCAACTCAAAAAGTACCTACAAGAAAACCATTCGCACCGGTCAACTGCACTAATCCACATCCCCAAAGTTCGCTTCTCCAGCAGGAATTTTATCTCTAAGCCATGCGAGCGTAGCTTCCGTTCCCTTCTCCAGGATAGTGTATTTCGGCACTCGGAAGCGGTTTCCACTGACATCCAGGGTTTGTAACCCACCTGGGCCGCCGAGCAGACCGATGCGTGCGTTGAGACTGTTGATGTCATTGCTGCTGCAATCGAGGACACGGAGACCTTTGACTGACTCTGGTGATAGTTCTCTGATGGTGTTGTGGGAGGCGAGGAGGGTGACTAGGCTGGGGAAGTGTGGTTTGAGTGGTGGGAGAGAAGTCAGTCGGTTGAAGCTAATGTCGAGTCTTGATAGTTGAGGCGCTTTGAGGCGTTGGATGAGTGGTTGGAGGGAGTTGAAGGTGTTGGAGCTGAGATTGAGCTCTTTCAGTGCTGGCAGCTCCAGGTCGTCTTTCAAGAAAGTATCGCTTGTCAGCTCGTTATGATTGATAGTCAGAGTCGTCAGAGTTGCTGCAAAGAAGGCAATCGAAGCTGGAATCTCCTTGAAATTGTTGTGGTGTAATTCGAGAATGAAAATAGAGTTTGCCGAGGCGATGTCGGCAGCAGCAACGGGGTTCAGGGAATGAGATTGGGTGTTCGATCGATCCAGAACACCCCCAGCTTTCACCGGCCAATCTGATGAACCAGGACGAGGTGACATAGGTGGTGTTCCTGAAGCTGAATAGAAGTCTCCGTCGCCATCTGTATCCCTCTCTGGCTCTTCCGGTTCCATTCTTGCCTTCAGAGTTCGTTTCAAGTCCTCGGTCGTCATACCCGAGAATTTCTTCTCCCTAAGTGGATTGCCGCTTACCCTGAAAATATCCAGACTCTCCATTCCACCTATCCTGTCGTCCAAGGTCTTGAGATTGTTACCGCTAAAGTTCACATTCTTGATCTTGGGAAGCTTGACGAAACCGTCGGGTATGGATCCCAGATTATTATCTTCTGCAGCAAGGGTAAGGAGTGACACCCATGATTCCAAATCCGGAAGTTCAGTCAATCGATTCGCAGAACAACTCAATTGGTGGAGAGCTGGAAGCCTTAGTGTACCCGAGACATCAAGATTGGTGAGAGCGTTGGCAGTGACATCCAGAATTTGCAGGTGACGAAGCTCATCTACCTCTGCGTATATCAAAGTACCAGTAAGCTGGTTCTTGGCTGCCAAAAGCTCGATCAATAGCAGGTGGCGCAATTTCTCGAAGGGGAGCGATTTGAATTTGTTCTCCGTAAGGTTCAGAACTCGCAATCGTACCAAGTCAGCCAAACCTTCAGGCAATGAGGTAAGTGCGTTGCTTTGCATGTCTAGGACCTCCAGGTTTGTGAGGGTAGTTATGCTTGGATCCAGAGGACCTGTCAATCCGTTGCTCGCAATCTTCAGATCCCGTAAGGACGGTATCTGAGATATGACCTGGAAGCATTCGTTCCCAAGCTTGTTGTTGGACTGTATGGGTCAGCAAATATATCCCAGAAGTGGATGCACCACTTACAAGATTCAAAGTAGTCAGTAACTCGAGTCTCCGCAGGCCAAGAGGTAAAGCTATCAAGACGTTGCCATGTAAATCGAGTGTCTCCAGTCCTCCAAATTGATTGCCTTTGGCATCCTCATCATCCGCATTTTCTCTTGGGTCAACGTCAGGGAAGATATCATCTGAGAGCAACTCAAGCTCATTTCCAGCTGCAATGAATCTTGTCAAATCAACAGACTCGGCCCAAGCACCACCCTGAGAATCAATCGACTCAAGGTTGTACATATCCATAACTTCATCTGGAATTTGCTTGAATCCCATTGCAGCAATATTGAGACGACCATCAGTCCGTGCTGCGTCGATACGTTTTCGTAGAAGTCCTTTGGCACCATCTTGTCGCACTTGCTGGTTGAAAGGATCGTCTGCTAGGCCAAAATCGAACGTACCAGCTGGGATGACAGCTGCTTCAGATGCCTCCGATTCAACAGTCGACAGTTGTTTCGTTGCAGCTGCACGTTTTGCAGCCTTCGCTTTGGCAATTTGGTCTCGTAATGCGAGAGAAGACTTTCTCGGAGTTGTACTTTGATCATCCACGGAGCCACTTGAGAATGTGCTGGTGGCTTTGGATGTTTTGGAAGTGGTCGATGCAGCTTCTGACGAGCTATTGGAGAACGTCGCTGATTGCTTCTTTGGCACAAAACCAATCCTATCTATATCACTTGACTGGTCCAGGTTCTGCGTGGATGGTTTCCGGAAGAGGCCATTAATCGAGGCGCGAGGTTTCAAGGGTCGAGCAGACAGCGTCTTGCTGCCGGCTTTAATATTTGGTAGAGTTGAGCCCTTGACAGGACTTGGCGATCTGCGAAGTGAAGCCGAGAAGCTTGGTGATGGGAGTCTCGAGATTTCTGGGGGTGCCATGCTCTGATTTGTAGATGGTGTCTTGGAAGACTGGCCCGTACCAGGACGCTTCTGGGGGGTCTGGCCAGGAAATGTTGATTGAGGAGGTCGGAAAGTATTTGTCGAAGCTCGGAAGTCTATAGGTATCGAATTTCCGGAGCTGGTTCCGGATCCAGCACTTGAAGTTGGCCTTGAGCTCGCAGACCGAGACGGAGGTCTCATAGGACTATCATTCCTGTAGAAGCTTGAACCCCGCTTCCGTACTGCTGGGGAGGAAGGTATATTCTGCAGTGTCTCCATAGTTCGTTCTGACAAAGATGGTCGTGGCTTCGAGCTCCGAGGTAGGTCATAAGTCTGCTCCTCCACCACCGGACTATCATCTTCTATGATCACGTCTTGCTCTTCCCTTGCCTCGACCTGGACAGGCTCCACTCGCATGACTGGCCGTGAGGGTTTTCTAAACAGTACATCGTGACTGGCCTTCTTTCGAGGTTGTTGGGCGGCAGGGGTATGAACAACGGATCCAGTGGAGGGACCTCGTTCGCGGGATGCTATTATGGAGTTGCGGTTGGAGGTCGAAGGGACACGGGGCTTCGAATATGTGGAAGATAAGGTATCGCGAGAGGCAGAGCTTCGGAGTCGAGGGTTGACAATACTGGTCTGTCTGGATGCCTGCAGGTTATCTCTTGACGGAGTGGCTCGTAGGCTGGGTACAGGAAGTCTTGAGGGTCGAGGAAGACCGGATGGTCTTGCGCTTGGTGATTGTTCCATGGCTGGCTAGCTGGTGAGTTGGTTGATGATGGATGATGCGAATGTGCTCGCGGCAAGTGGAGGTTTAGAGATTGCGCATACTGCTATTGACGGAAAAATTGAGGATGTTGAAGTATGGACGGACTAAGCTGGGCGGCGAAAGTAAACAGCAGCGAGACTGAGGCTGAGGCTGAGGCTGAAACTGTGGCACAAAGGAAAGGGAAGAAAGGAAGCAATTCAGGGGAGGAGAGGAGAGAGTAGAGAAGAGGGGATTCAGAAACAGAAGCAAAAGCATGCCATCCCGTTACCCATAAACAGCCAGCAAGAAGCAAGCAAAGAAGCAAGCAAGCAGCAGTCTAAATTAATCACAGGCCATCCGACGACGCCAGGAAGCAACGGTGCAAGGACGGTCGCTGCCAAATCGAGCCTCGTCTATGAAATGCCCGAAGATTGAGATGAGGTCCCTGACTAGGCGCGTACTGGCCAATGACAGGGCGCGCTTGGACTGTCGGGCGATGTTCGTCTTGGAGCTGGATTGGCTTTGATTATTGCTCACCCAATTGGAGGCAAAGGCACAGAGAGAGAGCAGCGGAGCGGATTGTAGGCCAGCCACTGCACTATTAATTAGGTTTGCGATCAAGAGCCGCGAACCGAGACGGAGGAGAGGTGCTGGGTGCTGGGTGCTGGGCAGGCAGGTACAGTAAGGAGCGGAAGGTAGGCATTATTTATTGAGTGAGGGTGCTTGGTGGTGGAGGGTGGTTCACGGTTAGCAAGCAGCGGATGATCTGTGTCAATAAAGTCAAGCCATGTCATATATACTTAAAAGGCCAAAGCGGGCATTGCGTTGTGCATTTGCTAGAAATAGACTGACTGACTGCCGGACTGACGGACTCCCGGGTCTGCCTATGGGTCTTTGGGCTTTGAGCATCTTGACTCTTTTCTTGAGCTTGCAAGAGGCCAGTTAGTTGAGTTGGGTGAGCAAGCACACACACACATGTTACCTACTGAGGTACATCTATTTACTCGCCCACTGATTGAAATAATATCACTGCAATCAAAGTGACAAGTCATACTTTGTCTACCTAGATAACTCTCCAATACGGAGTAGATTGACAGAGTAACGAGTCACCAATTATATATTAAATTTGCACTGTCCTCAATTTCAACTCCGTATCTATCTATCAGTCAGTCAGTCTCGGTCCCAGCCATTCCCGCCCCTTCCACCCGCTGCTCCAGAAGAAAACCCAGCCCAGCCATTCCCAGCCCAACCCTCCCGCCGCTTTAACATTCCCAGGTGTGCACCGGCCCTTTCGTTGCCCTCGACAACCAGCCACCAAAATAATCGGAGCTCGCTCAATCGTTTTTCCTAGACAGAAGGGCAGGGTCCCAGCCATCCTGAAACCCATCGCAGCGCATCCATCCCCATCCTGCTTTGTCCTGTCGCAAAGCTGCCCTCTGCTCCTCTCCCCACACCAACTCACTCACTCTGAGCAACCGTCTCTGTGAATGCGCGACGGTGGATACTGTTTGTCAAAGGTTCAACGAATTGTGCCACGCTGCACACAGCATCGCGATAGCTACGCGACTGCAACCCGTCCATCTTTAACCGCGTCGCATCACTTGCAACTCAACACTCACTCCACGAGTCCGTCAACCTTGGTCTCCTCGATAGACCCAGTCGCATACACATACCGAGTCGCAGACTCAAAGACTTGATCTACATCTTGCACCTCCATCTGTACGGCTGTCGCAATGCATGATGTGACACGGCTAATCGTTTGACAGCTTACCACAATGGCATCTCAATCCTCCTACGAAGAGGTTGCTACTCCCGCAGAGAACCCATCTACCCCGCAACCAATCGGCGCCGACATCCCTTCAAAGGATGATATGCCTCGAGGAAACTCTCCATCTACGTCTATGATTATCGCCGGCTCTGCGTCATCAATTACCCCTCCACCATCCTCGCAGCCTCCTCTCCGTCGTCCAGTCTCAGCTCCTCGAACGGCTACTCCCGATCCTGTCGTTCTCTCGTCTCCTCCTCCTACTATCACGAATGGCAACAAGCGTGACGCTGCGAAGAAGACCCTGTCCGTTCGTCCGACTCCAGATGAGATCGCGGATGCTAGTCCCGAAGAGCTGAGGGCAATGGTGCTGAGAGTTGTGGCTGAGAACGAGAAGTTGGACATGGCAATCAGCGAGGCGAGAATGTCAGCAGCTCACTACAAGCTCCAACATAATCTTCTCACTATCGAGAGTGAAGAGGCCTTGAAGCGCATGGAAGTGGAGCATGATATCATTCGACGAGAAGTTCAGGTCCTCCAGGTCAATGGTCGCGATACAACCACCACCGACTACACTCAAAGATTGAAGGCCTATTGCAAGTCTGTCGAGGAAGACAATGTTCTCCATCGACGTCGTTTGGAGAAGGCTAAGCGACTCATCGATACAAAGGATGAGGAGATTCTGGATGCCAAGGACGAAATCATGCGACTCCAGCAGCGAATTCGCCAGAACCGTGAGCACATTAATGTCTTGCGTAGCCCAGGTGGACCTCTACATGCCTCTACTCCAAAGACCACTCCAGCTACCCCTCACCAGTACCGTGGAACTCCAAAGTACACCCCAAACACCAATCGCTCCATTCGCTATGGTCCTTCGCAAGATAACCAGGAGAAGTTCAATGCTCTCCTTCTTGCGGGGTCCGTCCTTAGCCAGGAGAATAACAGTGCGCCATCTACTCCCACTGTTGCTCGCCGTCCTGACCCACGCACCCCAAACAGACATAACCGAGGTGTACAGTCACTCTCCGCCTTCCCCACTACTCCTGGATCAGGTAGAGCAGTAGCCAGCAACTCCACTCTCCTTCCATCAGCTCAGTTCTCTCCCCAAGCCGAAGCTCGAGTTGCTACGACGCTCAGTCAACACGTTACTCAACAATCCCGTGAGCGTCGCCGCAAGTCCCGCGATAGTACTATCTCCGCTTCTGACAATGAGGAGATGGGTCGCTCAGGAGCCAACTATCGAGAGGAGAGCGAGGAGATCCAAGAGAGTCAAGCAAGCCAAAGTGCCACGGAGATGCTGCGTGCTGACCCACGGGAGTCCTTCGAGGTTGCCGCTTCTCGCAACCACACCCCTATCCCAAGCGAGAAGCATCTTCACCAAGCCAAGTTGTATGCTCCTGTGACTAAGCGCAAGCATGACCATGACCACAACGAGCCTATCAAGAAGATGCGGACTGAGGGTGTAGGATTGGGTATTGGATTTGATTCTGGCCGCCTCTGATTATCTGGAGAGGGATGATTGTCTGGCGAGAGATGACTGTACGATAGGTCGATAGGTCTCCTACTAAGGGCAAGGCGAGCAAGCGAGTGAATCAGTGATCTTACATTCGCGGATTTTAGCATAGCTGTATTATAGTTTGGCAGGTGCTTCGTCTATTCGGTCAATCGGTCGGTCGGTTAGTCAGTCAGTCAGTCTACTCGATTGAAATCAATTCAAAGCAAAGCCAAGCCTAGCTTTTAGCGAAGGAATTCAACTATTTAAACATCATCTATTCTCGTCACTTTCTGTGATATTAGCATTTACCGTGAAGCAACCTAGCATCTAGTTCCGGCTGGATTTTACCCGGCCTGACTACATTCCTACCTAAGGTACGATTCAGATCCAAGATTCCAACGTGACCTCACTTACGAGACACAATGGGAATTGTGTTGCCTGATACCCACCTACGCATTCATTCGTACACACTTACACTTCCGTCGTGGCACTCCAACGGAGGGGGATGACGACAGTCTTGGGGCAGAGTAGAGTAGGGAACATACAGCCTTGCACCGAGGTATGTAAAACACAAGACATGCAAAGGATGAAGTATTCCTTGTTTTTGATTTATAGAACGTGAAGGTCTGTCGATTTAATAGAGGAATAAGAAAATATAGCTCAGAGTACAAGTACCTAATACTTCTTGAAATGTCTACCTAAACTACTTGGACCAGTAACAACAAAGTGAGTAGATTTCTGCATCTAAGGTAGCAGTCTAGAAGTCAATCCGGATAATAAGCCATCTGGCTTAGTATAATCCAAGACGTCAAAAGTAAACTTAATCGAGTAGGTCAATCGATATTCGCCCCTCTCACATGTCAAATATTCGGTGAGTTCGCGATCTATCTGTTTCTGGTGCCCGCCGTTCCTGCTTTGCAGAGCCACACTAGTGCACGAGGCTAGGATACGTCATCAGGGTTGGGGGGGATTCTGCGCCTGCGCCACACTGCCCCTCCCCGCATCCAGTCGAATCAGTCGCCTGCTCCTGCCCAGCTGCTACTCCGGCCCCTTCGACCCCTCAACGTCAACATCTCTACGACAAGACAACACGCTACACTACGTCTACACACCACTACTAGTAATAGTACAAAAGAACACTTCTTTCGTTGCCAACCCTCCCTTCCTCTTCTTCTTTCTTCACGAACAACCACTTTCACAACACTCCACTGACACTTGACAAGCTCTACTCTACTCTATTACAAGACATACAAATCACACAATACAACGAAGTAAGAAGACCAGATCATCCACCGTCATGTCTGCCAGTACCGTCCACGTCAAGAACATCAGTTCTGCCACCAGCGAGAAGGAGATTAAGGATTTCTTTTCCTTCTGGTAAGTTATCTGCCTCAGCGTTCTTCTCTATCCAGATCTATTCTCCCTCCCAGCATCGTTCTTTCCCCAGCCCTATTCTCTACCCAGTCCTATCTCGTACCACCTGCTAACTCCTCACTCCTCAGTGGTAAGATCAGCACCATCGACGTCACCAAATCCGGAGAGACACAGAGTGCTACCGTAACCTTCGAAAAGGAGACTGCTGCGAAGACTGCCCTCCTCCTCGATAACACCCAACTCGGCTCTACACAAGTCCAGGTATCCAGTGCCTCTGGTTCCAACGATGATGACGGAAGCCACTTCACACAAAACACCGAGCGGGACAGCGATGAGATCACCCAGGAGGAGAAGCCCCGTGCCCGTATTGCCGCCGAGTACATTGCCCACGGTTACGTCCTCGGTGACCAGGCTATTCAAAAGGCCATCGACCTCGACACCAAGCACGGCGTCTCAACCCGCTTCCTGTCCACCCTCACCAGCCTCGACCAGAAGTACCATGCCACCGATAAGGCCAAGTCGGTCGACCAATCCTATGGTGTCACCACCAAGGCCAACAGCCTCCTCACTGGCTTGACATCCTACTTCGAGAAGGCAGCTGGTACCCCAACCGGCCAAAAGCTCGTCAACTTCTACTCTCAAGGTAGCAAGCAAGTCCAGGACATCCACGCCGAGGCTCGCCGTCTGGCCGATTTGAAGAAGCAGGATTCCGGCGTCTCAAAGGTCCCTGGTACCGAGAAGACTACTTGTAAGTGTGCTTCAGATTCTAAGAACTGCCCATGTGAGGCTGGGAAGTGCGCTTGCAGTGGATGTGAGAAGTCAGACGTCAAGAAGATCGCTGCCGATTCGGAGAAGACAACTTGCAAATGTGGTGGCGACACCAAAGTTTGTGGATGTGCACCAGGAAAGTGCTCTTGCAGCGACTGTCCTAAGGCTAAGACTGAACCCGTCGCCGGCTCCGACAAGACGACATGCAAATGCGGCGGCGACGACAAGAACTGCCCCTGCGAGGTTGGCAAATGTGCCTGCAGCGGCTGCTCGAAGTAGACATCTCCGAACCGACTACATCTCTTTGGTTCGAGGGTATATTCTCTTACAGGGATGGGATTTCGAAAAATTGTATTTCTATTATTTTAGACGATGAGGTTTTTTGCTGACAACTTTTGCTCGCGCGTTTGTTTCAGCCCCTAGCACATCCACCCCTTCAACCACTGCTGTCGCTTCCGAGGGAAGTGGTGTTGTTGACAGCACAAAAGTTGCCCCTGCGGAGCCTGAGAAGGTTACTTATGCTTGATTGGTTGCGCCTTTTGTCGTTTACCTGCTCTTGCGATGCGATGCGATGCGATGTGATGCGATGCGTTTTTAAATGCTTTGAGATATTGAGGTTGGGTTGGGTTGGTTGGCGTGTGGAGTGTGAGTGGGAGTGGAGAAATACCAGGGATTGATTTGGGTTGAGGGATGGGATAAGGTGGGATGGAAGGAAGGAAGGAAGGAAGCGATGCAATTGCGATGATTTCACGAACTCTTATGTATTATGAATGGAATACATCCTTTCGAAACCGACTTGACTCTCCACGTCTCATGAACTTTCAAATTGACATGTCATAAACAAACACGCGAACTTGTATGATTTGCCTGGCAATTCGTGAGTTTTTCGAAACAGATATATCTGATACTGTAGGCGAACACCGAGCATATCAAATTCAATCGTGCGCCGACTTCCAACTTCGAGCTTGCCTCGAATAAACCATAGAGTCTGTCACCTAATCCTCAAATTCTATACAATCGTTACAATTTTTATAGTCTACTCATTAGATCCTTATATTCTCTTCTTCTCAAAAACACTAATATCACACAGCCTCATCTTAATCAAACTAAAGCCTGTTTCACGACATCACATCACATTCAAGATACGAAAAAGTCACTGGAATCCCATTTCATCCCATCTATTCTTTCGTTTCATTTATGTGTTTTATGTATCTCTCATCCTTCCATCACTAACTAGCTTACTTGCTTGCTTGCTTCCGAATAATTGGGGGATATTCGTGTATCTATCCTCTCTCCCTTTCAACCCTCCATCTCTGTATCCACGCTGCCATAACATATCATACATCTTCCCACCCCCCTCTTTACCAAGAGCGACGCATCACTTCTCCCCATCAGCAGCCGTCTCAGTCTTCTTCATCGTCTCTTTGAGATGGGCATCTAGTGGACCGGCGGGGTTGGATTCTAGGCCCTATATTTGAAAAGGAGCTTTCGTCAGCAAGTGAGTTGCTATGAATGTAATGTTAAGGGACATGTGTGTAGGTAGGTATCCCACGCCCCTGATATTCCCTCCAGAAATCCAACGGAGGATCCTGGACTTAAAAGAAGTTCAAAAGGAATAGAAGATAAGGCAAGGCAAGGCAAGGTAAGGTAAGGCAAGGTAAGAGAATAAAAAGGTACGGGGGATGTAAATGGTACGGGGCTGATGGAGTTATAGCATGGGAATGGGAAATGAACCAAAAGGAAGAGGGAAAAGGGAGAGAGAGAGATACACACCTCAAGAGCTCTCTTACTCTCCTCCTTGTTGTTCGTCTCTTTGTTGATGCCTTGGCCGGAGGAGGGTGCGGAGGATTGTTGTTTGCCTGAGGATTCTTCGGGGGAGGGGGATTGGCGGCCTTGGTTTGGGGCGGACATCTTTTTTGTTTTTGGAAGGGGTTTGGAAGGGGTTTGGGAGGGTGGTTGTTTGAAGCAGGTGGGTGGTTTGCGAGGTGAGTTGGTTTGGGAGGCTGTGAGAGGGAGGTGTTAGTGGAGCTTTTGGGGATGTGGTGAGAGTGAGGGTGAGATTAGAATTAGAATTAGGATTGAGAGTTTGTGTGTGATGAATAGATTGATGGATGGAGAGGACAGTTGGAGATGATGTAAGTGGTGAGTGACGACTGATCATGGACTCAATTGAGGGTGAGAGTGAGTTGAAGGGAAGTGATGAAGCGGTAGGATGGTACATTTGAGGGGCAAATTATCCAACTCAATAATAAAAACTTGAAGCTCCATCAAGCAAGCTTCAAGCTGGTACAGTAAGTTGAGTTGTTGAATTCGCCCCCCTTGATCAAATCCGCGAATTGATATAAACAATAGAGAAAATAAACTGACCTCTTTGATTTCAGACTCTCAGTTGTTTGTTTTGTTGAAATATTTGATATTCAAAAGAAGATTTTTAAGTTGAGGTCAAGACGGAGCTGTTTTTAACCCCACCACTTCCCCCCAAAACGCTCGACGTCATACCATTATTGACTCGCCGCTCCCTCGCCTCGCTCCCTATCAAAACAATTACCCGAAGCGGCTTACTGTTTCGTTTACCTAAGCCACTGAGCAGCACTTTGAGTGTTACGAGGCTGGAAGGCAAGGCTGAAAGTGATGGGATTCTGATTGGTTGTCTCGTTTCACATGGTGAGGGATACGAGATTAGAGTTTCATGCGATGGTGGATGCATGTGAGGGGAAGGAAGAGAGCTGGAAGGCTGAGTGAGATGGAGTGAGGAGAGCTTTACTTTAATTTACTTCGATCACGCCAGATCTTTGCTTGGGTTTTGTTTCATTCTTCAATGAGGTACCTATTGACTTGACAAAGGGAAGAACGTGAACTAAAGTGATACATTCCATTCGAGCACCAACCCCAACCACCACTTCCAAATCAGAATCGGTACCGGTATCATTATCGTGAATCCTTGATTCTTGACTGCGATCATTGAATATCGAATCGATCAAAGGACAGCCAGAACTCCGAGGACAAAGAATAAGCAGACAATACGAAGAGGATAAGGATAAGGAGAAGATCGTGATACGAAAGTCAAGGAAAAGAAACACCAACATCTACGAATAGCAACACCCGAAACAAACCCAAGATATGGCACCAGATCTCAACTCTGTGCCTCCCTCGCCGCGCCCTCTAGCTTCCTCTCCTCGACACAGTCTCAGTCTCGCAGCTTCGACTTCGGCTTCATCCAGTCGACGGACGTCGCATTCGCAGCCTCAGTCGCAACAACAGCAGCTACAGAGGGGTCCATCTGCTCTGCCAGCCTCGACATCTACCACCACCTCCCAAACCCAACAACACGTCTCTCCCCCCGCACAGCCAACACCCTCGACCTCCGCCTCTACAGCTGCATCACTAAACATCCTCCCCTCGAACCAAAGCACCGTTAACCAAGGCTCAGGCCAGACAATGACAGCTTCCCCAGGAATGGCCAATACGGGTTCGATGGTGGGTGATAATACGGGTGTAGGAACTGGACCTGGGCCGTTGAGACATCCTAGGCCTTTGACGGCTGCGGATTTGCATTTGCAGTTGGAGAAGGAACAGGAGGCTGTTGTGAGTGATTTCCCTGTCCTAGTTTGCTTTGAAGATATACCACTTCGAGGCATGTTGTTGGATCTTGTATCTGGGTCTTGCACTCATATCTTGAGTTGGACCCCATACGATTAAATCTATGTTGCTATACGATACTGTACCATTCAACAAGCAGACAAATACTAACAAACAACAGGTCAACCGTCTAACCCGCGAACTCTCCATGCTCCGCGCCGCCCAAAACGCCTCAGTCGTCTCCAACACCTCCTCCACATCCGCTGGCCTCCCAGATACATACGACCACAACGCAAATCACCTCCTCTCAGGTCCCTCACACCCAATCCCCTCCCAACGACGACACCACCGCTCCTCATCCGCAACATCCTCACGCAGCGCCTCAGCCCTCGCATCCCTCTCCTCCATCCCCTCCACAACCGCAGACCGAACCCGCGGCCCATCCACTACACATACAGGCACCACAGCAAACCCACAATCCACATCCCTAAGCCGCCAGAACTCCTCTACGGGTGTAGGTGCAGGCCCAGGAAGGAGCGGTACATCCTCCCCCCTCCCAGCCCTCTCGAATCCAGGCTCGTACCAAGCACTAGCAGGCGAGAACTTCCCCTCTTTCTACACGCAGCGACCAATCCCGCACCGTGATCCGAGTTCGAGCAGTCTTGCCATGACGAGTGCTAGCGGTCCAGGAGGGGGAGGGTCGGAGATGTTCCGGACGGATAGTATAACGAGTGTGCAGACCACGGGACGGTATGAGGAGGCGGCGTACCATCGCCATGAGTTGGATGCTGTAAAGAGGGAGAATGAGGCGTTGAAGAGGCGCATTAGGGAGTTGGAGAGGACGTTGAGGAGGAGGAGGCAGAGTGATGCCGAGGGGAGTGTGGTCGGCGGTGAGGGGGCGAGGTTTAGGAGTGAGAGTGTTAGTACGACTGCGAGTGTTAGTGTTAGTGCTAGGGATGGTGGAGGCGGGGGTGGAAGTGTGAGTCTTGCTACTGCTGGTGGGGGTGCGGGTGTGGGTGGTGTAAGGGGCAGGGAGAGGGCGAAGGAGGAGGATGAAGGTGAGGAGAGCGAAGTGCAAGTCGGGGAGAGTGCTAGGAGTGCTGGTTTGTGAGCGGGAGAGGGACAGAGGTGGAGTTGACTTGAATGGCTTGGTAGGCTTCTTTCCACTTTGTTTATGGGCATGAGATATCGAAAAGCGAAAATGGGGTTTCTTTCACGGCCGAGAAACAGAGATGAATGAACATTATGAGTATACTTCTTTCTTCCCTACATTTTCATGCTTTGAAGTTTGGCTTGGGATGGTACAGTATGGGATGGGAAGCCTGGGAAAACAGCGGGAGTAGAGCTTTTCTTCTTCTTTCGGTTATGGTTTCAGTTGTGAGCTTCCTTGATAAGTTGCGTTCCTAGCTATAGACTACAGTAGCTAGTTAGCTAGTTGAGTGGGAAGTTGAATCTAAAAATACCATATCAGAATGCCCAGTCAGTGAGTAGGCAGGCGGACAGGGAGGTAGGTGTATCAGGTCTTTGTATATAACTTATTTTCTTTTGCTTTGTTCGGTGATATTTGGTATTGGTAGGAGTAGTTGGATTGGTTGATGTTTTTTTTTTTTTTTTTTGCTCCCCGTTGAATGGCAAACGTATCTTGCTCTCTTACTCCAATAGCTTTCTTTATGTAAGGTGCTTGACTTTTCATCCATGTCCTTCTTTTTTAGGGACAAGCTAATCTCTCTTTTCTCAAACGGGGAGGGTGGGTACTGTCTAACATGCTTGTTTTAATGGCGTTCCTGGCTTGTATTGTATTAATGGATGGCCCCGAAATGAAATGAAATCAAATGGCTTGACCAAGAGTCAGTCAAGAGTAAACAAAGACCGCCTCAGCGAACTTCTGCTTCATCTTCAAGTTTGAAGCCTTCCAGCGCGGTAAGCCAGAGGGGGGATTCAATAGATATCTATTCAATGTTACTTTGCTTTGAAATCACGTCTCCTTGGCGGTGTGCTTGCTAATCGTGAGAGTGAAGTAAGCTGAGCCGAACGATTAGTATATCTTCCTTCCTACACCCCACACTTTATGGAGTCTCCGAACGCATGTCGACAAGCAAACTTATTGATTTAATAATGCTAATACTTTTTCTTGCCATTTTGGCTATTTCACTGCTTTGCCTCGTATCCCAAGAATATTATTGTACGTTTGTTTGGGAGGGTTATTGGATTGTATTGGGTTGGGTTGATATCCGCTTAGCTGGGCCCTGCCATCGAAATGAAATATCCATTAGAGCGGGTGAGAACGCAAAGAACCCCATCTGGACTTCCTCAACGGTAGTTGATTAGTATGTGGCGTTTCGTTTACAATGCAAAGGAGATCAGCTACCTGCAGACTGCCTTCCTCGGACTTTGACCTCGTGGCTACAGCTTCCCGTTATCAACAAACGTCGGTCAATATCACCCGTGCAGGATGAGGTCAGAACCAATAGAATATCTTGGACTTTGAGGTTTACCGGACTGGACGAGACGAAATGGAGAATCGATTATAAGACAGTAATGGTGGATGGTTAACACGAATCGCCTCCACTTAAACAACACAGCACAAGACAAGAGGAAGTAGAAACAAAGAGAAAAACAAATGCCTCACTCACTCAATTCAGAAGTCCAAACTCCACTCGCTCTCTGTCCACTATCTAATTCGGAAGACGATATTCCCTTGCTTCCGTCCATGCCAATACTGAGGGCGGTAAATACCTACGGTTCAACCGAGCAGATCTTGTTTACGAAAAAGTGAGAC
Organism: Leptodontidium sp. 2 PMI_412; assembly: GCA_021432625.1. Classification (NCBI taxonomy): domain Eukaryota; kingdom Fungi; phylum Ascomycota; class Leotiomycetes; order Helotiales; family Leptodontidiaceae; genus Leptodontidium; species Leptodontidium sp. 2 PMI_412. Next base: position 113,654 of record MU270363.1, on the reverse strand, counting down.
ACTTCTCTTCTCGAACGATTCATTTTCTCTTTCTGGAAATCTTTGAATCTTCTCCTCGAGTGGTATCCTTTCATCCGATCCATGGCATCGATTGATCTCGGCTTGCCACAAGCAGTGTCTTCGCCGCTTTGTGTCTCACCTCACCTCACCTTGAAAGTTGAACGCATCCATGCGGTGCGGCTTCCACAAAATAACCATACAGTAGTACAGTCTTTCACCCCGTACTCAGAACGTAAACGGCAAAAGAACGCTCCCAATCAAGCCAGTTCAAGCAACTCTCCCTCAACGTCAACACAAGATTCGCCACGGCCACGCCGAGAAGCCGAGCCGATGCCATCATAGACGAAGCACCGAATAAGAAACGCCCAAAATCTTGAATCCTTCCCAAGAGTTCCTTGGGAAGACACTCACGATGCAACCCGGGATACCTAATACGGCCCGCTCCTGCACCTTGATCGGGCCTTTAGACGGACGAGTCGGTCGGTCATCCGTCTTGGCGGTGGTAGCCGAGCAATTCTTGTACGACAACAAGGCGACAAGGAGGACCAGGAGGCGAACTTGGCGGGTCGGGTGGTTGGTTTCTTTCTCCGCATTCTGGGGTTTGGAGGAGTGGGATTGGATTGGAGAGGTTTACATACCCCAGGTGGGTGGTGGTCGGGGATAAAAAAAAGTAAGCTTGAATGATAATACTGCTCCGTAGGTGGGTAGATGGATGGGCGTGCATGGCAATTTAGCCTGATCACAATAAAGCTCCGGCTAATCTGTCATTGATTGATGATCGCCTCAACAAGTGTATGGATTCGTTGCTGGATGGCTGGCTATGGGTCCGGCTACGGTTACGGCTATTGGAATTGCTTTGGATTGGGTTGGAGTTTTGGGTTTAGGGTTGTGGTTGGAGTCATGGGTATTTTGAGAGTGGGAACGAACGAGGGGGGAGGATGAGGAGGAGGGTCCAGCATACATATGTCTGGTGATGCCCTGCTGTTTTGACTTGCAGCTTGTCCTTCTTCCTTTCCTCTTTATCCTCAAGCTCCGTCCTTCTGGGTGAGATAAGGTTTACACAGCAGTACGGTACATATTCAGGAAAGCCGGCCGGCGGTGATACTTTGATTTGTGTTACTCCAATTCGACTTTGACATAACACTAGCGAAGAATATACTTCAGCAAAAGACTGAAGCGAAGCAAACCGTCAAGATGGTTCACATCGTTGAGGGCTCCAAGGTGTCGGAGGCGACATTGGGATTCTCTGATCCCGTCGTTACGCAGATCGCCAACGAGGATCCCGTGAAATGGTACAAGAAGCCGAATCTGAGAATCATGTATATCTACCTGTTTCTCTGTTGCATGGGTGTGGAGATGACTTCTGGTTTCGACTCTACTCTCATCGGGACCTTGCAATTCTCCGGTCCTTGGAATAAGTGTAGGTCAACTTACATGTCTTCAATCCTCTCCCTGTCCGTGTTACTTTATTTTACCGGATAGGAAATCTTGAGACTAGTTGGAAGTCTATGTTTACTTTTACTTTTGCTGACGATTAGAATAGACTTCAGTGATGGCGCCAAAGACGACAAGGGAAAACCCATCCTCTCAGCCGGTCTTCTCGGTTTCGTCTCCTCTTGTTATCAACTTGGATCTATCATTGGTGTTCCCATCGCACCATGGTTCAACCAACGCTTCGGTCGAAGATGGGCTATCATGTTTGGATCGGTCATCATGGTCATAGGAGCACTCATCCAGGGATTCGCACAAAACCGTTCGTTAATCCTCTTGCTCCCTCCCTCTACAAGGCTCGCTGCATAATCGAAACACCAAGCTAACAGCACCTAGTTGGAATGTACATCTTCTCCCGTATGACACTGGGATTCGGCATCGTCTTCGCTATTATCTCAGGATCGTCTCTAATTGGAGAGTTGGGCCATCCAAAGGACAGAGCAACTCTGACTTCTCTGTTCAACGCCTCATACTTCATCGGCCAGATCACCGCTGCTGCTATTGCGCTCGGTACTACTGATATCCCAAGTAATTGGAGTTGGCGTCTTCCTTCTCTGTTGCAGATGTGTCCTTCATTCTTGCAGATTGCATTTGTCTTGTAAGTTTTCTTTCTCCAAGAAGAGCCATTGAGGACAGGATCCCCAAGATAATTCACTTGTCATTGGACTAACACTCCAATAGCCTCCTCCCCGAATCCCCCAGATGGCTCATCAGCCGCGACCGCTACGATGAAGCCCACGCAATTCTCATCAAATACCACGCTGAAGGCGACTCCTCCTCCGTGCTCGTGAAAGCTGAAATCGCCCAGATCAAAGAAACGATCCAGATCGAGATTGGAAACAGCAAGCAATCCTGGCTGGACATGGTACGCACATCGGGTATGCGTCGTCGTGTTCTTATCTCCGCCTTTTTGGGACTCTTCACTCAGATGTCTGGAAACTCGCTGTTATCTTACTACCAAAGTCTGCTATACAGCATGATGGGGTATACGTCCAGCTACGCCAAGACGCGGATTAATCTAGCCAATGCGTGCTGGAGTCTTCTCGTTGCTACGATAGCTGCGTTCGCCGTAGCGCGGTTCAAGAGAAGACATATGTTCATGCTGAGTGCCGCCAGTATGTGTATCGTGTTCACGTCGATGACGATCTCGTTCCAGCAGTTGAGGAAGGCGAAGGATGCAGGGACGAGGAATAAGGCTGCGGGGATTGCGGCGCTGTTCTTTTACTTTGCGTATGCTCCATGTTATAGTATTGGAAATAATGCTCTGACTTACAGTACGTATTCTCTCCTATATTCAAGCATGAAGTCGAGATGGAAATCGAAAAGGAAATGAAGGAAGAAAACTAACATACCCTCCCTTCTTCTAGCCTACCTCATCGAACTCTTCCCCTACTCAGTGCGCACACGCGGCATAGGAATCGAGCAAATCTTCGGCAAGATCGGCGGTTTCTTCTCCAACAACGTAAACCCCGTGGCGTTGAAAGCGATCGATTGGAAATACCTTGCCATCTACTGCGGATGGATCGCGTTCGAGTTCCTGTTCATCTATTTCATGTATCCCGAGACAAGCGGACGCACGCTCGAGGAGCTGGCGTTCTTGTTTGAAGATAAGGCGTTGGCGGAACAGGCTGTTGTAGCGGTGGAGAAGCAGATCCACCAGGAAGATATGGATCCTACTAAGCAGGCGATTGTGCATTCGGAGGATGTGGGCGTTTCGAGGGTTTAGGATGGGTACCTATGTAGGGGGGTTTTCACTGAGCGAGAGAGCAGTGGCGGTGGTGGTTGTTGAGAACAGATTAAGATGACAGGAATGGCGGGCTGAAATTGCATCTGTGTGGTTGAGTCCAATGAATAAATGTCTTGATATGGAAACATGACAGGTGACGACTCCTTGCTTTGAACGATCTGGGTTTAGTTTCAATATCCTTCAAGACCTCCAAAAACCTCTCCCTCAAACCGAGAAGAGTGGCACTTTTCTCCCTTACTAGCCAATATAAATGACGCCACAGTCTGCCTCGCTTCCTCGTTGAACTCACTCACTCACTCTCTCAGGGGCTGGCTCGCTTAAAGTATTGTCCTCGACCGCAACCGAGAACCAGAAGGATCAGAAATATAGTTATAAATTTGCCTGCTCCCTGAGTCTCCTGAACATATCCATAAAGATAGAGACACTGGGGGCCAATATTACACACACAGCGCAGTAAATATCTGTATGATAACATTGAACTCGTCTTCGGCTCTCTCATATTGTGACACGCCCAGTCAGTACGTTAGTATGGTCCATGGAATGGGAGCCAACTGGATTAGACATTTCATGGGTAAAGGTGGATGAATTATGCTACCCCATGGCCGTGCCTGTTGACGTTCTTATGTTGTTTAGGAATGTGAAAGAAAATGGGAGGTAAGTGCTAAGTGCTTCGTCCTCGTCAACCTACAAGTATCTTGTTTTTGCCGGCCAGTAAGTCACGCTGACATGCCTAGACTCGGGCCTGTCATTCTACAGTATATCACGTACATCACAATGCAGAGGCCAGCCTCAGTTCATCCGTTCGGTAATTCATAGAAAGGCTCGCATGTATTCAATGCTACCACTCCACTCCACTCCACTTCAGCTAGCTAGGTATATGATCTGTGCACATTACAGGACGAGATGGCTGTGCCACACCAAGCACCCACCCACCCCTCCATTCCTTTCCGCCCATGTAGCACGCCAGCATAGTCCTTAATGCCACATTTCATCCGTATCCTTTTTGATCCTCACTCCGTCCCTCACCATCCCTCGCTCCCATCCCACCCTTCATCTCCGTCGTCCAGAAAGTAGACTAAGCAAAGCCCGGCATATCAATCGCAGGCAATGCAGCAGCAAGCCAGAAAAAGACGAGGATGAGTGTGGAAAAATCAAGCAGTTTGATCAATCAATCCCTAAAGCAAAGCTGCTCGCATGCTGCTGACTACTGACTAACTAACCCCCCATTTTTATTCGCGAAGGCAAGAAAAATCCTTGCCAGACTTTTAGTGATTCGTTCGGAAAAGACGCGTTCGTATGTTTACGATCGATCAATCGACCAATCGATCCCTAGGCAACGCCAATGCGCCCATGATCAAACAATGGCAAAATGAGCCCCCCGCCCAGGTCGTTAATATTCATTCGGCCGTAAAATGCGAAAGGTTTTCTCTAATCGAGACTGAGGAGGGTGAAGTCGACCCAGCTTCGGGTGATAGTGGGAACGGAGTCCTTGGCGAGTGACTTGTCGACCTTTTCCATCCAGCCTACGACTTCCCAGTCCTTGCCGTTTGCTTTGCGTTCCTCGTTGGAGACGTGCGGGGTTTCCAGGACTTTAATACGGCGCTTTTCTCGTTCCTCGATGACGGCGTTCATGGTGCTCTGGCGAAGGACTGTGGTTGCCCAGCCCTGAACGTTACCAAGACGCGGAGAATCGAGAATGTACTTCAGGAGATCCCATGGCAGATTGAGCAAGAGCTTGGAGAGCGTAGCCGTGGCAGGGTTCTCGGCAACCGTACGTGAACTGTCTTCAGAAGGATGATCTCCAAACTTGATAGCGCTGAGGCGGGGATTGTGGCCGGCTTGAGGGATGGTTGGCAGTCGACGGTTGTGGGTTGGCTCTCCAACAGTGGGATCAAGAACGAATCCTGCAGGGAAATTCGAGATGATGAACTGCAGGGAGTGGTGGATAAGGATGTTGGACATTGGACTATACGTAGGAACTCTGTGATGAGAAGCGGCACGAAGTCCAGGAGGTCCAGCAAACCACTGAGCATCAAGGCCACCGTCAAGCGCAAAGTCGAAAGCTTTCTCAATAGTATTCCAACTGAGCAGCTGGCTTGCGACTTCCATGCCACGGGTGACGACTGGTGGGATATCCAGCAATTTGCCAGCTGCTGCATAGCCAAGCGCAAGATCAAACCGAGCGGCAGGTGGGCCGACAGACTCTGCATTTGCCACCATAGTCGCGCCTCCGTGCATACCAACTTCCATCAGCGGAGCTCCATACAGTCTGTGAGCAGCCAGCCAGAAACCGTCTGAGCACAAGAAACGATCGCTTGATTCGATCAAGAGAGTTGGTACTGTCTGACCATCATTGTTGCTCTGGCGGGCTTGGGCAGTCATGAGATTCTTCAATGTCAGACTTCGGGCGAACAACAAGTTATGGCCAGGAATACGAACAGGCTCGGCTCGGTCGTCGGAGTAGCGCAGTTCAAGGGTATAGTCCGCGAAGGTTGGGTCGGCGAATTGCTGCTGTAGATAGTATAGAAGGCCATCGAACTGATCCATAGAGGACAGTCCCGGTGGCACAAAAACCCCTGGCGCCGGACCTACGGCATGGGTACCGATAGCCTTTGGTAGAGCTTGGTAGAGACGAACCTGATCAATATGGCCATTGCTTCCGTTAGAGATGACCGCAGTGGGATACTGGCTGTAGAAAGCTGGAGCGTCTGGATCATTGGCAACGGAAGACTGAGAACCATGATAGCTGTGTGGCGTAGAAGGATTCAAGTTCATACGTGGATCGGCTGTAACAGGAGTGGCGCTGGGGGAGTATCCTTCAGGTGGACCAAACGAAACCATTTGTCGCCTGGCATGATTATCATAGTGCTCTTGGCGTGGGTAGAATCCAGGGGGAAACTGAGGGGCCATCTGGTAGGTATTGGCAGGATTGTAACCATTGGGCGGGGGCTGCGAGTGAGGGGGGACATATCCACTGGGAGCATGGTTTTGCGGGTAATCGTATCGTGGAGGATTGTTCGTGAACGAAGGAGGTGCGGGGGACGACCTTTCAGATTCCGGGAACCCTCCAAATATAACATTGCCAACGCTGGGGTGTGGGTGGTGCACCGAATGCTGACCATTGAATACAGTATTGGGAGAAGTCGTGTGGCCGTTGATTTGGCTTTGGGCGGGGATGAAGGCAGGAGGCATTTGGTACGTCGAACGAGATGCAGAGGATTGCCCGTCGGATGGAGCTGACTTTGGCGTTTCCTGCGTCTCTCCTGCATGCCGAGTTAGCTGCGTTCTTGACTGGAAGTGGAGAGTGTCTGCTGGTTGCTTACCATGTACTTCCTCTTGAACAGATACCTCTGACTCTTCCACGGCAGCTTCCTCCTCTACAACAGCCACTAAAGGGATATCTGGTACCGAAGGCGAAGCTGGCTCGGTGGCCTCCTCTGCCTTCTCCGAGACCTGACCATCAGAAGAGCCATTGGCGATAGGTGGAGTGATCTCTTCGACCGCAGGCAGCGGTGGTGTAGGAGAGCGCAGAACTTCAACCACGGATGGAGGAGTCGCAGCTTCTTGCTTTGCCTTGGTGCGAGCGGCCTCTTGCTGTTGACGCTTCTGGACATATGGCAATGGGATCACAGGCACGACCATTCTGGTACGAGGTCGATTCTGGATCTGCTGGAGAGACTTTGCGGCGGTGGCTGGTGCCATGGCTGTAGGCGGTGGAAGTCGAGGTAGGTAGTCAGTCAATCAACAGTGGATCTCTGCTGGGCCGATGCGGTGCCGTGCTGCTTCTGCGTTGCTCTGCTTTGCTTTGCTTTGCTTTTCGTTACTTGGTCCGAGAGACGTCCCCAAGATTAACATGGACCAACGAGCTGGACATGTAGCCTCTGGGGGAGTCGCGCGTCGTTGGGCAGGGCAGTTGGGGAGAGGTGCGGACTGCGTTGTCGAGAAGATGAAGCTTGTCCGGGGGGAGCTTTTGGTATGGCCGAGCCAGCAGATTTAATTCCACTAGCCACCACTCCACCCCGCGCGAATCTGATCGAAGTCGCTTGAGAAGGGAGCTAAACTGGATTCGGCCTCGACTGACTTGAACTTCCTTCGAATGAAAAACCTCACTTCAAACTTCAAGTTTGATATATCCTTTTCTTTGTGAGTACGTGGCAAGAGGATATCTAGCAAATCCGTTTATCGGTGTGCCGATGGATTCACGCGTCGAATTTTGTAATTTCGCTTCAATAGGTACTATCGCGTTCTACTCTCCCTTACCTCCTCTATCGATACCTACCCTACTCGCAGTATCCCCTCTACCTCCAGGCATCCTTCCTTATCGGATTCGTTTTGAGTTGGATTCAGATGGTGCAAATAGAAGCAGATTCTCGAGTTTGACGAGTGACAAGCGGGCGCAAGTTTCCATTCCTGAGAGCACCAAGCACGGCAAGCCGCGTGAGGACTGTACTGTTCCGCAAGGCCTATACGCACATAATAAGACGTCCGAAAAGTCAGAGAAAGAAAAGAAAAAAACAAGATCCATGGACAATTCTACTGCGTCCCTCAGTGAGTGGCTCCCTCCTCGAGACCCTACTCCACTGGTCGTGGTCAACATTCAAGCAACATTCCCCGCAGAAACATATTCCATCGCCGGTGCAACTAGCGAGAGCACATTTCCAAACCTCTACAGCAGAAGACCCATCCTTCTGCTCGCTGAATATCTGCTTCAGAGTTGCCTGGAATTCTTGCTCTGAAGGCGCTCTCCCGTAGCTCAACGAGTCAAGCCGGCGGTGCACAGCTGGAAGTTGAGGCAGAAAGTTAGACCTATTGCATCTCCTCTAGCCTGGGACATGGCCGTATACATGTCTAGAAAGATAAATCCGAGTGTGAAAATGTCCGATTTTCTGTTTGGTTTTTCGCCCGTCTCATGTTCTGGCGACTGATACTACTTACTTATTGCTTATCGCGAGAGCATAACACAACTGGGAAACCTATGTAACAGAGAACTTACAAGTTAGTTGACTATGCCAGTGTTGTCCATAATACCTTTCCGAGGGAAGTTAGCAACATACTATTGCTTAATGATGAGGGGTTGGGATTTTGGTTCTTACTGCTGTCATGATCGAACTCTGTAGCAAGGCCGAAGTCTGATATCAGGGCTTTATTGTCCAGTACCAGGATATTGTTTGGCTTGAGGTCGTTGTGACGAATGTTCTTCCCACCCGCCCAACTCAATCCGCTAGCTAGACATCCTATCACGTCAGGAAGTATCAAGGTTCGTCTCTGTACAGCATCTTGACTTGGCCCTATACTGTTTGCAAGAAATTGTCCCAAGTTACAATCCGCAACAGGGATGAGCTTGTCCTCCTTACCTCTTTACTCGTCGGGGTGAGGTTTCTTTTCACAAACTAGGGGTAGGTGGGATAATCACTCTTTAGCAACCGATTGAACCATCACGCAACTAGTCACGGACGATAGCGCACCCGCATACCATCGCATTTGCGCAAGGCTACTCCTCAAGCTCTTTAGTTGCGTTGGACGAATTCACAAGCCGATCAATTCGACTTCGCCTTCCAGTCTCGAGAACAGGTTCCCCTCAAAGATATCGACGATTTAGGTAGCACCAACAAGCCCGGTACGATAATCGGGGCGCAACTGCGTCGAAAGAACGATCTACAGAAACTGGAATGGTGTTTGCTGCTAAATTTTTGTTTATTTTCCAGAACAACTCAAAGGATGTCAAGCCTGAAGTAGAGATTCTATGAAAGATTGCAGGAACCCGGCATATCATCCAAATCGTGAGTACTTACCTTCATGTATGGCCCAAACTATACGATATTACTCTTTCCCGGCGACGAAATGCAATCTTGCGGGATATTTATCGGTGATTGGAGACAGCGATCCGAATCTCCTTTTGAAGACGACAAGAAACTCCGCTCGACACTTTTCGGCTGCATCGCCAAAGGTTTGGAGTACATTCATGAAAGTGGAGTGTGCCATAAAGACGTCGAACCTGAAAGCATCCTCGACTTGGAGGGGCAGACCGTATGCCATGTAAATTTCGGGATCTCAGTGGACTTTTGGGGCCTGACGAGTCGAGTGTTATATTCAATCCCCGTGTTCGTGGAAGTAAGATGGTATGCCAAAGCTGGACGAGCCATGTGCTTTTTAAGGCAGTCTGGTTTGACTGAACCATTTTTCGCAGTACTTATCACCTGAACGTAGTCAGAAGATGGAGCGAAGCCGACCATCTGACATATTCTCGCTCAGATGCGTGTTTCCCGAAATTTGGACCTTGATAAAGGGTCCGTCTCACTTTGAGAGCTTTCTACGGACAACGCAACGAGGCTGGAGCATAGCAGATTCCTGCAAGACGCTGGATAGAGTTCTGACCTGGATCTATCACCTGTATCGTCTTGATCCCTTGAGTGAGTTCTCCGAGATAGGGCAAGTCATCATCTCTATGCTTGATGAGCTCCTATCAAAACGACCGTCAGCAAAACGTGTCTGGGCTGGGTTATGTTTGCTGGCATAACGCAAATCATCGCTGGGATTAACCAGCCCACCTACGCTGATCAGGATGTGAGTGTATTCAACGCTGTGGAGCGCTAATTGGTTGTTAACACCTAATAGATATCAAATTTGACTCGAGTCTTGGGACCAGAGGGATTTAACCACAAAGTGGTGCTGCATGTACTTGTAGGGAACGCCACCATTGGTGAAATCCGTACCCTCAACTACACCAGGAAAAACCTACGTCCAATAGTCGAAATGTCTATTCAAAATGCTATTTGACCATTGTCTACTACACCGGAAGCGGGTTGAGTGATGACAACCACGAGGAGCTTGTCTTAGTGTATGCTGACTTGACTTCAGGTGTACACAGCATGTTCCTGACTGTTAGTTTCAGATGCGAGAAAAGTGACGACGAGCAGCCACGGAGAACGCTATCACAGTCCACGCCGAGGAAGAAGAAGCTAGACAATATCTTGGAAACTGGAGCGGCCACCGACATTCTAGAAGTCTATGACGCCTGTAATGCGGGTGCTATGAAAACAGAGCGACTTGGAGGACCAGATCGTCCGCACGAGATCTTGGTAAGCTGCGGTCTCTCTTCTCAATCACTCGCGGATGGGCCGTGTTGCTTCACTAACTTGTCTGTCGAATGCCTTGTGAGGCACCCAACTGGTATCGACACAGCCCTTCTTCACTTGGCCATCAACAACAGGATCTTCGGGTTACTGTGTGATTTGTCAGAAGCCTTCCGCGGAAGATGGTATGGCGATCCGCAAAGTCCAATCCGATTCGTTCTCTCTGGGGGAAAACATGAGTTTCATTCGGTTGGTTCCGCAGAGCCAATTGCGATAGATAAATAACATTGGGCAAGGACTCTGTGGGATACATTTGAGAAGGCTAGGTTGATGATGTTACATGTAGCGAAGAGTCACATAGAAAGACAGAATTTTCAGCTTCTTTTACTACGTACCATCTCTCTCGTGAGAAAATCCGATATGGGACGCGGTGGATATAGATATATTGAATCATTCCCCAGTCGACTTTAATATGTCACAGCTCTTGATTGCCCACTCCGAGCAGAGCACGCCTCGTGCAGAAATACTACAACGTATTATACAAGGACTAGGGGAACCAAAGCGGGCAAATCCACGAGGCACCCCTTCTTCACTGTGCAATAATACACCATAATACCCTTCTTCCCTTCCTCGAATCTGATCAAGCGAAAAGCACAGCAGCGACAGCCAACGTAGCGGGAATGCCTTGAATGAATAGGATCTTCTTATTGGCAGTTGCGCCACCATAGACGCCCGCAACGAGCACACAGCTTGAGAAGAAGAGGCCGAGCTGCTTGCTGACCTCTGGTACGGGGTGGATGAGTGACCATGCTAGACCGGCGGCGAGGAAGCCGTTGTACTGTGGTTCGTGTTAGCTGGTTGTTTTGCTCTGAGTTTATAAGGTATCTAGGTAGGCTTTGTAGAATTTTTGAAAGGGGAAAATAAGTGGTTGGTGTTTGGTTCTGAGAGGGGGGATGGAAGGGCAGATGTGGTGATCACATGTGATTCAGTTTTGAAGATATTGAGTTTTTTTGAGTTCATAATGATGAGATAAGGAGAAGGGTTGGATTTGAAGATTCGCAATCGGTGCTGGAGAGATAGGTAGGTGTTCTTACCAGACCCTGATTAGCAGCTAACGTCTTCGTCTTTTCCGCAAACTCCTTTTTCATCCCAAAAGCCTTTAGGCCTCGCGGCGTAGTCCAGAGGAACATCTCCAGAACCATGATGTAGACATGTTCTACAGCTAGGACGGATACGGCGATGGTGGAGAGGAGGGGCATGGTTGGTATTTTCTCCCTCTCTTTCTTGATTTAATGGTTGGTAGAGGTCTGGGTAGGCTGTGGAATTCAGATGGAATGTGATTTGGTAGGTGAAAAGGGCGTTTTGTGAGGAGGGGAAGGTTTGGATGCGACGTTTCGATGTTGAAGGTTGAAGGAAGGTTGGCTGAGTCAGCGGGCTTGGTTCGGGAAATTCACGTGATTGGTATGGCCTGGCCTTCTGGATAGGTAGGAGGATGAGGAAGTGGTCTTGTTATAGGGAGGGGGAGATGGTGTTTGATGGGGATGTATGGGTGGTTCTGGTGGTTGATGTGGTGAGCTTGGGCGGAAAGCTGGTAGGTAGTGAGTTGGGAGCCAAGGTCCGATCTCAGCTACCATTGTCACGAGTAAGTAGGATTGAGTGTGGACCATTCGCAAGAGTACTAAACAAACATCATGGTTCTAAGAGACCGAGTTTTTTGCTGAGGTGGCCATGCTAGCAAGTCACGGAATATAGAAGTAAAGTGAAAACGTCCAAATATAGAAAAGTGAGACAAGACAGAGCAGGATTCTCAACAGGTCTCCAGTGAGAAGTCGTCCAAAGGAGGAGATTACAGTACAGACCTTCCATTCTAGCAGTAAAACACATAAAGACGAAAGGGCTTCGCTCCATCTCGCAGTTGGAAAGATTTAACAAGTTCCGGACAGGTGGACCGAAATGAAGGGCGAGAACAACTCAACCAACTTGCCAACATAGCAGCAGATGATCCTTCCCTTCAGCCCAGAAAGGAAAGATTGAGATGATCTGTATTCTTGGTCGGTGGACTCAACATTGTAGATCTAGATGCTAGGAACGGCCATGGCTGTCTTGTTCCTCGTAGCAAGCAAGTGCAAATTCCAATTCAACCTTTGGTAGATGCAGATACAACATGACACGAGAACAGAAAGTAGGGAAATACAAGGAAAACACAACATCAAACAACTTTGCATTACAACAAAAAATCCCCAGACCATATCTGTTCTCCTCGAGGAAGATTTGACATCGGAATAGCATGCATCTGAAACTCTGAGCAGAGGATAAGAAATACAAGAACCGAGGGCCTTCATTTCCATTCTCGCAACTCTCAAACAACAATAAGAAAGTATTATCATAGCAAAGGAGAGGATATCGCAAGGAAATACAACGCTGCGATCCAAACCTCGGCCAGGATTATGTCTTGTCTGTCAGTAAGATTATGTACTTTATATGAAGCGGACGAGCGTTGTGGTTTTCATGCAGTACTTACTCCAATACCGCACTACCGCATTGGTACAGTAGCTAGGTAGTTAGCTGCAAAACCATCCGACCGTCCTGCGAAACGAGACAAGCGAGAAGAGAAAAAGAAATCCCAAACTTAGCTCCAAACAGATGAGATGGAGGAGGAGTACATCCCGAAAAAAAAAAAAAAAAAGGAAGATCTCGCGAATGAACTTGATCTCCAATAAGTAAAGTAAAGTAGCTTAGCGAAGGAAAGCATAAAGAGATCGACCACTGGACCGTTTGATCTACCCTTAGGTAAAGCTCCGACTGATTGACACCGAACAGAGTTTCTGAAGGTTGCACCGGCGGTTGGATTCTGTATCTTCCCATTTCCTTTTAGAGGAGAGCAGGTAGCAATGCAGCATGCAGATGCAGATGCAGATGCGGTCATACTTGTAATTAAGATACCGTTGCATTTCCACTTCAAGGGTAAGGTATGAATGCGTTTTTAACATTACACTACAGCATACTACGCCCTACCGCGCTGCACTGCACTGCACTGCATTTGGTAACCTTCCAACGCCCGGACTGAAGCTTTCCTTCCCCGCATCACTCAACTCACTCACTCACGATACACACACGAAAATACCACGCCAGCTTCCTCCCCCTCGTTGAAAAAAACGCGGAAGAAAGATAAGACGCGTCGACCAATAACAATAATCTACTTCGACCGAAATCCTGGGACGATAGGATGGACGGAGACGGGAATAAAAATAAAATGAAATGAGATGAGATGAACAAAACCGCGTGCGTGTTGCGAGATGAGAAGGATGGAAGTGGGGCAGGGATGCGCGTGCTGTTGGCTGTACCGGGGAGATGGGTGGTTTGGCGGGGTTGGCTGTTGGTGCGGCTTTGGTGAGGGTTTAGTGAGTGTTGGTGAGGAAGACTAAGGTGGTAGGTTACGGTTGGAGATTTTAAGATCATGGATGATGATGTGATTTTGAGTTTTTTTTTTGCTTTTGGGCTTGGAGGTGAGGAAGGATTCGAGGAGGAGAGTGATGATTAAAGAGTGAATGAGGTTTGAAGAAGACGGGTAGAAATGGGTAGGGAAGTGCAGGACTTCGGGGATCAGAGGGATTAGTATGTTTGGTACAGAGCTGTATTGTAAGAGGATGCGTTGAGAGATTAGATCTGTTTCTCTCGCGCGGTTGGAGGGGAGTGTGGAGATGGAAGGGATATACGGAATTTTATAGATACCAGCCACTGACGGCAGAATCAAATCATACTTCGTAGTTGTAGTTGCTGTACTAGAAATAGAAAATAGAAAGTAGAAAATCCTGTGCGTTATGTGGTGCAGGATGAGGTGAGATGAGGTCAGAGTTTGCGGGGTTCTGTTCAGTGTTCATCTCATCTCTTACCAAAGAACCCTGGTGGTTTGAGGTTTGGAGATGTCATCTTTCATCAGCCCTCTCTTCCCAAGCATCCCGATGAAAACAAAGCTGGGAGACGCGTTCCTACGCGTCGGTTCTTTGTTATTGTTATGATACTGTACTCCTTCTGGAATTATCCTGGAAGAATGGCTTCGGGGCATGCAGATGTCATCTCGTCAGAGTTGTATTTTGGCTTGGATGAGGCTTTGTGTGGCTTGATGAGCTGTCACTTTTTCGGAGATATGACCGAGGAAAGTGCTGACTGATTGATCGATGGGATGGGATTGGATTGGATTGAAGCTCGAATGTGGGGGGCCTTTTGGGGGCCCATCTAGATTTTTTCTCTTCTCTTTCTTTGACTTTGGATTTTTCCTGCTTGCATGGGAATTGCAATTGCAGCCAGCTTTCCGCTTTGCTTTGAAATTGAGATGAAAAATGAAATGAGAAAGTTGTGACGTGGTGAAATGAAAGTGGAGTGCTAGTCATAAGAGAAATGCAAGTTCATAAATTTATCAAGGGCCTTGTCTCAATAGCATGTTGTATTTCGGTAGTTGGATGTGGGTTGGGCTGCTGATTGGTTCGTGACATCGCTGTCAATAGTGCAGGCGATAGTTTGATGCAAACGATGTTGCATAGCATAAGTTTATGACCTAACTGAGGTAGTGAGTCGGATGTGTAACCCTGATCTATCTCTCTATCAGATGAACGGGTTGATAGCATTATCGATTATCGTTCTACTGTACTGTATTTGATCGTGAACACATACATCGGGTGGTTCGTAATCGGAGTCGGGCGAGCTGCCTGATTCGTGAAGAGCATCAATTGCCGAAATAGATAGATGTCTTGAGCTTAAGACATCTTGTGAACCGTGAGCTGTCGAATGGATGGTGTTTTGATTGATGACGTTGATTTGATTGATTTGATTGATTTCAGAGTGAGGACATCCAGGGCTTCCCTTGCGTTGGGCAGACTGACAGATACCCGTAAGGTAGTGAGTGACAGATGGGTGGGGAAAGCCTGAGAAAGCCTGAGAAAGCCTGAGGGCAAAACGACTGACAACCGCACGCACGGTGGACAAGGCTGAACCACGGCATCTCATCTCATCCATACGCGGTAAATTACCACGGTTCCGAGCTGGAGGCTGATAGAGTAGAGAGAGACATCAATTTGAGCCGCTTCAAGTTTTCAACGCCTCCGTTTGACGATACACTTAGTATCTCTTGGAAGAGGCTCCAGGAAGACCTTTCCACCCTTCCGCGCTTCCTTTCCACCCCTCCTTTCCGCACTTCCTTCTCTTCCAGCTCTCTTTCTTTCGTTTCCGTCTCTCGTCTCTCGATTAAGGTTTTCGCAACCTCTTTTCCGAGTGCGAGAGTTTTCTTGGATAAGAGGGGACGGGGGAGGGCCAGACTGTTCGGGATCGGCTGAGGATTTTCGGGATTTTCGTAGATGGGTTGACTCTTCCTTCCTTTGCCCTGCACCCCCCCTGACAGAGGATGGATTGGATAATTTTTTTTGGTGAAGCCCTCTGAGTGGAGTTGAGGTGGGTGGGGATCCTTCTCCCGGGACTCGGTCATGGTCTCATTTTAAGCCCGCGCTAAGGCCTCAAAGGGGGCAAGCGCCAGGTACAGGATGATTTGAGTGGTTCGCGGCACCATGCCGTTTCCGCGGGTATGGATAGGTGGATGGGTAGTACAGGGGTAAGTGGCAGGGGGGTGAAAGGAAGGAAGGGAATGAGATCAAACATCCTTGTCCAGCGGGATGGATTTATGGACTTGGATGGTAGGGGGACATTAACCCCTTTTGGGCTCACGCGACAAATGGCCTAAAGGAGGGATTTTGAATGGAATGGAATGGATTGGAAGGGGATGGGATGTTTTCAGGGGTATTGTGAGTTTAGGAATTATCGTCGGCATCTTGTACTTTGTCTTCTGTACTCTGGTACTCGTGCCTTAGTGCCGTCCTGTACTGGTGGTATTGAAGCGGAGCAGCTGAACGAGAAGACAGTGGCAAACAGGTTTTCTGGAGTCCAGAATATGAGTGAGAGACAGAAAAATAGGCTTATCGCGTTTCTGAAACGTTTGGAATCGTTCCGTGGCGTGCGATAGGGCCTGGCATTGGGTCGGGGAACTGTGTTGTGTTGAGGGAGGTGCTGTATGTGCTTGGACCTGTGGCAGGGCAGGGCAGGGTAGGGCAGGCTTCACTTCAGTGTCAAAAAGCAAGTTCCGTGAAGCATCATATCCTGCCGGATTGGGCCTATTATTGGACAGGCTTTTTGGACCCCGCAGTTCGAAGTTACAGAGAGGAACAGATGGATGTGATAAGATCATAATTGAGAGTTGAGTGTTTTGCATGCCGGGTCTGGGGCCGAGGACCGAGACATTTGGATGTGAGGAAGGTTGGTTGCTTGGATAAGGAGTGTTGACTCACTCGCCTGTCAGAGAGAGCAAGCAAACGAGCTGGGACGACATCTGATGCATTTAATTGTTTGGATTTGATGAACTATCTGACGTTGTTAGGGAAAAGGAAAATATAGTATGTGGATTGGTATGAATATGTACCTACTTGATAGGCTGGTGAGTAGCGTTGCCGCTGGACCTCCCCACCAACGAATGGTGCAGTTATCGTCACAATCCTTCAGGGGCACAGCGCTATTATTTTGATTTCTACTCCATCCAAGCCAGCCCAAGTGCGCTTCATCTGGACAAGGGGTTAGGAGTACAACGTACATGTGAGTACGGTAACTGATCCGAATCTCGAGAATAACTCTGCTCCTTGCAAATCGACAGCAAGCACAAGCTTCAAAGAAAGCACCGAGGAAGAAAACATACTTCTGCGATGAAAAAGAGGGGTACAGGAAGGATAAGGTAACATGATAATCAATATAAAAAAAGTCTGAAAGGAAAGTCTATCTGCGATTTGACGTGATCGTGATCCCTTGAGATATCTGAAGTTGTACAGAGGGAGTACCAAGAGCGGACGGACTTGCTTGGAGCCTGTGAGGTTCAGCACCGATTGACCAGTACTGAAGAGCTGGCTAAGGATGGACAGAGACGCAGGTACACTGTCTGTACTTCTGTCCAGCTGGTAAGAAGTACAGCTGGTACAAATAGGTACAAGGAAACACAACTGTATACGCAATTACGCACGCCGGAAGTCAATCTTGCAGCGTACCCTGTGCTGTGCTACACTATATTTGTAAGATTATTTTGTACCTACCGAGTCAAAACTTCGTCCATATCCTCATCCTCGTCCTCGACGCCCTGGCCTGCTGAACTCTCTCTGCCTTGTGCAATGGTCTTACTGAACTCAATGCTCAATGAGTGCTCAGATGAGAAGTAGAAACACTAAATGATACTCGTCCACTCCGCACCGAAGAAACAACTGTGGTTTGTCCGAGATAGCTGCGAGGTGTTTTGGTTTGTTTTGTTCGTTTCCCCTGATGGATGTGTTTTCGATCTTCGGCAGCCTGCCCTGGGGGTGGTTGATTGCCGGATATTCTCTCTGCCCGCAAAGTTTGATGGATGGATCACCAATGTCTCTCTCTGGAGCACCTCTCCCTGAAAAAAAAACAGAAGACCGCTGAAGCTCAAACTCAAGCCCCATCTCCAGCTCCTCGGGCTTCAGGCCTCCGGCTTCAGGGCCTAAATGACACTCAGTGGATTACAGTACTGTACCGCGCTGATTACCGCGTGTACTTTAATCACCCATCCTCTTCATTCCGTGGCGCGCTCTCCCATGTCGGGCCTATCCTATCGGTCCCAATTGCAGGGACGGCAGTTAGTGGTTATCCATCAGCGCCAATTACCCATTGGGCCAAGCCAGGAACCAACGACGGCTCTGCATAAGCACCGTCACCAAGCAGCAGCACCAGCAGCATCCATCGGCTTGCCTACCTCTTGCCCCTAACTGAGATCAAGAACAAGACCAGGCCAACACCACCAGGGCACGACCAGGGCCAGACCGGATCCTTGATCTCGCTTGCCTTCCACCACTTTTTGGCCCATGCCCTGTTCCCGGTCGATGCCCACCCTTGCCCTCCTTTATCCACCCCATGCCCCGTTGACTTCCCCCAGCCAATCCCATCCCATCTATCCTCCTCTCCCTCCTCTCCAGCTTCAGGGCTTCCTTCGTGCACCACCGCATTGCATTGCATCGCATTGTTCTCTTCGTTTTTCTCCTGCCTGCCTGTCTGCACCTGCACCTGCAACGCACACCCTCGTCCACCCACACCTCTCCTACCCTCGACTTGACTCGACTCACCTCGACGCCATCCCGCAGAGCAGAGCAGAGCAGAAAGCAGTGGCAGAGTAAACATCTTTCCTGGAGTCGAAACATCAGAACCTCTGAGTCCTCTGTGCAAACGAAGATCAGGAACCAGTGCCATCCGTCGAACATATACCTCTCCGCGGCCTCTGCAACAGCAACCCATTCATGCATTGTCACACGAATCTCCGAGCAAGCAATTTTCACTCAGCTACTTCTGCTTCCATCCGTCCAGGGCTGCGTCGACGCGCCGTACCGCTCCTCTCACTCCTATTCTAATTGCATCCTCCTTCAACGACGCGCGAAGAATCGAACCTTCGATCATTGCAGCTATCCATCCATACATCTGCCTCTGACGGCTGCTGAGAAGGGGGAAACCTGGTGGGAGCTTCGAACTTCGGACAAACCTTCTTTCTGCACCTCAATATATGTACTTAGCCACGACAACCAGACTCCAAGGATACCGAAACAAGCCCGTGACAGTCACTCCCAAGTCTGAAGCACAACACCCGTTGACCCCTACGCGACCTCTGCCATTGCATCCCGATCGTTGATTATCGATTGCCTCTTCCGCTATATTTCGAAACTGATCGCTGCTCATAGTACGTGCCGTTGTTCAGACGGGGATTGGGATAAACCCTACCACACAACCCGTGTCTAATCCCAAGAATCCGCTCTTTTCGTCTTATTTTATATCTTCAGGGCTGATGCTTGTACCCCGGAATAGGTTCCTTCTCCGCCCCTCCACGCTACGGACTTGTCATCCTTTCATTTTGATTCGGATTTGCTTCACGAAAGTCTCGTACATACGTACATCTACAAGCTGGAGAAGCTCAGGTCCAATTCGTGAGCGTGCTCACCCACAACACTCGTTGTCAGTCCTCCTTCGTAGCTACAATACGCTGCAAGACTTCAGGGCTAATTGTTTCCAGACGGCGGTAATACGTACAACTAATCACGATGAATCGATTCCGCACGAAGAAAAAGGCCAAGGAAGCCCCGGATGGAGTGGTTAGGGCCTCAACTGATTCAGATGCACCACCGGCAGTACCCAAATCTTCGAAGACGTTTAGGTTAGGAAAGAAAGCACAGGAACCAGAGCCAAAGCCAGAGATCGACCTCTCAACAGCATTACCATCATCGGACGACTTTCGAACGAGTTTACTGATGAGCGGACTGTCAGCTCGGTTCTCCATGCTACGAGAACAGGACGATCCGAAATCGAAGATTGGAAAAGCAAGTGACGACAGTGTTCTGTTTCCAAAACGACAATCGAGGTTAAACGACTTTGGTTTCTCGACGCAGGGTCTGTCGGATATTGCAGAGGTTTCATCAATCAGTGGCTCAATTCGACCCCCCTTTGCGTTTGGCCGTACCGACTCTTTTGCTGGCTCAGAAGGCTACGGAACAGACGATGATTCGACACACGGCAGCATAATGAATCGAGCGAAGCCTGGGGAAGGGAATAATTTGTTTGGTGGTCGACAAAAGATAATGATGGGAAACAGAGCTCTATATGATAACGATGTCAGTCAATCGGCTTTCCAGAAAATCCGGGAACGAGAGAGGGAGCAGAAGGAACAGGACCGCCAACGGGAAGAAGAGGCTCAATCATCACGACCCAGCTCCCCACCACTCTCGGGATACAATCGAAACAGAGAAACATCTTCCACCACTTCTTCTGGTGGACCTTCAATAACACGGAGCTCGACAGCTGCAACTTCCTTTACCTCCCAAAGAACGCCATCTCTCAATGGAGGACATACTCCAGTAACACCCAACATCCCAGGTGCCAATGGAGCTTTGGAAAGATCAGGGACGAAGACTCGACGATTGTACGAGACAGGGCTGGACAACCATCTTCACGAGCAGCAATTCTCGGCGATGAGCAGAATTGATACTTTGACTAAGCAGCGGACTCAGGGAACAAATACTCCTCCATCAGGAGGACTATCACCCACATATGGCCCAACGCCTGGTGATAGATGGGACCGCCAAATCGCTGGAAAGCAAAGCATGCCAAATTTACGAGCAGCAAGCCCGCCACCTACTGGTACTGCAATGGGAACGTTTGACTTTGGTGTTCGGAAGAATAGCAATGCAGCCTCGAAACCATTCGGCATGGCCTCTCCCCCTCTCAGCCCTCCAATGAGCGAGTATGACGAACATGGAATCTTACCCGTGCAGCCAAACGACAGAGGAAAGGCTACAGCTTTGGGTGCTTTCGCGAAGCCGGCTCCATATGATGAGAACAAGTACTCTCAGAGACAGCTTCAGATGCAGCAGGACCGAGATGCACCACCTGCGAGGAAAAATTCACCGCCACGGGCGTTCGTTCCTCGAAACCCGCAACAGCAACCAATGTCAAGCCGCACTCGTGCTGAATCCAATTCCACATATGGTTCAGTTAGG
Organism: Leptodontidium sp. 2 PMI_412; assembly: GCA_021432625.1. Taxonomy (NCBI): domain Eukaryota; kingdom Fungi; phylum Ascomycota; class Leotiomycetes; order Helotiales; family Leptodontidiaceae; genus Leptodontidium; species Leptodontidium sp. 2 PMI_412. Next base: position 92,763 of record MU270363.1, on the reverse strand, counting down.
TCAAGATCCAACTCGTCAGCACAAAGAACATTCCTTCCCCATGATCGTATACCAGAAGCACCAATGAGCAATATCACCGTCCCAGAATCTCAAGCAATGTCTTCTGGTACTTTCCTCGCTTCTCCTGATAGTGCATCCTCCGCCTCGCCTAACGACCTTGGCCCGGAACAGAACAGATTCAGGAATCACCCAAAGCCCCTCGATCTATCCCATCTTTACCACCCTGACCAACGAGTTCAGGTTGACCGACCAGACGAGTCACAGCATCCAGCACATCGCTTACAGTCAGATCTAAGTCCAGCAATTGCCAGCCCTGATGTTTCCAACATGAGCTTACAGCCGATTTCTGCAAAGTCCGCACAGCCACCTGCGGACTCACCTACACTAGGTCCTGGATTGGGTAGTATTCGTCAGCATTTGCGGTCTGACAGCAATACATCATCGGTTTACGGAGGAGTTCCATCTGCTCACTTCGCTTCTCGCTTCCCGACTGACGCTCATGAATCGATGCCGCAAAACGAGTACAGCACAAAGAGTACTCCTTGGGATAATGACTGGGATCAGGAGAGCAACTATGGAGAGGACAGTTCTGCGAACTTGATGAACGGGGGTACATCTCAACCACCGCCTCTATCAGTTCGCTCACCAAATATTGACATTTCAGTAAACGAGCCACGAAATGCATCTTGGGAGAGAGAAATGGAGAGCAGACACATTCGAGAGGGCAGTACCGAAACCCAGAAGGAGCACCAAGCCTTCCAGGAGGAGCTTGCTTCCCGAAGGCGTAAGGTTCAGGAGAAGATGAAGAGCATGGTTGAGAGTGAAAGCGGGTCCTCAATCCCACTTCCACCGCACCCAGCCGATTGGCCAAAAGACGCACACCAGGTCAAGAATAATGCATTAGGACTTCTGAAAACCAAGACTAGCAGAGGTTCTTTGGTAGGGAGACCGAAGGAAGCTCCAACATCGAAGGCCATGAAGATGCTGGGTATTGGTAATGCAACCATCACGAGTGGATCTCCATCACCCGGAAAGTCGAAGTTTGAGGACAGTCCTTGGAATCAGGAGGAAGAGGAGAGAGAGCCGGTTCGCGCGACAGATGCAACACCTCCTCCGACCAGAGCTTTCCGAGAGGCACGTAGAGCAGCTCAACGGGACCGAGAACGGGAGGTTGCGAATAGACATCAGCAAAGACTCGGCTCTGAGAGCGATCAGGAGTGGCCCGTTCAACGAAAAGAGAGGGAGAGACCGAGAATGGCCAATCAGCGTATGGATAACTCTTGGGTTGACAATTCTCGTGATAACTCTCGAATGGACAATTACCGTATGGACCAACGAATGGATCAGCGAATGGACAATCGAATCGACAACCGAATGAACAACAGGATGGACAACCGTATGGACAACCGCATGGTAAGTCCACGTAGGGAGAACTTCTACCACAATCAGGACCAGAGCGAGCGAGTCCCGTCGCATATGCGACCTCGGCATCGGACTCCAAGCAGAGAAAGAAAGCCCCCTCCAGTGACCTATACTCATCGTAATGGTAGTAGTAGTCAAGAGAGCAAAGACAGCAATGGGACGAACCGCTCTGGGTCACGGCCTCCTTCAAATGCTTCTCGAGATCGATCGGGATCTGATACGTCCGGTGGCCGTTCCAAGAGTCGCACTGGTGCTTATAGAGATGACCTAGCAAAGGCCATGGCTGAAGGAACGTCAAGTACAAGTCTAGGATATGAGGAGCGCCCGACACGTCTCATGCCAAGATCCCCTGGTCCTCCTGGAATGGGTCTGCCAGCATCACCATCTCCAATTCCGTCTCCAATGATGGGTTCCAACCGGTCTCGAAGCAACAGCAAGTCGACTCCTGCTGGGTACTTCGAGAAATTGCCAAATCTCCAAATCGGTAATGAAGGTATCGAAATTGGTGCAGCACCAAGACCTTCTCCTACTGCTCCATTCGTGGTCAACCCAACCCCGGCATTGGTACAGCCATCGCCAGCTGGCTCTGGAACCAACACACCTACCGGGCAAGGAGGTTCGCTTCCAGGAGCTCCCTCGATGCGTAAGAAGTCGATCAACAAGTCCGACATTTCAGAACCCATGTTCATCTCATCCACCTCGAGAATTACCACGGTCAATCTTCCCCCAGGGTCTTCCCTTACCAACGGCAGTGAAATCAACGCCCCACCGATTCCTCCTGTGAACCCCAAGCGTCGCCAAACACGGACAATGTTCGGCGGCTTCATGGGCCGAAGGGACGACGATGAGATCCACTCGATGCCCGCCGCCACGCAATCCACAGAAGAAATGTCCACTTTCTCGGCAGATGAAGGCGAGTCCAAGCCCAAGATCCGAGGAAAGCTTCGCAAGAGCTCCAGCGAAGGTGGAAACCTCAACGCTCGAGCCCGACAAGCTGCAAATGCAGCACCTAGCCCAGCCATGCCAGGCACATTCCCACCAGGCTCAGGTAGTCCTCCCCGCCCCATCGAAGGTGGCATGTTCTAAACAAATATTTTCCATTGTCTCTGCCTTTCCTGAGAGGCAGAAATGTTTACTTGACGCATATACCCTTGTCATTTATTTTCTCTTTTATGCTTGCATGCATGCACTGCATGGATTGTATTGTATTGTACTGCTCTCCTTTGCTCGTGAAAAGCAACCGAACCAAGAAGATAATGTTTACATGATGTCCTGCCTGCTTTTGTTTTTTACTTTTTCGAAATGCTGGTTGTTCGGTATGGAGAAGTACACATTTTGCCTCGTGGCGGCCTTCAAAAAAAGAATGGAAAGGGAATACTTGGCGTTCTCTGTTCGTGTGCAACTACTTATCCGTGTGTTTTTTCTTTCTCGTTGCTGGCGGGATGGATGTTTTGTGCGTTCTTGCTCATGGGGTTAATTCAAAGTAGATACGGACTGACGGATGTGTTTATGTCTCTCCTCTTTCTCTGTCGGTATGGGAACGCTTTTTTCTCTTCTTTCTGAGTGGGATGTTCATTTGAGGAATCGGGGGTTTATTTCTTGGTGGTGGAGCTGGAATGTGTATCATACATGCAGCGTGTACTGTTGGATGTGAGCAGATGGATGGTATGAAGGAGGTGTGCTGGGTTCAGCTGGCCTGTGCTTGTGGCACTGGATGATGTTGGAAGGTGGCTCTCTGATTTGTGATGGGAAAGGGCGAGAGGATCGGGTATGGAAGTATATATTAGGACATATGGGGGACGCTAGTGGGAAGAGAAGGAGTGAGAGCTCGTGATGGGAATCATTTGAGCCTATTGTAAGGAAGATGAGTGGACAAAAGATGAAAGAAAGAAAAATAATATAAATGATTCAAAACTCTCACTCCATCCATCAGCTATCAGAGATCCATTTCTAATGGTCCTCCTGTGAATTGAAAATTTTGACTTCCTCCCCGACTTCATAGCCTCTTGAAGCCTTGAGAAATGAGAAGTCAAGTCGGGTGGAGCTCAGTAAGTGAGTAGGTGGTCTCACATCATCTACCGAATCAATTATTCTCGCCACTCCCATTCAGGCCATTCCATTCGCTTGGCTCCACTCCACTCCCTCCGCCCTTCGCCTCCACAGTAGAATAGAATCTACTCTTCTTTCTTTCTTTCTTTCTTTCTTTCCTCCTTCCTTCATTCTCCAGCTTCTTCTCCCGAGCTTACAAAGAAAGACCTTCTTTAAGAAAGTTCGAAAAATCTTAAGAAAGGTGCTCATAATAAACGTTTTTTGGGTCGTATCAAAAGCTAATAGAAGTCGATAAGTAATTCGCTCGATGATAACTTGACAAAAAAAATCTTATCTCTTGTGCTATATCTGCGGCCGGGTCCCCGTTGTTTTATATCCAGGACGAAATTGCGGTTTGTAGGACTTTGCGAGTTGTGAGGCACGAATGTTATGTGATTCGTTTAGCAAGTCGATAGATAGATAGACTTGGTGTATTAAAAGGAGGCAGTCAATAGAAGAAGGAAATAGAGAAGGATTGATGACTTGAGTTATCTCTCTAACGGGCGTACTTGAGCAATTCTTACTTAATGTCAAGTCACTTTTTCGTTTAATGGTAACGTAGAGAATATACCATGTGAATGTTGAGACTGCAAGATGCAATGAGAACTTGAATGGCCGTTAGCGAAACACATGTGTGATATTGCAATTTATTGTAAATAGATAACAAATATCTTGTTTACTGGCTGTTGCTTCAGAAATCCGCCCAAGCCTAACCAAAAAAAAAAAAGGGGGGGGGGGAGGGGGGGGGGGGGGAGGAAGAAGAACGGCGAGCTCAACACCTACGGTATCTGTGATACCATCTACGGACCTTTAGCTCTCCTTGAAGGGAGTCTGGAGGGCTAAGATTAAGTAATGACAACAAATAAAAATTACGACATACTTTTCTTCGTAGTCCCCCGACTCACTATCGCTGAATCGACTAAACTTAATTCCCCCTTCGTTTAATACCAACTTATTTCCTTTGATTGTACTTAATAATAATACCGATTCCTAACGCTTTTCTTATCTTGAAGTCGGCTTCATTTATTCCCCAGAATCCTATTTTATCTGATTCGCCCCCTCGTATGAAGATAAACTTGAGGGTATTCGGGGTTAGCGAACGCTTGTATTATTGGTAGGTATAGAAAAATCAATTAGAGTCGGGTTTTACGCGATTATAATCCCGAGACACGATTTATAAAGCTAAAAGAACATCAAGCCAAAAGGGAACAAGTAAAGCACTGGAATCTATCATTAAAGCGTGGCAACAAATTCCTCCGCTGTCATCTTTTGATTATCTACATCCGCCATATCTGCCTTCGTCCTCTCTAAGTCTTGCTCATACTGCTCCATTTGGGCCATCTTCTGCTCGGTAAATTTGTCTATGTCTTCTGTTTCGAAGAATGGCAGTTCGAGTTGATCCCACTTCTCGTCACCTATGTGATGTCGCAACTGCGAAAAGGGGAGACTGTGGGGATGATTGAAACCCCATGAGAGCATCATGTAGAGCCACATGGCCCCCGAATCCTCGGAACGCCTCACGAGGTCAGAGAGTGCTGTCTCCCCACCTGATATCTTCTCCTCTTCCTCCTTTAGCACGCGTTTGAAAATCTCCAAGTACCTCTGGTATCGGGCGAGGATGTCCGGGAGCTCCTCCTCGTCCAGGTCAGTGTCCCAGTTGTTCAGTCGATCTTGCAGAAGCCACCACGGCGCCGAGCCAAACAGCTGAGCCGGTCCGACGTACGACCACTCCCAGTCTACTACTCCAACGATAGTCAAGTCCTCTTCGCTCCTAACGATCAAGTTCGCTAGGCCAAGATCGTCGCAAATGAGTTTAAACAAGCCGCGATCGTAGCCTCGCTCGACGAGATCAGGTATCAAAGATTTCAAGACCTTAAAAGACGCATACTTAGCTCTACCAGTATATTTTCCACCTATTGAATTCGGCTGAGAAAGGAGTTGTTTCCAATCCTGGTCGAATAGGTACTGGAAGTACTCGGTTGTGGTCGAGAATTCCTTGCTTCGATCATCTAGACAGAGATCGTTAGCGCCTTAACTTGACGAATCCAAAATCTTAGGGAACGTGAGAAAAGTGTCTTGGCGCACCGAGCGTATTGACTCCTCCGGTTGTAGGATGTCATGTACCTTGAATGTCAAAGGGCGTATTGGCACGGGGAATCCAGTCTTGGGCGATGGCAAACTGCCGATCCGATCAAAGTCGAGTTTGAAGAGCTGGAGCAAAATATGAGCAAACTGCTTATAGAGGAATTCGATATCGCCATCACTAATATCTGGTTTGATGAGCCTTGTGTCGTTGTTCTTCCTAAGAAGATGATTGAGGCTTACGCCCTCGATGAAGTTCATAATGATGAACGGACCCAAGCCGAGCGGGTTGTCGACAGCAAGACCCCAGGCCTTGATATCCGGGACGGGGATAGTAGTGTTCTCACGGATGAGACTCAGCACCTCAACCTCCATGGCAACCTTTTCGTCAGCGTACTCATCACAAACATTGCCGATGAGAGGAAGGCGGAGTAGCTACACGGTGCCGTCGCTAAAAGCCATCTTTTGACAGACGTTGTATCCACCATGGATAAAGGCGCCCTCGAGGTGACAGGAGAGTCCATCAGGATGAAAGGTCGATACCCAGTCAAGGAGACAGCCATCTACACGAGCGTCGTTCACTTTGTCGACCCAAAGTTTCGTTTGAACTCCGTGGATGAGCTCATGACGCTTGTTGACGTTCATAGCATCGTGTGAGGCTTTGAGTTTTGGCTATGGAGTGTTTGAGGGAATATACGTTGCGAAGAAACTATCTGATCGAGTAAAGAAGCATTGAATCGCTCGAGGTGGGAGAGGACTGGGGTGGTGCGCGCCTTATGTACGAGTAAGATCTAACCTCTAACTTATGTGAACGTGCGACGGCCCAATGTGCCACAATTTGCTTTATAGGCTACACGACAGCTGACGTGCAATGCAAAAAGCCAGACATTATCACAAAGTGAGACTGCATAAAATGGGGGATGGGGCATATGTGCCTAAAGAGTGACATTTTTCTGGGCGTGCCGCATCGACGAGGACGAAGATACGGGACACAACTATTTTCAGTAAAACTAGCTAAAGAATGAGTGCGTGGTGTTTCCACATCAGAAACGGGGTGGGAACAACGCCCAACCTCGTGAAAATGCCTCCAAAAATCAAACTCGAGCGAGGGCAAGGGAACCAACGAACCAGGCATCTCCAAGCACCCTCCAGAGCTGGCCTCTTCCGATGTGCAAATTAGAACGGTAATGATTGCGTCGACTATGGAACCAAAGTTGGGTTCTGCGAACGGGGACAGTTGCGCTGTCAAAGATATGAGCCATGGCACATGTGATAGCAGCAGGTAGGTAGGTAGCCTTCAGGCTGCAGTCCAAGTACGCGGCCGTTGAGTGAGTGGTGTATCTTTGGCAGGCCGGTCTCTGAGGTGTGCAAATACGGAAATATACTCAACCGCAAAGAAGTTGGTAAATATCTAGGCTAATCTCCTGAGTGCTCAATTGAAGTTCGTATCGATAGGTAATCCTCCAGAGCATGCCTTCATGTGGATTGAAAAGACACGGAGAGGGTTATTCATACCAAAAATAAAATTCTACTTGCGGTATCCCCCTTCCACCAAAAACGTATTTTTAAAATCCAGCGAATATAACAAGAGCCTTAAAAAAGGATAAAAATGTAAATAACCATTGTGTCTTCCCGACCGGGGAATTGAACCCCGGTCTCCCGCGTTTTTCTTGAAGACTGCTTTGCTGGAAAGATAGTTCTTCGTTTGAAAAGCGGAAATGCTAACCACTACACCAGTCGGGAATTGAGTATCGATCTTTCTGAGAGATGATTGGTTCGATGGAGAAATATTGCTTATTTTGGTAGATAAGCTAGATACCCTATGGAAATTTTTTTCTTTTTATGGATATGGAGTGTGGAGTGGAGTCGAGTGGATTTTTTGCGCGGATACGTACCTTAGCGAGAAGCCTGACGTCCAGACATCACACCTTGCGAAGTTAGGTCTGGACGCATGGGATACTACGACCATAGATACTACCTAGGTAGATAAAGCATACTGTGGGGATTAATGAACAACGAAAACTTTCTATTAGGAAATACCTAGATAAGTTCCAAGTGTTACTTTACTTGGGATTCCACAATAAGTGAAATCTCTGATGTCTAATTTACGATACTTACAAACCTGTGATGCCCATTTTCGTACATCGAAAAAAGAGGCTATTGCGCTAATGCTGTATTGTAGTAGGTAGAAGGAGTTCCACAGGTTGTAATTGCGAATTGCACTCGATACAACTTTGTCACGAGTAAGAGAGGGTGCAGCAATGTTTCCCATATCATGATGTATACAAAAGTCCGTACATGTATGAGTCTATGTACGATTTCACAAGTCCCTCCCCGTCTTCAAGCAGAAGTTGCTGACTCCTCGTTCTCTTCAGCTATGATTGCCAGCGTCTCATTTCTTTCAGGGAGTTGTTGCTCTGTTCCAGACGCTGCGGATGTCGCGAGACTCGATACTAATTGATCCAGAGGAGAATCATTCTGCACATTTATTGTAGCTTCACCCACTATCGCCTGTTGTTGGATTTCTGCCGCACTAGTGCCATCTCCTTCGACGAGCCCACGGCCATTCGGGAGTCTATGTCGACCTAATTGGATAATACATTCAGTGGAACTAAGCGGTAAACGAGTCGAGTCCTCGGATGATACTGGTGATACTGGCGGTTGTCCTGGAGATGCAGGGTAAGGCATCGCTAAGTGTCGTTCTGGGGATACTGGATAAGGCGGCCCTCCCACCCGGGGAGGAGCGAAATTGTTGAACCTGCACAGGTATCCCCTTAAGTGCGATTCGTCGCACAGCCTGAAGAGCGCTGTAAGTGGCCCTGTAGCGAGTCACTAATTAAGCGAGCCCCACCAAACTCAGGCTGCTGAACCCCCTGCATGCCCTGTAATGGGGGCCCACCTACCTTCAGGCGGCACAACCTGAAGGCCTGTGCGGGTCGCACTTAGGGGGATAGGAGGCCGAATCTGAGCAATATTTGAAGCAGGGACTTCCAGACGATTCGATGTAGGTTCATGGGTCATGAAAGGGTGTGGGATGAAAGGGGCAGTTGACCTCGGGGGAGCAAAGCCTGCTACTTCTAGTGACTGCAGTGTTGCGCTCCCGACTGGTTTCGAGATGCGCGATGGGTCGTTCAGACTTAAGCTTGGTTGTGTGGGACGGTCAGTAGAGTCGGATGGAGAGAATAGTTGGGCGAGACTCTTCTTCCTTCCTCGCAAGCCCCTCCATGTGGTGAGGCCCCGCGATGGAGTTGTAGTTGGCTGAGTGGCATCTGTAGTTGATGTTTCGAGGTCTTGGAGTGCTGATCTGTGGGACTTTGGAGATGCTTCTGAGGCGAAGATCTTGTTGGCTATCCATGCTATGGCTACTGTGGTTATCAATACAGGAGCAGCGGCGACTGGGTACCATCGGGCGGGTGCTGTGAATGTTGTGATCCCGAAGACTGTCTAGGACGAGTTCAGTAACGTGTGTTTGAATGTATAGGACATGAGGTAACTCACTGCTACAAAGCTCAAAGGAAGGAAAACGAATGCTAGAGCATTAAGCCGAGCAACTGCTTGTCCTTGGATTGCGGTCTCCAGATTGAACGTCTTTTCGCTTGTGTTAGTCTTGATACAACCACGCTGTGGTTTGTTCAGTATTGGGATTCTACTCACAAGACTGAGTAAATTCCCCTGTTGTTCCAATAGAGTAGAGGCCGTCACATCATAGTAATTCAACAACCGAAAGGCATCATCCAGTCGAGTGAGTAGGCTATGACTCGCTCTTGGACCACTCGGCTCAGGCCAATCCTGAGCTCGCTTCATCACCACATCTAAAGACGCCTGATGTATCCTCAAATGCTCTCTCAGACTGATCATGTCATTATTATCCGTATGCAGCTGGCGCGTGTGTTCAATGATTGAGATTGTATTCCTGCGGCTGTGGATCTCCTCGATTCGCGCGTTCAGGTTTTGCTTCATCGCGCCCCAGATCCGATCCCAGCGCGTGAAGAGGAAGTAGAGATCGAGGTAGATCCATATCTGATTGTTGCTCAGACGGTTCCATCGTTCGTACTTATGTTGTTGATAATGCCCTGATATCTTGGAGCTGATGTTTCCGGTAGATACGCTGATGACGACGGCTAGTGGTCGAGTATTGGCTGTGCTTAAACCGTTCATAGCTGATGTCCAGACAACTGGGGGAAGTTAGTCATTCAGGATACAGTTCGTGTCTGTTGTTATATTTCGAGGTATTTTACCTAATGGTAAACATTGGGCTTTAGTGGTTCCGACATTGAAACCTTGACCCTCCGTCCCAACATCCACATGTTCCATCACACATGATATTTCTTCAAGCAGTTAGAAACGCTCTTGTTCATTGAGCATACGCATTTTCTCACCTCCACTCTCGACATCCACCAACGGGAGCATAGTCGTTGCGCTGGCCCTGTGGAGATGCAGAACAGTATCCACTGGAAACGATGGAATGGCCTCAAGCAGATGAGGGAGAAACCAAGCTTGCCAATTCGTAATCACCCTATCCTATAAGTTATTTCTCTTTCTATAACAAAGCCAAGCCAAACCAAGCATCATATTGTGAGTCACTCACAAAAACACAAGCCCCGTAGATATCTCCAACTGAAGCCCCAAGCGTCGAGGGAAATAATCGTCATCAGATTCCTCCATAACTTCAAATTCCTCCGTGATGAAAGACAGAGATGGCTCACTGTGTAAGCCATTTTTCATCAAGCCAAACGTACACTTAACGCTAGGTTGGTCGGCTGCAAAAGCCTCCTCGACGCCTCGATAACCCTGCAGTTGGTCCTGGTTTGGGGCCGGCACCCAGGTTACCTTGGATGAAGGTTTGGATAATGCCTTGGGGACTTTCTGCCTGGAGCTTGGAATACTAAGCACCGAATTCTTCGGCTTGTTCGGGACTTGGCTTTTTTCCGCTTCTGTTTCTTCCATACTAATAATGGGCCTCGCGTTCCAGGGCCGAGCCGCCAACGCCATGGGATCGGGAGGCATGGCAAATTTATTGAAAGCCGGTGGCTCAAGGAGCTTCTGTAAGTTGCCTTGAAGAAGTCTTTCTTCGTTATTGAGAGTCGGCTCGAAGTGTACGGTCCGGGGTGCCACTGGAGTGGGTGTATCGCCATCTTCAACAGGTATCAGACCGTCCTCGTAATTGAAGGCGAAATCCCTTTCTGCAATTCCTGAAGCGGTGGATTCAGTCGTTCCATTATATGCTACAGTGTCTGGCACACCAGACGGGGTGGGTGGGCCTGCTCATGAATTAGAACTTGTGCGTGTCAATACGCCTGTGATTTAAAAGCTGGCTCGGATGAATGAACCTTCAATCAACTTACTCTCTCCCATCCCTTCCCCCCACTCAGGTCCATCTGCCATAATGAGACTTAGTTTTTATGGGTATCAAAATGGTGCATCTGTCTGGGGCCAGGCTGTTGTATATTTATTTATTTGCACAGGGGGCAATTACATGAGGCTTCTCAGCCTCAGCTGAACAACCATCATGTCCAGTCTAGAAACGTCTCTATACGCCACACAAAGGCCAATATCTCAACAGGTAATCATGGCAAATCAGTGTCAGTGGGCATGATGCATGGTGGCGCTCAATTAGAATCGCTGAATCAGAACGAAAATTGTTATAAAAAGTAGAACAGTCTCAAAACGGAAGAACACAACGGAGAGGCAAATCATCACCAGATGAGTAATTTTGAGGCAAAGCCATTCTTCGTCCCTGACTTCTTTCAGACCAATACCTCAAGAAGCATCTACATAGTCTCTCTCACATTCAAGATCCCATTTAAAGCTCAAAAATATCGTCACGATTGTAAAAATTCCATGAACGCCATCACCAGCCTCATCCCTACATATACAAAAGTATTACAAACACACCCATGCTCATCCATCCATGCCCATTCAGTCCTCCATCCAGCTGTCGCTTACGCATGCAAGCCAGAAACAAAAGCTTGCTCACAAAAATAAAGCCAATTAAGAGACGCCGACCGTATGAACCCTCAAGCAGGCAAGAGAAGCTTCGCTCGCTCGCTCACTCATGAACGCCAACTCCTAGATGCCCTCGCGAAAAGTCAAGGCCCCGCGTACACTATTTCGCATCCTTCTCTCTCTACCAAAAACTGCACCATCCAATATAATGCTGGCAGAGATTCTCCAATTTCGTAGCCTCGATAAGTAGCTTGTCTACTTGTAGGATATATGTCAACTCTTCGTCGGATTTGAAGTCGCGACCGGTGAGCTTCTCCTTGACTCTATTCAGAACCTGCATGGCGCGCTCGTTCTGCGTCTCCTGGACGTCGATGCCTTCGTTGTTGACAAGACCTTGGGACGTAGAATTTGTTCTGGCGCGAGGACGAGAGACTGGAGGGCCGCCTGGAGCTGCGGTTGGATCTTGAGCCATGAGTGCTGAGGGTGGCATGTCGGCTTCCATCATTGAAGGACGACGGTTGTTAGCTGCCATTAGCGAATCTCGGCGTTGAGAGGGGAAGTTGGGTCCTGCTGGGGATGTATCGCCTGTGAGGCGCCAGTTCAGAAGCGGGTCGTGGATAAACTATTCTTATTAGTAAAAATACGATGGAAAGGAGTGGATATACTTACAGCTTCAAGCACAGCCATCAAAGACTCCTTGTTATCACGCAGAACTCTCATGACGGTCTCACAAGTGATTCTGAAGCTACCCTCGATGTTGCTGACTTCCATGGCGTATGTCAACATTCTCGTGAGCCGGAAAGGCACACGCTCAGGATACTTCTCGCGATGCATGGCAACTTCGAAACAATCGCCGAAATCGATGTGGATGATTTTGCCAGTGATTCTGTCAAGCATCAAGTTGGAAGGATGCCTGTCACCGAGACCGAGTATATATCCAACCATGGACATGACACCGAGAGATCGGGTGTAGTTTGTTCGGCGCTCAAGCCATGATTCGGAGCTCTTACTCTTCAACCAGAGCACCCTGTAGAGATCTTGGCCAGTAGTATTGTCGAGAGCGTAGCCAAACACCTCAACCTTCTGCATGAGAGTGAGATTATCATAATCAGGAGCCATCTGAAGCATAATGCGATGCTCGATATTGAGAAGGATCTTGCGACTCTCTCTGTACTCGCGAATAAGCATATGAAGGGTATCGCTATTTGGCACCCAGCCAAGAAGACCAGAGTTCTGTGACAGAGGGATAGCTGGATATCTTTGGATGTTCAGATGTCGTTTGTAAGACTCGGTATCGTTGACCATCAGAGTGTTGCAAAGACCAAACAATTGCATAACACGTTCATCTTGACGGATATCCTCATGGCCCTTGAGAACGAAAGCATATGCAACACCGTCACTGCCTTGAAGACTGAGCTTCCGAGGACGTTGCTTGGATGAAATGACGGTGAATGTGGTATCAAATTGGATGATTCTAGTGATCGGCTTGCCACTCATGTATGTTCCCGGAACAGCTAGGTCGAGATCCCGGGCGCTGAGAAGCTTAGGCGAGACATAAGCCAACTCCAAGTTGTTGAGTTGTGGCAATTGGCGTGCGATTCTTCTGAACACCTGGTAATAGAGATCCCAAGCTTGGTTGATGTCGCCCACATCCCCCGATTGTCTGTATGTGAAGCACCACTCGCGAGCTTCCTGAAGATCGCGACCAAATGTCTGGGCGAAAGAAATTTCACGGAGTGTCTCAGGTCCTTGATCGAGCATATCATGCAAAGGCGCTAAGGTAGCAAACATGCCCTCGATGTTACGATCACCGAAGTAGAGTCTCGACGCCTCCTCAAGACCTTCATGCCAAAGCTCGTGCCAGAGGACTGCAACACGAATAAGTTCATGGCTGACAAGATCAGCCTGCTCAACAAGTCTAGCACTGTGTTGACGCATGCTGTCCATAATCTGCATCGCTGATCTAGATCTTCTGGTATTGGGGGCTGACTTCATTGCGACGGTCAGTGGGTAGACGAGAGCCTGCGGGTGAGCTCTACCGACATCAGCGAGCAAATTGTGGATCGATTGTCGAACACGTTGGTTTGGTTGATTGATTCTCGCAATGAGTTGAGGAATGACCTCCAGCCAGGTATCGACACTGACAGAAGCAAATCCCTCAGTCACAGCAGCGTTGACCTCTGGACTTCCACCGTGAGCGAACCACAAGGTCAAAAGTCGGAGAGTGTCCTGCAAAGAACTGCCCTTAGATAGTGCAATGGACTTGAAGAAGCCACGGACAGCGGGTACGACGTAGTCGACGAGCACGTTTGGTGGTACAACCAAATCGCGGTCTCGTTCACTTCGGTGGCCTAGTCCCTGAACAATTTCGAAGTTCGCTAGAGCCCAAGCATGCCAAGCTTTGTACCAGGTTGGATTGTAATGGGTGGCAGCACGGTAAGAAGCCAGGATGTCGTGGACACGATCATGCTTCCAATCTCCCTTCTTTTGTGCAACTTGCCACTCACCCTGCTTGAGACAGCATCGAGCAAGCAATTTCGTGTGGTCGGCAATATGCTTCGATATTAATGCTGGGTTGACAGGAGCTTGCTGGCTCATACCATTGGCCATGAAACCATTGGTAGTCGGGTTTGACGGCACTCCATTAAGGCTGAGGCTGTTGATATCGATGCCATTCATGCCCTGAGCAGCGGCTTCGACTGTTTGCAAACGTTCGGCCAGATCTGAAGTGAAGTGCTTCAGTGCATCCAAGGCAGCGTCTTGCTTACCAGCGGCCCAGTGGTATTTGAGAACAGCGTACTGCACAGGAGGTGGAACAACTCTCAGCGGTCGATCGCCATGGCGGACAAGGTCGCCATTGTGCCCGTTCTGTGGAGCGTATGGGAGTAAATTATCCAGACTCTCATCACTGCCAAGGAGCATTTGCAGGTGCTTCTCTGCGAGGCCCATCCGACCAGACTTTCTGCAGAGATTCGAGAACTTAATCATCATTGGCATATTTTCGGTCGGCGAGATGACCAAGGCACGCAGCTTCAACATTCTCTGCCAGACCTCGACATTCCGTTGGCAACCAAGAAGACGCTTCTCCCAAGTCTGTCGCATAACCTCTTGCTTCGCAGGATTGCCGGAACTTTGTTTGTACACCACCAGCTCTTCCAATTCTGCCAGCATCTGCACACGAACGACGACAGTGTAGGCTCGGTTGTAGGACTCACTGACCAGTGCACTCAACTCGGTATCGAGACCTTCTCTGGCTTTCTGCACATACATGGCAGTCTCTCGGAACTGGTTGCGGTGCAGAGCAAGAATAGCGCCGAAGAATGATCGATCTGGGGTATTGGCTTTCATGACACTCAAATAGTCATCCATCAGATCCCATTGTCCGAGACCCCATGCGGCTGCTGTAGCGAGAGGAGCAACGGCACGGCGAATTTCAAGACCAGAAGTATGCCACTTGTCTTGAGCAAGAGCAGAGAGCGAGTCCCATTCTCCCAAAGCGTGTAGACATCTCATCTTTCCCATGATGACATCGAAGCTGTCTGCCTGTTCTGGGAATTCTTGTTCACGTTTTTGGTAGAATTCGAGAGCTTCCTCCCATCGCTCAAGCTTCTCGAACCAAGTCTCGCGCAGCTGGATGCCATCTTTGTAGAGTTGGGCTTTCCGCAGAATACCAATAGCAGCATCGTATTGCTGCAACTGGTTGTTGATCTGAATGAGGGCTTCAACTGCACCACTGGACTGGTCCTGAAGGAACTCGAGCTCCTTGTAATGTAAAGCCTTTGCCCAAGCATGGCATCTACCAGCCTCGCGACCGAGCACTCGGATATCGATAGGAAGAGCCTTATCATCATGCTCCATGAACTCGGCGAGGTTGAGCAAGATACCGAGAAGATCTGGTGTGACATGAGGCGAGCGAATTGCAGTCTCAATATTCTGGATCAGGTCATCTTGATATGGCTCGAAGAGATCTCCCCAGCAAGACACGAACGCCGAATTGAAAAGTTCACGAGCTAGAGGAGGGTAGATAGCTGCAAGAGCGGCACAAGCTCTAAGTGCTTGATTTGGAGATTCAGTCAAAACGGTAACACTGAATCTACGCATCCACTCGTGCCAATCCTCCTTGGTTGATTTTCCAGTTGCGTCCCAGGCGGCCTTGAGATGAGAAGCATTCGAATCGAGCTTTTTGTTCTGCACCTCCGACGAAGAGGTCTCATCGACCGAGTTACGGAATCGATCGTCTGCATTGAGATCTTGTGGCAAGACTTCTCCCTTCTGAAGCTTGCTGACCAAAAGTTCGTAGTTTTGATGGGAAATTTGATTCGCGGCGAGAACTTTGTTAATGGTCCCCACGAAGTGAAGATAGTCCTTTCCGAGCTGGAAGATCAAAGCACACAAAGTATCCAGAGCCGCGAGTCTTAAAGTTATGTCGTTGCTGCTTAGTACTCTCGCAAGAGGATGGATGATCTTCGAAGCAAAGTCGTTGAGGTTGACCTGTCTGGAAATCTTGCCGATAGTCTCAATAGCCGACTTGCGAATGAAAGATGGCTGCTGGGCCTTCTCAAAAACGCCAACAACCACAGGAACTATCAGATGCATGTACTCCTCAGAGCTGGGACCGAATACAAGGAAGGCATGGAGGACTCTCTCCGAAGGCAACCGGCGTGTGGAAGTATCCTTCTGGAGAATACCCAGCATAAGGGGTAAAATTCCAGCGAGATATATCTTGAATTCTCCCTCAAGCGACCGTGAAATGGCTTCCACGAGCTGAAGTATGTTGGCCTGCAAAGTTGGGCTGGTTTCCCAGTATTCCTGCAGCACAGCAACAATCTCTGGCAAGAAATTTCTAATATGTTGTCGAACGATCGTGACCAAAATACTCAGTTGGCTGAAATACGACTCCAGACGGGATGGAGAGGCACTGCGGATGACACCAATGAAAGCTGGGATGACTTTATCGAGGAAGGGCACACACTCCAACTGCAATGTCCGGAATATGTTCATGATAGCTTCGACAACCAATGCATGGTGTTGTGAGAGGGATTGATCCTTCAAAATCTGCAGTAAAGCGTTGATCACAACAGTCGGGAAGTATTCCTTGTTCGATGGAGTAAGTCCGGTCATCATAAGCGAGATATCCGTCATCTGAGTCGACTCCAGGCGCAATTGAGTTTCTGGTGATTTCTCTTCAACCTGCTGGTGTTTATATGGATCTAGAGCCCCGAGAATACCCATCAGCTTGATCGTTTCCTGACGAAGAGGGCCTCGATGAGGCTCGGATCTGATAATAGTTTGGAGGATCTCGAGAAGTGGCGGGTAATCCATGTATGGCTGAATGACATATCCAGAGTTACTAGCCAACTGTCCTAGAGTTCTCAAAGCGGATTCGCGTTTCATGACTGAGCTCTGGTCCTGCAAGGCATTGATGATGATCGGCATGAGTTGATCTAGATATGGAATCATGTCTTCTCCGCCAACAGTTGCAAGGTCACCGATGGCCTTGAGAATTGTACCAGCGACAGCTGGGTTAGGATCCGAAGCCTTGGGAAGTAGAACGGTGATCATGGGATCGACATATGGCTTGATCAGTCGTTGGGAATTCTGAACCAACAGACTGAGTAGCTTTGCGCTCTCCTCCTTATTTCTCGCAACGTCCGAAAACTCAAGTTCAGTAAGCATCTGAATGAGTACTTTTCGCAAAGAAGGAATAACGTAGGCAGGATTGACATGGGTCAAGCGACCAATAATGGCAATGGCAACTTCTCTGATGCCAAATACCTCATCATTCAGCGCAAAGAACAAAGTTCGGATATTTTCAGCCTTCGCCAAGTGTCTGTCGAATCGCTCATCCAAAGCCGCAAGAACAGTTCTGCGAATGTTTGGATCTGGGTCGGCGACTCCTACGGTGAGTAACTTCTCAATAACCTCGCTAACCACCTGGATTGCATGGTAACTCGTTTGGTTGACAATTGGATCTCGAACATAAAGTTGGCAACAAGTCAACGCCGCTGCTTCTCTGATCTCAGCATTGTCATCCTCGACATACTTGATCGCAACATCCCGAACGAACTCGTTAAGAACGTGACCGGAAAAGTCGAAGCTCCCCAAGGTGTTCAAAGCAAGCTTTATTTCCGTTTGGCGGTGCTCATAAGCCAGTGGATCTTTGGAGTCCTTGGGCACTACTGGTGCAGCAGCAATTCTGTTTGGTGTGGGTGCTCCGAGAGGCTTGAAAGGCTCGCCACATAACACTTTGCTCAACATATCCAGCAGTCGCTCTTGAATCGTAGATTTGACGGGAGGTATGTAGAATGCCATATCAACCAGGGCTTGGGTGAGTTTTGGAGTAAGCTCGCAGGCAAATATGGGGTCAAGGAGTGCCTCCATATATTTGCTCAAAGTCTGGCCAACTGCAACTGCTAATCGGCTAATGCAGTCGAATACAGGATCAACTGTGCCAGATCGTCTCCTGCATACCGTCAGTATCTATTTCAGCTCTGCAAAATTGGTAAACTCACGATTTCAGACTCAATCCCTCACGAACATATATCAGGACTCCATCTAAGTAGGGAGCAATAGCACTCTTGACTGCATTAGCGATATTTCCAATCGCCAAGAAAGCATCGTTGCGGTCCTTGTCTTTCTTGAGCATCCCAGACAAGAATACCATGAACTTGTGAAGATAGCTCTGGGCAAACTCTGTTGGAGAGTAATTCGCCAGCTCTGGGATCAAAAGCACCACTGTCTTCCGCACCTGGACATCGCGATGGTCTTTGTGTCGGAAAACGATCTCGCAAGCTTCCTGGTAATGTTCATGCATGAACATTCCTCCTTGTTGAAGCAGGTCTTTGATCACCAGCAGTGAACCATGGATGTATTCTAGCGAGCCTTGTCGGACGCCCTGGACGGCTTCGTCGTAGATCTTCGCTTGCCATGTCTGTCGCATAGCCTGGTCTCTCTCCCTAATGATCTGGAAGCAGGCACTGATGGCCTCTGACGCAGTCTGTCTTATGAGAAGTCGAATATCTCTCAAGCCCACCCATATCTGGTCGAATATGAGTCCTACGAACGCATACATCAGCGTCGGGGCATTGCGCGCCAGTTCTCGCAAGACAAGCACGGCACTGTAACGTCGCTCCTCCACGCGGTCAGACTGTAGCCATTCCAGCGCCGTCTTGACCTCACTCTCCACCAGTTCTGAAATCAACGCCCCTCCAGGTCTGCATATCTTTCCTAGGGCCGCTGCAGCAGGTTGCATAGGAACGAGATCCTTGCCTCTCAGCACCGTCCGTAGGGACTGCGTAAACCGCGTCGTCTTCGTGCCATTGTCCGTGCCGTCAAAGTCGATCAGCGCATCAAGCGCATGTATTCCTCCAATCTTGTCTGCTGGGTCACCCGCATGTGTGATCAGTTGGTTCACCCTGCTATTAACCACGCTGTAAAACTCTGTGAAGCGTTCATTTGGAAGGTCTGCCGTGGGTGCTGGTCAGCTTGGGTACCGTGAGGCATATTCGAGGAAACAACAGCGTACCTCTGTATGTGACAGCTACCAGCTCTCTCAACTCTGCCGCAGCACGCTTTCTCGTCTCGTCGCTATTTCTATTGCAGAATCCCATTAGCAACTATCCCTGAGCTTGAGTTCAAAAGTGGTTGCCCATACCGTGAGCGCAAGTCGTTCACGATGCGGGCCAAGGCGTCATGGGCTGGCTGCGACATTTTGTTCTGCTCTTCTTCTCTCTAGATGCAGGCCATCTTGGCCAGTACACATGTACGTAGGTAGGTCTTTGGTATCAGTCAGAATAAGTTGTTTGTTTGTTGAAAGGAAGGGAGTTCAATCTCGAGGAAGGGCGTGTTGATGTCTAGAAGTCCGTTTCTGGAAGCAGGCGGTCCCGTATTGTGACAAGCTCCCAGCCGAAGGAGCCTTGTCGGTCCCCAAAAGGGCTTAGCGCATATGGACTGGTCTCTCGATAACGCTTATCCAAATATCAGCCGCATCATTCTTGCACCTTACATTCCATTACCCCAACTCGAATCACACGACACCTCGCCCGATTACAGGTCCCAATCTAAGCCATTCGCTCTACCGATCTTATTTCTTTACAGGTCACAATACATCGCAGCCATGGGTAATGACGGTGGATCGATTCCCACTCGCCGCGAACTCGTCAAGAACGCCGCCCGCGCACTCAATACCACCGAACTGAAAGCTACACAACAGGAAGCGCAAACCCATGCCTGGACATGGTGCCCACTGTCCAACAGACCTCTCACCACGCCTATTGTATCCGACTGCGCTGGAACCCTCTACAATAAAGACGCGATCATCGAGCAGCTCCTCCCTAAGGATCTAGATACCCCCGCCTCGGTCCTGAAAGAGAAGGAAGATGTCTTGCAAGGCAGAGTCAAGGGGTTGAGGGATGTAGTTGAGGTTAAATTCACGGTTCTGAAAGAGGGTAAGGATGAGAAGTGGGTGTGTCCCGTTACGAGTAAAGAGCTTGGCCCAACTACGAAGAGTGTGTACCTGGTTCCATGCGGACATGCGTTCTCGGAAGCGGCTATCAGGGAAGTGAAGGGTGATGTTTGCGTGGAATGCAATGAGTCTTACAAGGAAGGCGATATCATACCCATCGTTCCTCTAGCAAAGGAAGATATTGCGAAGCTAGTTGAGAGGATAACGAGGCTGAGGGAAACGGGATTGACGCATTCGCTGAAAAAGGCCCCTGGAAGCAAGAAGCGAAAGAAGGGAGACGTTGCGGCAGAGAACACGGAGACCACAAACGGAGTTTTGAACGGAATGACAGTCGATGCAGTTAAGACGAAGTTGTCCGAACAAGAGACTGCGAATGGACAAACGGCCACACCTGTTCCTTCGGGCATCAAAAACTCGGCTACAGCGTCTCTGACAGCCAAGGTGCTGGATGAGCAATCGGAGCGGAATAAGAGAAGAAAGCAGCGCCTGAATGACAATCTCAAGAGCTTGTTCTCCAATACTGGGTACAGTGCTCAAACGCACAAGTCGGGAGATTTCATGACGAGGGGATACTCGATACCCAAGAAGAATTAATTCATTATGGGCAATTATTCATGGAGTTAGGGCGTTTGGAGAGACACATACCATTTGAACAGCGCAGGGCGGGATGGTATATGTACAAGACTTTTGCGTTTACAGCCACACACCAAGAGCAGTCAAACGCGATGGAAAGTAATGGGCAGGCAATGCCATTGCTATCTAAATGATAGACAGATACAATGCTATTGAAACCAGTACTATTCTACATTTTGTTATTCGCCCCCAAAAGTGCAACCAAATCACAACTCATCCTTCCCAGCAGCCTTCTTCTCCTCTCTCCCCTCACACACAGCCGGTGTACCGACATCCATCTTATACAAACACTTCTCCTCCTCGACAATCTTCCAGATCTCATCCGTCTCCGCACAAGCCAGTACGACAGTCGTCTGCCTATTCGGGCCATTCCAGCAGTTCTGGCCATTCTCATATCTCAACACCAGTCTCTCGCCCTTGCCCAACCCTTTGCCATCAGCACTCACTTCCTCATCGACGACCATCTTGTCGAAACGAACGAAGTTGCCCATGCCAGTATGGGCACCACCCTTCTTGCTCTTCTGCTTGGTGCTACCCATCCAGCAGAGCTCGTACTCATACTCGCCTGAGTCCTTTGAGATGCACTTGTCTTTGAGGGCACGGAAGATGTCGTCGGTGCCGTAGTCTTTCGTGAGGTCATTACGCAGGTCGCCAAGAGATGCCGACTTAGTTGAGACTTCGTCGTTGGCGCTTTGGAATGCGGATCGAGCATCTGTAACTGCCTTGGATTCGGATCCGGAGTTGGCGTTGTCGGCCAGGATGCCGTTCTCCACAAGCATGATGCGGAAATCGATGAGCTTCTGGTGGACCCAATCACGGATTGGGCCTGGGAGGTATTCTTCGAATTTGTAGACTTGAATTTGTTAGTAATAGTATTTTGATTGGAATTGTAAATACTCACGAGCTTCAACATCACTCTCCTCCTCAGTCTCCCACTCGGCCCAATTGATGCCTTCGGTCTCGGAATCCTCCTTGACAACCTCTGCCAAATCTCTATTTTCGGCAGACTCATCTGTCTCACCAGCTGCGAGTCTTTGAGCAGCATAGTCGTCCCAAGCCTTAACAGCCCGCTTTACACCCTCATCGTTGAAGTTGGGATTGTAGTCCTCCTTGAAAGCAGCCAAAATTGCCTCCAGCTCTCCAACTCTCTCCTTTAACTTGTCTCTCTTGGCCACAACACCCAACAGAGTCTCTCTCAATTCATTGACCCTATTCTTGGCTAATCCAGCAAGAATCGTAACCTTACTGCCCTTCCCCCCAGTGCTGCTCACCACTCTGCCCCTCTCCCTCCTCTCAATCTCCTCGTACGCCGTCTTCAAAGCCGCAGCCTTCTTCTCCTGGGCGGCAATCTCTCCCTCCAGCCTCCCAATGCTAAGCTCGACACCGGCTCTCAAAGACTGCGCCTCATTCACAAGCTCGACTCTCCTCTTCAGTGCTGCCCTCTCACTCTTCCTCCGCACATCATCGGCCTTCTTCCACTCCTTGCCAATCTCCTTGCATTTATCCTCGCACTTCACGCCCCCAACACCAGCATACTCATCACTGCCATCACAGCAGAGCTCGTAGTCGCATACTCCGTCATTGACATACATATGCGGCACATAGCCTGGAATATGCCCCTTATTCTTGCAATAGTACCCCGGGAGAGCGAACGTCGTATTTACCTTCCCCGCGACGGGTTGAGGTGGTGAGAGTTCGGAAATGTATGTGCAGGCAGCGGTGCCAGGTTCGTCCGATCCATCTGGACAGTCGCAGAACTCGTCGTTAACTTGTGAGGGCGAGAGCTTGATTTCGGGGTTCGAGATGCAGCTGAAAGAGTCTGTGGATTTATAGAACTTCGCAACTATACGGTACACTAATTAGTAAAAATTCAATGGCCAATTGCACGCCCAAGACGAAGGGGGGGTTTTGGCACAGGGAACCGTACATTCTGGACTGACGCCTCTAGGGCGCGATGATTCTGCTGCAAATGCGGCTGTAGATAGCGTGCTCAGCACAATTAGGGTGTCTATCCTCCTCATGGTTGTGGGTTGTGATGTGTGGTGAAAGAATGGTTGGTGGGAAAGGTCAAGGAAGAGCTTCGAGCTTGAAGATGCCACTCTGGCGAGGTCAAGGTCAAGCTCAGCCGTTTCATCACTGGTCCGTCATTCTTGGCGCCCGAGGCTGGCCCCTCGCTTAATTTGAACCCCTTATTTACGAACAACAAATCTACCCCAGTCAAAACTTTCATAGATCTTCAAGGGGTACTAATTACTACCAAAAGTTGCCTTTCAATATCTTGGAGTTTCTACAGGTCTCAATTAACAAAAAAGCTAGATATTAACATTGTTCTGAATAATTTTCCGAACATTACTTGGGGGGTTTCCAAATCAGTTTGACGGGTGAATGAAGCTCGGAGAAACTTTATAAGATGAACTCCTTCCCAAGTAGAATTGTGAAATTACTTTCGGTGAACGGGAGGCAGAAAATCTTTGCTCTTCCCTGAGCAACAACAACAACATCCCAACACTAACTAGCCACCACCATCATGTCGTTGGCACTCAATCTCACACTGCGACCGAAGTCAGCCCTTGGGTTAGGGTAGCGTTGTCGCTGCTATTCCTGAGATGGGGGAGGAGAATGTGAGGGAGATGGAGAAGGAAGAGGAGAGGCACGTCGAGCTTCTCATGCTTGATTATGTATTAATGAATATCATGCTGACTGACACAGAAAATGGAAGGTGCTACGGCAGATGAGAAGGCTAAGAAGTTGAAGGCAAAGAAGGAGAAAGATGAAGCGAAGGTGAGTTCATTGACCATTAATCTTTGCATCAAAAAATTATGTACGCTAACTTGCACTCTCTTACAGAAGATAGAGCGAAAAGCTCGAATCAAACGAGGGCATTTGGCGCAGAAGGGGCTTGATAAGTTACGGAAAGAAGAAAGGAAGGCGGAGAAGATGGTAGCTGCGGAGGAAAGGGCGGAGAGGAAGCGCCAGATCGCTATCGATCACAAACCATGTGATCCTCTAGAGTTAGGATCCGAACTTCTCCCGTTCGACTTCCAGTCGATGAAGATCAGCAAATGATAGCTTTCTTTTGGGCCTTCCATGTCCTTTTCTTTCTTGAGTACATTTGATAAAAATGAACAACACAGAGACGATGACTTCTGCTCTTTTTCAGTTGTGATAATGTCTCAATTAGTACTTGTACTGTACAACTTACCTTGGGGTACTTGGAAGTAGTCGCCGTCCTCGGCTAAGATACTCTCGCTTGCGCAGTGCGGCAACAACAATAAACCCAAAATAAAATAAAATAAAAAGACAAAAATAAATAAAAACAATCAACCAAAGAATCAAAAAAATAACCAGTTCAGATTCATAGAAAAAAACGGCAAGACTTATGCACAGGGTCATGGAGGGTTTACCCTCTCGCCTGTGCCGCTTAAGCAATTAGATCTTTCTCATACTAAGTCGTTCCTATGGCCCATACCTGGCGACTTACTTACGGTGATACTTTTCTACCTGCTTGAACACAAAACCTCTTATTTGGTTACATGTACCCAACAGGACCGGTTAAATTTTGAAAATGGAAAAAAGAAAGATAAAAAATTCGTAGAAAAAAACGGCAAGACTTACGCACAGCGTCATCGAAGTTTCCTCCTCGGCTGTGCAGCTTATGCAAATCAGAGCTTTCTCATACTAAGCGCTCCTATGGCCCATACCTGGCGACTTACTTACAGTGATACTTTCTGAATTGCATGTCTGGATTCTGCTTATTTGGTTAGATATAGGAAGTACTGAGCTCGCTTATTTCTCGGCGGCAGGGACTGCCGAGCCAGCCCAGCCCAGGTGAACTTGACCATGGCAACGGCTACGCGAGTAAATCCTAGAGCCAAGTCCTGGAATTTTGATTATGGGTGTCTTCTTAATGTCTTCAGTGTCTTCAGTGTCTTCAGTGTCTTCAGTGTCTTTTGGGACCTTTGTTGGTAGTTCAGAAGGCCAGGAGCCCTGGTCTTCCTACATGTGATGAGGTTCAATATGGATCTGACTGTGTATTGCGACATTGGAAGAAGTGGAAAACATGTTCTTAATGTTATACATGGAGTACGATTGCCACGAAGATTTATTTTGTTTTGACGTTTGATATTTTCTACCGCTAAAGATCTAGATCATATTCTATTTCCCATCCTTCGAGAACAACACCATCCTCCTATTTATCCAATCTAGTCATTCAAAGCAGATAGATGCATTTCCCCATCATCAGTACCCCTTCCCCCTGTTAACCACATTCAACAACTTCCTCCCCGCCTCCAGATTCGTCAGATTCCTCTCCAGAATATCAAAACTGCGGTCGATATACATGGTCCCCAAACCGCTGATATGCGGTGTCACAACCACGTTCTCCAGATCCCACAACTCGCTATCTTTAGGCAACGGCTCTGGATCCGTGACATCGAGCGCAGCACCCCTAAGTCCCCCCTCCTTGGCTGGCTTCTTCAGCGCGGCAATCAAGTCGTCTTGCTTCAAGATGGCGCCGCGTGCGATGTTGACGACGAATGCATTGCGCTTTCCCAAAATAGCTAGTTCTTCCGCGCCGAGGAAATGCGTAGTCGCTGGCGTCAAAGGTACAGCAATGAGGAGGACGTCAATATCCTGCTTCAAGAAATTATGGAGGGAAGCCTTGTCCATCCCGGAATACCAAGCGCTCGGGATGAGACCATCTTCGTCGCCAGTACCCGGGACGATGTAGCCACGGTCTTTCTTACTCTCGGGAGTATCGCGCGGCGAGGCCGTATAGGCTATCACATCCATACCTAACGCGCTACAAATGCGTGCGGCTGGATAGTTGGGTAGCGCAGTCAGCAATTAGTCTCCTCACCCACCTCACATCAGAAGGATTACTGAACAAGGGATTACTGCAGGAAATAACGGATCTCGTGTGTACGTACTTTGACGTCCAATGGCCCCATAACCCAAAACGCCCAATCGCTGGCCAACACCATCTTGAACGAAGTTTAGCTCTGAGTGAGGTCCCCATTTGTGCTCTTTCTGCCATTGAAGCAGGATCTTCTCTTGGTGCGAGTGAGAGAGGATTTGGAGCATGACCCATTCGGCGATTTGCGGGCTGTGAACACCGGAAGAGTTGGTGATGGGGATTTCGGTGTCTTTCCAGATGGGAGTTTGAAAGATATGATTTGCGCCGGCGCTGAAGAGGTGGAGGAGTTTGAGGTTTGGGATGAGTTTTAAGGAGGGTGGGAGGGAGTTGAATGTCACGAGGATGGTGGATTTCTTCCATGAATCTGGCAGCTGTTAGATAGGTTCTTGGAAGACAACGTAGGAGGAACATTACCTTCAGGAACGGACGTCAGGTTAGGAGGAGCCATGCCTGTGAAGGCAATGTTGTGATATTCGATGTCCACGTGGTGTTTGCGCTCAATACTGTCTATGAGACTTGTGACCTTGGCATCATGAGGAAACGGGAGGAGAATGAGGATATACTCCTTTTCAGGAAGGGGTGCTTCTCCCATGACTGCTTGGTTGTTGTTGTTGAAGAGTAGTGTTGGAGTGGGGGTTTTGAGAGGGGTTAGGATTTGAGACTTGAAGGTTTAAGAGATGAGAAGTGAGAAAGTATATATACGGTTCTAGTTAGTAATAGGTATTACATAAGCCTGTAGTGAGATTTCGGAGTTTGATTGGCAATCCAGACCCAAAGAAGGAGACAAACAAATTGATCGTGATATGTGGCGCGAATGTCGTACATCTGGATAGATCAGGGTCCTGCATCATCCCCCACCTTCGGCTGATGCATAATAAAAGAAAGGGCGTGGGAAAGGTTCAAGGACGCTAAGATAACGAGGAGCGATAGGCGGAATTTCACCCCTCCTCTGTATGGATTTCACACAGCACTACGTACCTACATATTTCTACTAAGTTTCCCCTGGTACTATTGCCTCACGTATAAAATAAAGCTACAAATATCTAAGAATAGCCAATGTATTTCATATAGGTCTAGGTCCAAGAGTTCTCCACAAAAAGTCTACTTTGCCGGCTGCTGCTTTGCCATCTCGTCATGAGCATCAATGTCAGTAGCCTCCCATGGGTAGCAGATCCAAACATCTGGAACAGTCCTTGCCGCCAAGTATCTGTTGTCGTTGAGCATGTCTGCGGGTAGTTGGCCTTTCTTGTCCTTGTTCTTGTTCTGTCAAGCTTTTAGTATGCGTCCTTGGCAACGGGATGGTACAACCGCGGGGTAGCTGAGCTGAAAGGAGAGGAGAGGAGACTTACGTGCAGAACGAAGACCGAGAAGACGGTCTTCTCTCCCTTACCCCCCAGCTTCTGTCTGGCAATCTCGACGTCCTTCTCCAACTCCTTAACGGCGTACTCCAGAGTTGTCCTGGTATCGTCCACCTCATCTACGATCAAGATGCGCTTGCCAACCAAGTTCTCCATCTCGCCCAGACTTGTCAGGTCCAGCCACTGTGTCCTCGTTACCTTGGTACCGAGTTGCTCGATGTCGCCGGGGGTGTTCGCGCCAGAGGCGTGGGAGGGAGGAAGAGCCTCATAGAGGGACAGCCCGATGGCTTGGATGGGGATGTTGGGCGAGCCTGGCTGCTTGAGGAAGGATCGCAGAATTCTGGCAGGCACATATCCTCCTCCTCCGATGGCGATCATGAGCTGGGGCTTGAAATCCTCCAGAATGCGAGGTGCTGCCTCCTGGCACAGCTTGTGGACCTGGGCGCGGCTGTCAGTCTTGCGTTCGCTGCCTTGGACTTTGGAGGGGTCATGCGCCTTACATCGTTATAGCTCACGTATTCCTTGACAACCATCTTGAATATGGTATAAGTGAGGTTCGGGGTGAAAAGATAGTACTGCAAGTGCCCTCGAGGGTGCGAAAAATGTGTCGGGATGACTCCAAAGAAGAGGAAGAAGAATCTCAAAAATTTATGATCCTTAAGGGCTACACGGGCAAACAGACTAACGGGAGTCGCCTAGCTTAAATTCAATAGAGCCACCCGGGCGTAATGGGGGGCGCGCTTGGCCATTCTGGGATTCGTCGTGCTCCTTTGAGAAGGCCGGGGTTGATCAAGTAAACTGGGGGTGCAAATAGATACATTGTTACCCCACCATTGACGCATTTCTTGTTGTCAGCCTCGTTGGACTTCAAACTTTCACACCTCACATTGACGCACTGCGACAAACCTCGTATTATTTTTCACGTATGCCAAGCAAACAAGGTACCAAATAATTCTTAAACATCCCAATTGCTGCAAGAGATTCAGGGCTCAGGCCACAACTGCCATTCATACACCACTTGGTGCCTGGCTGGTTGGTGAGCTTGATTGCAAGTGACGTCAAGTTCGCCGGCTATGAGGATCTCCCGGTGGAGTTAGTCGGTAAGCAAGTCCGCTGAGGAGGTGTTGTTATACCCCTCATTCGTAAATATTTCCACTTTCTCCTGCTGATATATCCTCCTCCCAAGTTTCCGGCATCTATCCAACATGGCTCAACCAGCACCAGATCTCAAGATCCCAACGTCAGACACCACTGTCAAGGTCCGTATCATCGATACCACCTCTCAAATCGACGGGATCCCTCTTGAACCCTTCGTCACGCCTCAGATCAAAGGCTTCACCCACCTCTCCTGCCCAGCATTCTCCTTCTTGATTGAACACCCTTCTAAGCGATCCCTTCTGTTTGATCTTGGAGTACGGAAGGACACCGAGAACTTCGCCCCCAGAATCGTGGATCGGATCAAGAAAGGTGGTTGGTCAGCAACTGTCAAGCAAGGAGTCAGAGAAATACTAGAAGAGAATGGAGTTGACGGGAAGAGTATAGAGGGCATCATCTGGAGTCATTGGCACTGGGATCACACTGGAGATCCATCAACATTTGACTCTCACACCGTGTTAATCGTCGGTCCTGGATTCAAGGAGGCTTTCACGCCAGGATATCCTGCCAACAAAGATTCGCCCATTCGAGAAAGCGACTACGAAGGCAGAGAACTTCGAGAGATAGCCTTCAACCAAGCGCTCAAAATTGGCAAATTTAATGCATTCGACTATTTCGGCGACGGGTCTTTCTACCTGCTAGACAGCCCAGGCCACGCCATAGGACATATTTGTGGACTTGCAAGAGTGACATCGAATCCAAACTCCTTCATATTCATGGGCGGAGATGCATGCCACCATGGAGGCGAATTCAGACCCTCTCATTACCTCCCAATCCCCGAATCGATTTCTCCAAATCCTCTGGATCTCAAGAGCAAGACTCCCTGCCCAGGCTCTTGGTTCAACGATCTGTATCGCGACGGAGATAAAATGAAGCCGTTTTACGCCATTGCCAGCCCAGAAGACGGCTCTGGCGTCGCGCACGATGCTGTTGAAGCCGCAGCTACCATCAGCAAGGTCATTGAAGCGGATGCTCAAGATGAAGTGTTTGTTGTGATGGCACACGACGAGACGTTATTGAACGTTGTTGATTTCTTCCCTAAATATGCCAATGATTTCAAAGCAAAAGGGTGGGTTGAAGAAAGCAGATGGTTATTCTTGAAGGACTTTGCGAGGGCTGTTGGACACTGATTTTTCGTTCATTTTTCAATGGGACCGCCAAGGACTTTTTCGATGAAGTCAATGTACCACTTTCAGGCTCATTTCAAAAGCACCAGCCGTATCTTACGCCAATGATGTTTTCCTGCCAAGGAATCTCCATTCGAAAGCCACAGAGCTAATATATCCCTTTCTATCTTTGTTATACCAAGGAACTGCAAGTGCCGTCAAGATTAGTTACCGATAACGCTGGAGATTAAACTTTTCGGTTATATTGTTTTCAGAAATGAGATTACAAACCGTGACAAGGGTCAAAATTCGTTCAGAACCAAATACAGTACGGACGGGAACGGGAACGGGGACGCGGCTCCTTCTTCACGTCGATGGAATGAAGCATTTCGACTTTCGTTACTTCCGATTCTTGACGATATTTGAACGCTCTTTGCAATATCAAAAAAACTCTAAGTGCCCCATGTTTGTAACACGCTTATCAATTATAGAAATCTCAAGAAGTAATGTTCTTGGAGGATTGGAAGATCCCATGTATAAAGATCGTAACTCTATTTTGATAGTCATTCTCTCTCAGCAGGCAAGCAGGCAAGCGATTCAACCATCTTTGATCACACGACACTTCCGCGCGACCAAAGACCTACCGATTTCACAGTCTACGAAACCACAAAATGGTTTTCTGCGGAAGGCTCTTGCAAACGCCTGCCTGGATCCTGCTCTTTCTTGTTTCCGTTATGATCTGTTGCATGATAGAACCAGCCAGCCCTCGGTGTAGCGACATCACAATCCCTGTCACTATTTCAAGCCAGAACGCCGACTTACCATCTGGCTTCTCCTTGGCTGACCCCGATGCGGGTGAAATTATTGCGAACTTGATGTTCAACGTCTCAATTCACGGCTCATACAACATTGCAGCAACATTTTGCGAGCCCGAAGTCTATGTTCCAACTCGAGCTAATACACTTCAATTGCTCGTACACGGCGCCACATATGCTCGCAGCTTTGTAAGAAAAGCCGTTCCCATTCTCTCCCATTCACTTCCATTTACTTTTCAATGTTCAGAATACGCCTAACATCAAGCAGTGGTCTGGAGTGGGATTCGGAGATGACGAATACAGCTGGATTGCATTTGCTTCCATGCAAGGATATCCAACTCTCTCCATTGATCGTCTCGGAAACGGCCTTTCTGACCATCCCGATCCCGTCGCAGTAATCCAAATCCCAGCACATGTAGAAGTTGTCCATGCCATAGCACAACTTGCGAAGGCACCCGATTCTACTCTACCTCGCGCCTTCCAGAAGGTTATAGTACGTTTACATTCCCAATTTTGACACTTCCCTTCTCCCCTCTCCCAGGCAGGAGTCATCCAAAAGCCAGCGGGCAATGCTAAATAAAGTCTTTACAGTACATTGGCCATAGTGTTGGTTCTGTAACAGGCAACGCCCTTAACGTCAAGTATCCTCATGATGTTGATGCCACCATCCTCACCGGATTTAGCAGCAGCCTGCCACAGAACCCTCCCGTAGTAAATTTTCTCGTACCAGCTAGTGTCGAGGATCCAAAGCGCTTTGGTAGTCTTCTACCAGGTTATCTACAAGTCTCTTCTGAGCCTGCAGTAATCGCTTCCTTCTATTCCCCTGGAGGATTCGATCCTGCTCTTGCACATTTCGACTTCGAGACAAGAGACACAATCACGGTTGGCGAGATCGTTACTCTCGATTATTCTGTAGCAAGAGCTCCAGGTTATACCGCTCCTCTCTTGGTCAGTACGGGGGAATTTGATGAGCTGTATTGCAATCCGAGAGCTACACCGAACCAGACAGCCAGTTGTAAAACTCCCTCGGGCAATATTTTAGCTCAAACAGAGGCTTTGTACCCGTCTGCGAAGCCTTACACTTGGAACGAGGTTTCAAATGCCGGACATAATTGGCCGCTACATTTTGCTGGCCAGATCGGATTCAAGGCTGCTCATGATTGGTTGGGGTGTGTCGGATTCTAAACCAATAGTTGGAAGGGAGATTGGTTAATACGTTTGCATTCCCTGTGTCCGACTGGTTTCCGCTCCCTGTAATTGGGAAAGACACCAGATAATCTGTGGACATATTTGGCCAAGATGCCACAATTACAAGCAAGTTGAGTCAGCCCGAGATACACTTCAAATAATTGCCTTATTATAGTTTATTGCTGGCTAAAAGCTTGGGTTTCTTACAAGTTACTCCAGTGTTGTTATTAATTTAATACTAAGATTTTGGTTTGTGAAATGTTTTTGGTGCGCTGTGCGAGATGTTTCCTACTTTTCGCTATCTTGCTCCTATGCTTAGATCGACCCCATGAATTCTTCTCTGATTTTGCATAGTCTCTGTATTTGAAAAACCAACTAACACACGGCCACAGAACTGGCCAACCCAATTCCTTCACACCATCCCAGGGATTGACAAGGAGATTCCTCCCCTGACCGGGGACTGGTTGGTGGTTTATGCTTGTACAGTGGAGCCAGTCCCAGCCGTTGAAGAAAGCTACGCCTCACCCCCGCAGAAGGATGCAATTCCAGGTAGCTTGGCAGCGGGTAGAGCCACCAAAATCGGCATGTTTGAGCCCCCAAAAGTCCATGCCAGGGGCGCAGAGCCTGGAAATACAGCGCCAAGGAGCACTTTGTCCCATGTCACTCAAAGCTGTGCTTCGCTGTGCCTCCATAAGCGTGATCTTCATTCAACATGAACCAGAGAAGAGAACCTGGGCGAGTCAGCAATGCGCCCCTTCAAATCTCCTTGGTCTTTCTTCTGCTGCCTGTGCGCTTGAGCTTCCTTCCCTTCCCTCCCTGATGTGACTTGTTAGTAAGTGAGTGAGTGAGCGAGTAATTCCCTACCAACTCAACCCTCTCATACTTCCCGCGCTTGTTTTACTTCTCCCTCCCTCCTCTCCCCTTCCTTCCCTTCTTTCCTTCCTTCTTTCATGAGAGGTCAGTACATAGTAATGTCTTCCTCGCCCGAAGTATTCCATCCTCCTCCACACTCCGACCTCGAAGTCTCGGCCCATGGCCAACACCAAGTCACCGTGGCAGACAAATTCTACTCGGATCAGCCCCAGGAGGCTGTCCCTCCTCAGTACTACTATGGATCATCAGAGGGAGATAAGAGGAAAGAGAGGACGATATGCGGATTCAGAGCCGCGACGTTCTTTCTGAGTCTGGCGTTGGTGCTGGTCATTCTCGCGGCGGCGATTGGGGGTGGTGTTGGAGGGACGATGGCTGTAAATAATGCAAAGAGGTGAGTTTCGCTTGCCTGCCTGTTGATGTAGGCGGTGCGTTTGGAATTTCGAAACCTCAAGAAATTGGGTTTGGGAGTAAATTGGTTGTTGTATTTTGTTTTGTTTTACTATTATTGCATTGATGCTAATACCCATTCAGCGCGAACAGCAATAACAACGGAACCACATTCACAAGCACCGTAATCAGCACCTTCACCACAACAGCGACGCCCACATCCTCAGGCGCATCCGCTTCAGGAAGCAGCACCAGCGCATCAATCCTCAGCGTCCCAACATCCGGCGTTCTCGCCCTCGACTGCCCCAACATCGACAGCACCGAGCTGCGCATGACGTTGGTAGAAACCTCCGTCTTCACAGTCATCTGTGGACGCGATTATCCAGGCGCGAAGAACGACATTTTGGCTGTGACGGCTTATTCGCTGACGGATTGTGCGCGAGCGTGCGCGAGTTATAATCAGAATTCTGGGAGTAAATTATGTAGGGGAGCGGCGTTTAAGTCAGATTTGACGTATAATGTGCCTGTGAATTATGGAAATTGTTGTAAGTACTCTTGGTAGATGTTGATGATGTGGTGGGGGAGGGGAGAAGCAGTGAAAGAGGGAAAACGGTTCGGACTTTAGCTGACAATCGAAATAGGGTTAAAGAACAACACGAATAGTCCTGATTCAGGAACTGACAACGGATTGGCGGCGCTCCTTCTCAACAATTAGCCAGGTCACGTTACACGAAGAGTTGACAGAATTGGGGCTTGAGTGACCATACCAGAGAAGGAGCGTCACTGCATCGTTTTATCGAGAGCCGCGAATAGAGATGAATTGCTGCGCGAGGAAGGGCAGAGAACGCCATATGTATATACCCGGGACTTTTACTTATTTTTTCCTGGTTATCGCAGTTAGAATATTCCACATGAACATATTCTCTTCACACACATTCACATTCACATGAGCAAATTCCTACTCTTTCACTTGAGTCCTCACAGGTGGGCCGGCAAATGCTTTACATTCCAACAGGGATATAACCTCTGTTGCGGACTCTGCGAGATTTGAGGTGCCCAGACAAGCCTTCAAAAGATCAGGTTATCGAAGTGGGGGCTGGCTTGATAGTAGGGAGGGGAGTTAAGTGCTATTTGCTTACACGTCTCAGGTAGAATGGGCGAGTTGACGGTTAGCGACCTCGCTTATTTGTATCTTTTGCCCCTGAGAGCTCAGTTGATTCAACCTCAGGGGGACGGATGGAACCTTCGACTTACAACATCATCAATTCCGTTTGAATGGA
This sequence comes from Leptodontidium sp. 2 PMI_412, assembly GCA_021432625.1. Lineage (NCBI taxonomy): Eukaryota > Fungi > Ascomycota > Leotiomycetes > Helotiales > Leptodontidiaceae > Leptodontidium > Leptodontidium sp. 2 PMI_412. Next base: position 59,051 of record MU270363.1, on the reverse strand, counting down.
GAGCCCAAGCTCCCTCTAAACAAACGCTTCGAATCGTCTACATCAGTTCAACATCTGATAATACAGGGGTGCCACAAATAGCTTTCATCATCACTCTCCTAGAGATAACTAATTTGTTTACTAAGCGGGGAATCGCTTCGGGCAAGAGATATTTGCATTTGGATGTTAACATTTAAGAAAGCAATATAGTTATCTGTTTTACATATTTGCATTGATACCATTACAATTTCTTTTAACAGAATTGCACTGCCCAAAGATACTGCTAGTGCAAGCGTACTTGTAATCGAAGCGGAACTACATTTCCTGTCTCTACTTGCGCTGTCACGTTGTAGCAACGCAGAGCAGATTGTAGATGGAGTGGTATTCTATCACAAATTTTTCACTTGTGCCAGTTCAAACAGATAGACTAAATAAGATTTCTATGTTCCCAGCTTGTGAATAGGCTGATCTTGTTGTATCTCTTGTCTAATCTATCCAGAATTGTGTGGATATATCATCTTGAATCTACGGCAAAGTGGTGACTGACAGAACAATCCACCCAACATAATGAGCTGTTGGAACGCTTGGCAGAATGACGTCAGTCTATCTTACAAGGATAAGAAATATCTGCACCGGTCAATGCTGAGAACCTAGCTCCGCTAGTTATTCTTCCAAGTACGACTACCTGTCTGGCGATAATTTGCGGTTGAGCAAGTGTGAAAACAACTCTCCTACACTTGATTTCAACAAACCAAACTGACGGACAGAGTGAACCAAGATGGGGACCTTTCACCCTTTCCCTCACCTTGTTATAGAGCTCCGCGCTCAGATCTGGGCACTCGCAATAGAAGATCGAGCCGTCGAAGTCACACCCATCAAGCCCCCGTGGAATTGGGTGACGACTACACCGGTACCATCTATCACAGGGGCGTCTCGTGAGTCGCGCGAATGCTGTAGCTACAAGAAAAGATTTACCTCTTCTACCGGGGATCGCTATATATGGGCGAACTTCGATCACGACATCATTCATGTCAGAGCTTCTTTGCTTTGGGCCATTCCGATGAGTGAGGTAAAGCACTTAAGGATCGAGCTAGTAGATGATCAAGGGAAAGAGATCGAGGAAAGGTGGATAGACGATTACAAGGAAGAACTCCGCAATTTCCCCAAATTAGTGAGTGTTGATCTTCTCGTCCCGGAAGAGTTGCGTTTTTACGCGCGATATATGGAGGACAATTATTTTGGCACATGCCTACTGAAGGATGTGAGGATTGCCAGCATCTATACTGCGGAGTGGATCGATGAGGAGACTTGGAGACAGTACTGGGACTATATCGAGTCCCGGGGAGGAACGGACCTCGATTGTATGACGAGGCTGCCGGACGATGATGAGACTTATGAATCGAGATTGGAGGACATGAAAAATATTCAGATGCCTCGGCCGCGGATCAATTTGGACTACCTACAGCCGAGTATAGCTCGCACTCCACGGAGAGTATGAAGCTTTTGAGAGATGATAAGTTGGGTTTGAGCGGGAATGCTGAGGATAAGGATGAGGATGAGGGACTTTTAAGGAGGCGGACGGTCGCATGTTTGGAACAAGATACACCCAAAAACAACTGGGTGGTCGGATTTGGCAGCATGAAGTACTGTAATTGGGAGGTTGTTCAATGTTCATGCAATTACGAATTTGCATTCTACAATAATTGATATTTTCCAACTCCCAACCGACATGCACCACACAACATTACAGCACAATCAAATGTTTTATTTCTACTACCCCCTTCTTTCTAGTTGTTGTGTCTCTGCAGTCTGCTTGTCTCTCGCACCTCAGTTTGTATGTGTTCCACGGCCTGTGTGTTCGCTATCCAAAATACGAAAAGTTACACATATAGACAATTCTAAAATTCCTACGACATTAATTCCAGCACTATTCACAGCCACAGCAATCCTGCTCCTCAAATAATTCGGTCATCTCACCACCGTGACTATTCTCGTCGATTATGCCCGTATGCTACTCCTCCGTTGGCACTTTTACTCCAGGTCATTCCTACAACTTAGGCTGGTAAATGTGAAATTTGCCCCTTTTGAGACGGTACAAATAAGCGAGAGGGAAAACAAAAAAAATGAAACTACCAGAGAGATGCAGATAGCTTCATTCAAGCATTCTAGTCTGTGGTATATGTGGGCTCCGCTCCTGCCATTTTTATTTTTTCTGTCTCGCTTATTTGTATCTTTGCCCTGAAAAGCTTCAACTCCGCCGCAAAGGCTCGATTCTTATCAACAAAACTTGGTAGTATGACGAATCTGCTCAGAGAGATTCCTGTGGTGCAAGACCACAGCGCGCATGCAAGACGAAGGGTGCAACAGCATTAGGAAGCAAATCTTTCCTTCTGATTCATACGCAGGGAAAACGGCGCTCAAAATTCATTGGAGGCATCATGGAAAAAGCTGTCAATGACAATATTCAAAAAGGCAAAGAACAGATCAGGAGAACTTGGACAAGACGCAAAGTTGGACACTGCGGCATTTCAATTCCACCTCGTAAAATTCATTATCATAATAACCTATGCCTCCCAATCATCTACAAGATCATGACGCTGGCATGAACAGTCCAACAGTAGCTCGTACAGCATCCAAGTGACCTCGCTCCTTGACAAGCTTGTTGAACGTCTCCGGTACCTTTGCCAGACTGCCCCTATCATCCGCTTGTTGCCCTATATCTTGTCAGTGCTGAAGTGTGAGCAAAAGGAGCATCACAAATAACTTACAAGTCCGCGGCAGCCTGGCGTTCGCCGAAATAGTAGTCTCCGCCTCCCCAGTCCAGTCAAAAGATATCCTCCACTCAAACCGTAACTCTACATGTTCGTTCGCCAATTCAAGACTTGTCCGTCCGATTTGAGACAGTAATTGCCTCCTAGTCCATACATGCTTCTCCTCATTTTCATGTACATCTTTCCCATTCGTCCCAGAAGTCTCATCATTCTGGACTAGACCTTGTCGTTTGCGTTTCCTCTTCTTCTGCATCGTTTTCGCTCTCGCTTGCGGGGTTCCAAAATCTTTCTCTACAGCGCACCAGAATTGCGCTCGTTGTATTGACACTTCAATCCAGCGCGACATAGCCCAGCAGACGATAGTGATATCCTTTCCCAAGGGGTGTTCTGACCGAGAGCGAGCTCTTATGAAAGTCCCAAGCTCCTTCTCCGCATTCATGTCAAGCCGAAGAATATCAAGTGAGGCAATCGTAAGTGCCGATGTATTGACAGTCATGGAAAGGCGCGTAGAGAAAAGCCCCGATGGGTGGGATGCGGTTATCACATGGCGTTGTAGAATGGGCTGCTCGTCCAGTAGCGAAGAGTCACTCGATACTGCTTCCGATGGAAGGATAGTGATGGTTGACGAGTAAGTCAAAGGGCTGAACGCTTGCAAATATGGGAGCGGGTCATTGAGGGCAATGGGTAGGTGAGAAGGCAATGGCTTCTCCGAAATAGTGGCTACAGTTCGTCTTCGTCGTCCTGCAAAGGGCAAAAATGACCTCACCGACTGAAATATACTGGATGGTTTTGGTGCAGGCTCGGATGATAATTCTGGCGCTGTAGAACGCGAAAGCATAGATCGTAGCTCATCGGGGTTTGGGGCAGCTGAAAGCCCCTTCTTTCTAGACTCCGAGCGAATTCGGAGTCTTTCATTCTCCTGATTTGCGAGAGCAACATCTGCTTGTAGCTGCTGGAGTTGCTTCAGGAGGTCATCCCGCTCTTTCTTCTTCGCTGCGTGAGGATCTTCAGGGATCAAGAACCGTGCCGATTTCCGGCGCCTAGGTTTCTCAGGTTTCTCAGGTTTCTCAGGCTTGAGTTCCGGTTGCGGTACCGGCTCTGGTGGCTCTTGAGGAGGGGGGTCCCGCGGCTTCAGAGGGGATGACTTCAACTTTGCTCCTAAAGCTTTGTTTCTTCTCGCTCTCTTGCTCGGTGTGTCGTGTATTCCAGTCGGTGGAGTTGTGACGACTGGATCTGGGATACCAAGCTGGGTCGGCGTAGGAGGTAGATCTGGCTCCTCTGCTCGTCGATTTCCAGTGAAAAGATCTTGAACCACTTCATCCATCTTTGAAGGCCCTGTTCTCTGGCCTGACTCCGGAATGGCAACTGGGCTATCCTTCTGGGGCTCTACAGGGATTTTCGGGATGCTACTACGTCGAGGACGTGGTTCCATTGGGGTCGTCGAAGTTGCTGAATCTTGGACAACATCTGGAACAATAGTTTGCTCTTTGGGTTTTCTCGATATCTCAGCAAACAACATCTTGGGTTGCGAGATTGGCTCAGTGGGTGTGACTGCAGCTTGCTGCCCAGCTTCTGGTGGTGGGATGTGAGGCCGCGATATGTCATGTTCTCTTGGTATCTCTGCAAACAACATCCTCGATACAGGAGCAGGTTCTGCTTGCACAGGTGGTAATTCAGACTCTGGTTCCTCTGCCCTTGTGTTGTTTGGTGGCTCGATGGTTTCCGAAGCAGCTTGTGGTGGTATAGGAGATCTCCCGAGCCCACTCCTCACGGGTTCTGTAAATACTGGTGACCTCCTCAGCTTTTTCGTGGGCGAGAAAGCTTCAGGCAATTGCTCCAGTGTACTCTTTACAAGGCCCGATATCACCGGTGATCTTCTTAACTTCTTCGTAGGTGAAAATGGTTCAGGAATACTCTCCAATGCAGCCACTGGAAGTTCTGGGGCCGTAGGAGATACCCTAAACGCAGTTTCTAGTGGCTGTGACAGTATGGGAGACCTTCTCAATTCAACCTCCGGCTGCGAAGAGATCGGGGATCTCCTCAACCCAGTCTTCTTAAATGGATTGAAGCTATCTTCAACAACCGGATCCTGAACCACTGGTGCTGGCGCGTCAGCCGACGAACTTATTGGCGACCTCCTCAGTCCTTTCTTCTGGAATGGATTGAAATCATCTGGTAGCGCATCTGCTATAGGATTTTCAACAGGCGGCCATTCTGGTCGCTTCATGGGTGATTTCGACAATCTTCTAGGTTTCGCAGCTAGTCCACCTCCAACGGGTCCTTTACTTCGCGCTCTTGGGGGAGTCTTCGCCAACGAGTCGTACGCCGATGGATCGTTTTCCTGTGTTGTAGACATTGACTTGGTTGCATCTCTGTCATCGCCAGCAATCATAGTATTCCCTCCCGTCATGGATGGCTGTTCTCCTAGTGCTTTCGCAAAAACATCTTGTAAGTCCTTCCCTCGATTTCCAGGTCCTCCAGACGATGCCGGTCTATTCAATAGTTGCGGATTATGGCGAGAAAGACTCGCTTTCGTGGGAGACGCGAAAGACGGTCTGCGAGATGCGGATTGCGGGCCATCTTTTCGAGGTGCTGGTATTCGACTTGGGGTAGTTGGCGCGTCGATTGGAATAGATGTCGTGGGCGATGTTTTGCGCCGCTTCGCTGCGGAGTCGGCCATTGCAGATATTTGGACTTATGACTTTCCTTCCATGGTCTATCAAACAATCTACACCCCCTCTGGCACGCGCTGGGAATTGGGTCGTCGATGTTGACGTTGTTGTTGTCGTCGTTGGCCGGTGTTGAAGAATCGCGTAGGCAGTTTCGAGGACGCGACGGGGCTTGAGGGGCAGCCAGAAACCACCTGCTACTGACAAGACCCAACCAGATTTATTGGAAAATCCAATGTCCCCAAAAATTAAGACATTGAATTGTTTCAAAGTCGCAGAACCTTTTAATGATTTTTCTCCAACATTCTAGTGGTTATCAACAGGATATGGATTATTTGGAATGTCCACTTCGATCACGAGACTCTATGCATGCTGATAAACAAGCCCGATGACGTTCGGAGCTCGAAGGCGATCTTTTCAAGCTGCAGCGCCCCTGATAAATACACCACAATAGTCAACCGCAACTTCCTCAATGCCTCCTCAATAGCTTCTCCAATCTTCAACTCCGCCTAGGAAACATACACCACACAACAAAATGGAAACAAGATTCCTCCTCCGCGCATCCCAGCGTCTCAAGCTCCCACCCTCCCTCCGCTCTCTGACTCCAACCCGGCACTATAGCTCCTATAAACCCTCAACAGAACAAGTAAATCCCATAGGCGACTACTATGCCTCGATTCTCGAATCCTCCACTCCAGAGATAACCAGCAAGCCGCCCACGACAGCTACTCTATCATCCACACCAGCAATATCAACAACGCCCGCAGATGCAGATCCCGGGCCTAGCATCTTATTCTCCTCACGGCTTTCCTCGCCACTGGAACGTAGATCGGAGATCAAGAGGCAGAGCGTGCTTGTGGCGGGCGTATGGGTCCCCCCGAAACCTGACGAGCCGGACAATTGCTGTATGAGCGGGTGTGTGAATTGTGTTTGGGATCGGTATGGAGATGAATTGGAGGAGTGGGCTGCTGCTAGGAAAGAAGCGGATGTTGCGCTGAGGAAGGAGAATAGTTTGGAGAAGGGGAAGAGGAGGAGGAAGGCTGGACTAAGTGGGACGGGGATGATGTTAGGGGAGGGGGAGAAAGGCGCGATGCATACGGCGGTTAGCATGGATGATGATGGTGGGGGATCAGATACGAATTGGAGGACTGGGCTACAGACGGATTTTACGACTGAAGACCTGTTCAAAGGTGTTCCGGTGGGCATAAGGGAGTTCATGAAGCAGGAGAAGAGGTTAAAGGAGAAGCATGCCAAGGAGGGAACCAGCGGTGGGTAAGTCTGGCAACATGATACCAGTAGAACAGACGTAGAAGAACCAGGGACTGCGTGAAACTCATGCATAGATTTTGTAGTCATGCCCCCACCCTCGCAGGGCATTTTCATTACCATAGTTTCCCTCTTCTACCCTGACAGAATTCCACCTCCAACTTGTTCGAATCTAGTCGACATCCACGCCCTTGGTTCTCAACTCCGCCCTCGCAACATCAATCTCCTTCATGAGTTCTGCATATGCCTCGGGTACATCGTTGAATGTGAAAACACCGTATCCGAGCTTGAAGAGGAGGTAGGCGCCAAAGGATACGAGGGCCCAGAATGGCAGCTAGGAACAAAAATCAGCAAATAATCTCTTGATATTCGTACATATGAGGTTTGAGAAAGTTGGTGAAGGGAGCCCTTCGTCTGCAGAGCTTGGACAGGGAGAGGAGAACTTGGGAGGTGGAATGCCCAACGACTTGAAGGACTCGTAGGTAGATGGTTCGTGTGGAGATGGAGTAGACATGACGTACAACTGGTATTATCTCCTCAGAGATCAAGGTTGGAAGAGGAATGAGTTGGAGGTAGAGTGCGAGGTAGAGCTGAGCATTGTTAGTTTCTCCTATTTTGGGAGAAAGGAGGTTTGCATACTGAGGTGACGAGGAGTCCAATTGAAACGGTTTGCTGTGCTCGTGTCATAATTTCGAGGGGTTGTTATCTACTCTCTGAGCTTCGTGGGCGGATCTGTGCTGGTTGTGATTGTAAAGGAGTGTGGTTCGTAAGGAGTTGATGGTGGAGTGAGAGGACACTTGGATCGCGAAGTCCCAAATTTGGAAGTCGCGCCTGAATCACGTGGTAAAAAGGAGTCTCAAAAGTTCCTCTCATTCGGTTTTGTAGTCAATCTTTATCTCTGTAGCTACTACTGATGGTACTTGGATTTGAAAATGGTATTTCGGTCTGGTAGAATTATACCAGCCATATCCTCGCTGGGTGACGTTCGGAAAGCTTCAGACTTCGAGGGCCAGCAACCAATGTATTGAAAACGAAACAGTACTTTGGAACGGAGAATGAACCGTTGTGAATGAGGTTTATCTTAACTCTGCAGGACTGTAAATTAGGGATCTAGATCTCGCTCCCAGAAAGAAGAAAACTATGCTTTTCGAACAGACGATAGATAGGAGGAATAAAGTTGTCGCCGTCTGCTGTCAGGTGGATGTGCGACTCGACGTTTCGACTGTAATGGGTCAGTCAGTATTGTCCAGGTCTATCAGGAGCAGCTACGATGCTGAAAATGTGTGAGAATTTGTGCCTATGTTGAATACATCTTGAGGTCATCACCCGACCCCTGCCCTGTGTCGCCTGGGGCTTAAGATGAGTCTTCGATCTCGTGGGTGTATATCATCACAGGATTTAGGCAGGAGGCAGCAGGCAGATGCTCAGATTATGGTGGTTTCCCAATGACGAGAATAGGATTCTTGCAAACAAAATAACGGCGAAAAGGTGTAGAAGTATACAGAAGATTTGGGCACATTGCAGCTAACCAGTCTCTAATATCCCAATAATGCTCAGAGTAGTCTGTTACTCAGGTACGGAGAATGAAGGGAGATTCAAGGGCAAATGGTGACTTTGGGCTTCGTAGCTTGTTCTGATCATGCTCTTGTAGCCACCCATTATTATAGCTTCAATCAGTGTAACAGGACACAAAAACGTTACACACCTGTCATCATCTAGGTGCAAGTACGAATAGCTTCATCTCTTCTTCATGGCACCGTACAAGACGGCGATCACAATGAAAAGTTGTTTCCCATAGGGAGTGCAATCAAAAATTCCCCCGATGACGTGCCCGAAGACAAGTCAACGATTCTCAACGCCCCGATGTGCAATGGAGGTTTTGTATCGCAAGCGAAGCCATTCATGAGCGGCCAGCTTTCAAGAAGGTAAGTATGAGGAAGGAGTGAAGGGTGTGGGAGGAGCTGAGTATATATACCTTTCTAGAAGGTGCGAGTGTGCGCTAGTGGCGCTAGCTGAGTCAGCCAGCACAAGCACATGATGTAGACTATGGGTAGATTACCAAAAGGAGCCATCAAGGCGACATTATGACTATGACAACAGCTGCAAAGACTTCAAAATAATCAGATTACTTCAGCATATTAATTGCGCGTCTTTGAGAGCCCTTTCAAGTATTTCCTATTTCCTAGAGTTTTCCGGGGGAAAGTCCACGTCACCTGACCCAATCCCAAAAAGTTCCATTCCCTGTCGCTTGCTCGCTAGCGCGCACAACCAATTTTGAGCACCATTTTGGAGGTTCATTTTGTACTTGACCCCGTCGACAACAACCACCGCCAAACGCCAACCACGATTTCGACTTCGAGATGGCGATCAAGCACAACCAGCAGATCCCGCACAACCGTACAATGCCCTCCTCTTTTTGGCGATCAATTTCATGCTAATACCGCCCCAGATTTCCGAAAGGATTGGCAGCGACGAGTCCGAGTTCACTTCGACCAGGTAATTCAACTTCGCACAATGGGCACACAGCGCAAGGAGAAGAGGATCTAACATACATTGGATAGCCCGGTCGCAAGCTCAGACGCCGCAATGCTCGTCTCTCAAAGGCCGCAGCTGTTGCCCCTCGCCCAGTTGACAAGTTGAGACCGATCGTTCGATGCCCTACCATTAAGTACAACCGCCGTGTACGAGCTGGACGTGGTTTCACTCTCACCGAGTTGAAGGTACGATATCCGCGACAGGAAATGAATGGCTTGGGAATGGGATAGAATCTAACAATTCGACAGGAAGCTGGTATCCCCCGCAAGCTCGCACCCACAATCGGTATCTCTGTTGATCCCCGCCGCCAAAATCTCTCCACCGAATCCCTCGCCGTTAACGTCGAACGCCTAAAGGCCTACCAAGCCCGTTTGATCCTCTTCCCCCGCAAGTTGGGTCAACACAAGAAGGGTGATGCTTCCAAGGAGGATGTCTCGGCCGTCAAGAACACCGTTTCCAGCATCAAGCTTGGTCTGCCAATCGTCCACGCCGCCGCCGGTGTCTCCGAGATCAAGAAGAGCGAGCTGCCAACACCAGTCGAGGGAGGTGCATATAGAAAGTTGAGAGATGCGAGAAGCGAGCACAGACACCAAGGCAAGCGTGATAAGCGGGCGAAGGAGAAGGCTGATGAGGCCGCTGCTGCTAAGAAGTAAAGGGTTTTCTTCTCGGTTTGCTAGATGGTCTTGCTTGGTCTTTCTTATTGGTTGCGATGCATGGCTGGGTGGGGTCACAATGGCAGTTATTGAAAATTGCTGCTTAGGTGTATTTCATGAAAATGCAAATGGCCGCACCAAAAGGTGTTATTCAACAATGGGTTCTGAATGTGCAGGTGCAAGCTGAAAGTTGAGGTAACAGTCGTGACTTCCCTAGCTATTTTCAAGTTCCACAGATGATGTCGAGAGCAGTCTTTTCGACTCCGAGCAATCCAGAGTCAAAACAGCATTACATTCAGAAAAGCAGGTGCGCTTGGTGGAATGCGAAAGATGGTATTCCTACTAATAGCCCCAGCTTCATCCAGCAATTACCTCATTCATAAGACATATTTATCGCGCCTGCAACCGCTGTTCAACTCAAGTCTCGATCCTCCTCATACCAGTCTCAACGCCCATCCACTCTACGAGAACAGCAAGTCCAAGATGGAATCCGCAACACCCCCCAAGTCCAAGAACTCCTCGTCGCAAACGCAGCAGAATACCTCAATTCCCGTTTCGACGCCAGCAGCAACGCCGACTCCAACATTTGCCACCACACGCACTTCATCGCCAACTACCCTGACCATTTCCATGTCTACATCAAAGACTTCTCCCTCGCCCATTCCACCAACAACGCCAAGCCCCACCCCGGTGCGATCCAAACCTATAGACACCTGCCCGAGATGTGGTGCGAAAGAGTTTCTGGCCGCCTGTATTCCATGTGGATACAACTCCGGGCTCGGATTGTAGGCAGGCTGGTAGAGTTAAGAAAGATGAACCCTAGAGGTGTGAAGCGTGCAGAATGGGGCGGGACTTGCGAGGTAGATAGATGTCTCTATGGTCTAGAAGCTTTCAGCTAGGTTCTCACCGTCCATTCACGCCTGCTTTCCTCCCATCTGAGCTCCTACCAACACTGGTTCAGCATCATGTCCCCAACTGACTCCTCTCGGCATATCTTAACACCAATGAAATTTGGCTTTCAGTCTTGCAAGTCAAAGTTTGGGCCGGCAGATCACAAGGTAGCGGGTGTCTGTTCCAGCCTTTGGTTGCTTTCTGGTTTTCTTTGCTTTCAGCTAAGTTGTGGTGCGTTTGGTGACTTGGCATCGAGGATCGGCCCGGAACAGCAACAGCGTTATATGTGTGTTAGGCAGCATTAAAAGAGGCACATTTTCATTAACATCAAGTCTTTCTCTATCGCGTGTTGATTGTGTTGCATATCAGCTAGCACTGGTGCTCTTTCATGAAGACCAGTCTCACTTAATCACAATTTGATTTCGTATGAATCTCAGGGACCTCCGGCAGACTTGCTGAAATGATAGACTGAGACGGAAGCATGCATTCCATACTCTTCAAGCTGAGACAGAGTCATCATGCTTAAGATTCACAATTTTACTTACCGAGATCCAGAACACTTCCTTCTATATATTCCAGCAGCTGTTCCTTCACGATCGAACCCGCAACCCATCTTCATCACCCAGAACAGACAGTACGATTACAACAGCGTCCGAACACATTAAATGCCAAGAACACCCTCCACAGCAGAGCCACTACATCCCCGAACAAACTCTCACTTAAACAACGCAAATCCAGAAGCTAATCCCTCAAATCCAACTCATAATAATCTCAAACCCAAACTCATTCTACAGCAAACCTACAAAATACAACTCGTTCTCATGCCCACATCAAACTGCCCAACTTGCGGTGCCGAGGATTACTCTGGCACATGCCACGACTGTGGTAGTGGCACTTCGCAGCAATCCTCCAACGGTTCGCGATCAGTGGGTGTGCTGTTGTTTTCTTTTCGTCTCGCGCACGAGATAGGATGGGTATGGGATGGGATAAGGTAGGATGGAATAAGGTGTTTCTTTGAGTTTTTGGGTTGGGTTGGGTCGGGCGGCGCGTTTGCTTTTCCCCCTCTTTTCCTTTGTTCCTCCTTGGGTACGCTATGCAGAGCCTTTTGATGAGTGCACTCCGTCGAGTGCTTCTCTATCTGCGGAACCTTTGTCTTGAGGTTTTTGAAAGAAGGGTCTGTTTGGGGTGGGGTGATGTGGAATCGTTGGCATTTGCGCTTTTCTCCTTTGTTTTTCTCTTCTCCTTTGGCATGCTATGCAAAGCCTGCTTATGAGTGCACGCTATGCAGAGCCTACTTATGAATGGAACTGTTGTCTTCGTGTCTTTTTAGGAAGGGTTGCTTGGTTGGTTGAGGTTGGAGTGTCTGCTTGATGAGATGGAAGTGTCGATGTTGCCATCACCACTTCCGTCTCATCAGACACACACTGGAGCCTCGAATCAACTTTACTTTGCCTTTTTAATAAAATATTGATCTAGATACAGAGACTGAGACCCACTCCTGTAGTGGAAGGGTCGAAGGTCCTATTGAATATAATATCTTTGTAGAAAATAACTCTTCATTAGACCAACTCGCTTAATCCTTTCGAGACGAACGTAAATTTTGGAATCATAACTTTTTCTTAACAAGTCTACGAAGTTATTTATATGTCGCTTTCTGTAACTATTTCCATTTGCTCCTGAGGAAACCACTTGGCAAAAATAAAAGGAGTGCGATTGATCATGCTGTCGATCGTTTCGATCACGCCACCAACAGCCGCTTCCGCTATTCCCCCCTGTTTCATTGCGACTCCTAAAGTATTTTCAAACTTCGAAGCACTTAAAGAAAAGGTCTTATCACAATAACATAGCTCCAGATTTTGAAGATACTTTAAGAGGAAAAAATTTCATTCCGGGAGTCACTCCGATGTGAGGAAGGCATGACTGCAGTCTGATTGCGTAATTCATACCTGAGGCCTCAATTCAGAATCTAGATGCCCCTCTCTCGCTCTCCAGGCATGGTTCGGATTCTTTGAGGAATATGCCTCTTTTTTTATCCCTCTGATATTACTGCCTCCATAAGCTATACCCGCAATCATTCTTGCACTGAGGACGAATTGAGTCAAGCTACTGCTCCAGTAAGGATAATCCTTCGATATCGCGAATGACCTTTTCAAAACCTGAAAGCAATCATCACCGCTTTCCTTAAATGGCAAGATATCCAACTTCTAGATGACTACTATACACATATATGTTGCAATCCTCCTTCTTCTCAGTTATATATCGTTCTCGATCTCTACTGCAAAACACATCCAAATGTCGATCTCAACAAAATAGACCTCAAAGTCTTTAAAGTCTCAGGATGTGATTCATTGTGCGTTACCTCTTCTACGCCCTAACTAAACCAACTAACTATATTCAGTACATTTCAGGATCTCGGAGAAGTAGCTCGCAAGCAGGCTTACCAGCGATCCGTTTCTCTGGATTGGGGGAAAGGCAGCTAGTTTGTCAGAGGAATTGGTTGGTGTTGTTCCAGTATAGGGCGCAACGGAAGTGGACATTGCCCGTACAGCTCAGTGAGACTTGTATGAATTAGGATCTTGTTTCGGATATCCAGAGGACTTCCTTCTGTGAGTCGCAAGGTTGTTTTTGCCCAAGTCTTACACACGTGATAAGAAGCCGGAGCGGACACGCAGATTTACCAAGGTTTGGCTCCTGTGTGTAAGGTAGCCACGGCGCAGTTAGATCAGGACCCTTGCTGTTGCTATACCACGTGAGGACAAGCTAGCTGTTATTGGTGGTGGAAATATTCATGGGAGCCAGATTCAGATTCGCTGGTTCGGACAGGTCATGAAGTGGTATCGCTTGCAGCAGGGCCTTCTCAGTAGTCACATCAAATGATCTTAACGATCAGCTATTACCCATAAGGCAGTTAAAGTTAATGAATGGAAGAGCACTGAAATGTAAACGTTTGATAAAAGTCTACATTCATTTTTATTAAGAAAATCTATGCCCATTTATCTCCCCGCGCCTCGCATTCCAAACCCTCAACACACAATATTACTACCTATCGTCTAAGAAAACTCCCTGAAACTCTGCTCCGTGACTTCCTGCAGGTTCAAGCCCGCTCTATGTCTCTTATCCGGTGCAGAAGGCCCCGTGTTGGGTGCCCTCCAGTTAGGCATCGCTTCCCGATAGCTCATGACCAGTTCTGTGCCTCCTCTCAGGAGATCCTCCAGCAGAGTTCGTCGCATGACAGCCATCTGACCCCCACGGTTCTTCAACAGCTCGCTGATCATCACGGTTGCGTTTTCGCGATCGAGACGCGCCATCTCCGCTGCTTGCGCGTGAGGTTGTGGACTCTCGGGTGTCTGTGCCTCGTAATTGATAGCTGGGATAGGAGGCGATGAGCCAGCGGGCGATGTACTGTGCGGTGACATGGCAGAGCTAGGCGAGGACGACGAGGGCGTATAGTCCACCAGCGCTTTTCCAGTGAGCATCTCCACCAGCGGTCGGAACACGACGACATCCTGTAGCATATCGCTGATGCACTGGGATCCCTCTTCCGTTCGCGCCATGAGCGCGAAGACGAACCAGCCTTCGCTTCGTACGACGGGCCATTTCGTCTGGCTCACCATGAAGCTCAGCGGTCGGCCGACGTCGGGATGGCGGGTGAAGAACACTTTTTGGATGCGCTTCGTTTCTGCTTCGTCTGCGCTTCGTCCTGCGCCAGTGTTGAAGACTCGGCAGATGGATGTCACTAAGCGCGCGATTTCCATCTTGACAGGCTCTACATCTGTGCGTTCGAAAAGGGCGATTAGAAGTGAGAGTTTGGTACGGTTATAGGAGGGAGAGTCTTGGTCTTCTGAGAGACGCTTGCAAACTCGACGAACGTTGTTGAAATTGCCGATGGTGAGTTGGCGGGCGAGAGAGATAGCGGAGAACTGGATGGGTTGGAGGATGTCCATTGCCCAGAGGCGAGGAAGAACTTCAAAGAGGCCTGCGTCGCCGAGGACTTCTTTGTTCTTGACTGGTAATGCGAGGTTCTTGAGGAAGCCAATGGCGGCGTGGAGGAGTTGCGAGTCGATTGCGTCGACGAGGATATTGATGAGGAGTTTGTGGACTTGGGATACGTGCACGAATTCCTCGCATGTGGCGTCTGAACGGGCGAGGTTGCCGAGCATGATGCACGCGCATACTTTGAGTTGTAGTTGTGGGCTTGAGAGCCAGCGGCGGAGTGAGCTGCTGAATGGTGAGGTGACGGGGTATGCTTCTTGGAACTCGGGAAGAGCGGAAACGTCCGACAGGACTTGGTTGAAGTTACTTCGCATTTGAGAGAGAGCTTTAGCATCGTCTTGATCCGAGGGTGAAGCGGAGCCAATTGTCGGTATTGATGGGTGAGAATCGAAGCGGGTGTATGAGTCTACCAGGACAGCCAGGGCGCCATCTAAGGCACCTTGAGCAACGAGAGCTTTCTGGAATTTCTCATGCTGGAGGAAGGCCAAAGCTGTGTTCACCACGGCAATAAAATCATCCATGTCCACAGGCAGCTCTCTGTCTGCTGCAATTCTGAGAAGCACGATGGCTGTGGATTCAGGAGCATGTTCTTTATCAGAAGCTGTTCTCGTCAGCTGTATTCCATACTTGACAATCTCCAGTCATTCATACCTTGCGCTACCATGAGGTCTAATAATTTGCAAGCATATCCTAGGAACGCTCTGCTGTCATTGAATCCTGGGCTAGAAATCAAATCGATGAGCTCTCTCGTCAAAAAAGATTCGGATGCCTGCTTTTGTGCAGGTTCTGTTTGTGTCAGTAAGAGTCCTTCAATGCCTGTTGGAAGCTTTACCATAGTCTATGCAGATATTGTATAAAACGGGTATCACAAACGCAATCAAAGTAGCATCCTGCAACTGCAAGACAACAGAACTCAAGTAATTTGACGCAACAACCCGCTCCCGGTTCTCATCTACGGATGGTCAATTTAAGCCTCACAATTTAGGTTCGAGCAGCTCACCTGTATCTGCACACGAATTGCCAATCAATCGTAGAACGTGGATCTTCAAAGTATGTCGTAGAATATGTCCGCTGAATATCTCGAGAAAGAAGTTAAGAACGCCTGAATCACCCAAGGGTATCCGCCATTTCGCTTGAAGGAATCAGCAGTGTCACGTGGTTCCAAACGATTCAAATTGGGTTTCGGATGTCGTGGGGAGGAACCGGGAGAAGGCAGAGCATTCGGATAGAATGGGAACGGGCTTTGAAATTAGCTGTAAAAAATAGATAATACTCACGATCGCGACTTCCGTCTGCGAGCTTCTCCGCTACCAAGTCAATCTGATCCGAATCTGCCCACCACAGCTGAGCCAAGAGAGACAGCACCCCCTTTAATCTCTCGGTTCTGCGTTGTTGATCTTCTAGATCTACATCTTCCTCTTCGTCGTCATCCCCCATTGCCTCAACCTCTTTGGGAGGCTCCTCTAGCTCGAAGATATCAAGAATAGACTTCGACATCGCCGCCGCTTGCTCAGTCGTAAGAAGAAGATTCAGTGAGTCGGTTCCAAGCACATCACTTGTCGGATTTTGAACCAGGCTTCTTGAATTGACGAGCTCAAGTGGATCTGTTGGCGTTGAATGCTGATCGTCCGCGGGAATACCGCCGTTCATATAAGAATTTGACATAATGTCGAGTGAGTATATTAAATGAGAGGTTGACTTAGATCCTGCCGCTATTCGTATGGTTGGCTCGTCCGTTCCTCCGTTGGACGACTGGAGTCTGGAGAGTGTAGAACAGGGCTTGCTGCGCCACTGGTGGACGTGGATGTGTTAGCTTGGCAGCCTGGCAGGAGCACCTCACTCAGTCGGAGTCGCAAAATAGTTGACGCCGATGTCCTGATGCTCGATGTCGTAATAGTCTGACAATGACGATGCTGAATCTGTAGCTGAAGACTCATCAGTCTGAACTGCCAGGCTCAAGATAATGAATATTCACTTGAGGTTTCTTGAAGGTTGACGTTGAGAATTTGAAGTCAGGGAGGGCTAAAAAGTGGGCGTATCCGATACGGTAAACGAAAAGCTTACCAACTTTTGCCTAGCGCTCCTAGACTTGCGCTTGAGTAGTACCTAATAGAGCAGCCAAGATGCTTGAGAATATCAAACAAAGGAGAATAAAGGGGTAAAGATGACGGTTGTCAGACCGAGCAGTCTCAAGCACAGGTGCGTACAGCTTTGCGTGTGATTGGGAAGTCCGTGTGAGAATTGTAGGAGGTCAACTTTCTACCGATTCGGACTCGGCTAATGATGAGTGACTAAGCGGCAAGAGTTCAGCAAAGCTCATCCTCTTCCCATCATTCCGACTCATCTTCCTGGTCCTGATTCTGGACCTACTGTAGACCTGGAATTGGACTTCTACAGTACTGTACGTTCTGCACAGCCTCAGCCTCGTCCATGGAACCTCACCCTGAATGCCAAACTCATACCACTTTCGTTTCCATGGAATTGCTCAAAAGAGCACGCATCATCCATGGATACGCTCCCAGCAAGCCACCAAGCCACCATGCTACATGTTCACATCGGCCATTTAGTCACCGCTGCGTCGGATAGCCTCGTGTTCCTATCTCCGTTCTGAACAGAGCCTCGCCGATGCATGTTGTAGTAGGCAGACGAGATATCCTAAAAGCGGGAGCGGGGCGTATACTTGGGAGAGCCTTGGATGACGTTCCGTGGAGATAAGCTTAAAGCGTCGTCACTTGCACTCGCATGACGAGGCTATAAGGCCTGGGTTCCAATTGTCAGAACATATCGAAAGCTTCAATGACGCAAGATGAGTACAGAAAAGCACACATCCGCGCCTGGACTCCGTGCCTCGGTTGGACACTCCAATGTGGCACATCTCAGGATTAATGTCCAGCACTGTAAAACCTCACCACCAGTCACAGCTTGGTCCGGATTGTTTCATTGAACACTACTGCCTAAGATTTATATTCCTCCTTCAACTGCCCAAATCCAACCCTCGGCTGGTAATTATCCACCTCCATCGCTCCAAAATCCCAAACCGTATAAAAACGGTGCAGAAGCGGTGTACCAAAGAGCCCAAATCCATTAACATCACTCGAGCTGAAAGGCGGGTAGCAGTTATCTTCGCTCCCAGCAAAGCCTGGGTTGGCAAGCTCATCTCCAGTTATGGTGATGGTATACCTATCATCATACGAATCCCACTCTCCAAAGTCAAACGAGACAGACCAAGCGTTTGTGAATTCCGAGCAGAGGGGTCTATGCTGACCGCCCAGGATCGCAGTGTAGTTCATCCCGATGGACTCGTACACTTCGACTATCATCTCGGGCGGAATAAACACCGACCCAGCCCCAGTGTCGAATACTGCTCGTCCATCGCTGACGGGTATTGTGGTCTTCTTAGTCTTGTTGGTAGAAGTGGACCCAGTTATGGACTTGAACGGTGTTCTCCAGACTTGATATGCAACTTCTTGACGAAGCGGAATGTATTTCACAGAACCGTTGACATAGACATCCTCTTTTGAGCTTCCGAGTGTGAGTTCTCCTTCAAGCACATCACCGGTGTTTGAGAACTCCTTTCCGAAGTAAATCCCGAAGCGGGGGAGGTCTACCAGCCCTCTCTGCATCAGAGTCTCGAAGAGAGTCGTCGTGTTCGTGGCTGCAATCTCGCTGAATGCAAGGCCCAGAAATCCATCGGCGGAGACGAATCGCCAGGTGCTCTCGTATACAGAGAGGAGGGTCTGCTGCCATGACAAAGTAGTATTGCCCGATGCAATCGCGAAGTTGTCGGTCGATGCATCGCCGGCTACGTAATCTGACGAGTACTGGATGTCCTCGTATGGACCTTGTGTGATGGAAGTTGATGACTCTGAGGAGTTGTAGCCGATTCGATTGTAGCTGGAATATTTTTCAGTCATTCATATACCAGAAAGCCCTTTTGGTGAAATACATACCCGCTTCCATTCGCGCACGATGACTTTGCACACTGCTCGTTCGCAACCCAAGTCGTTGCAGAGCCAGTATCAAAATGCAAACGGTACGTCTCAGCAGGTGTTCCGATTTGTAGATTTACTGAAGCCTATTAATCAAACAAGATTAGAAATATCCATTCCCAAATGTCGTCAAAAGATCCGACATACATATGAATTATCGAACAGTATAGGGAGATCAAGTGATGCAGCAGTAACGAGTGTCTGGCTTGCAGCTGCCAAGACGACCACGATTCTCTGGAACTTATCGGAAAACATCTTGTTCGAAGGTTAAAACCTAACGACAGAGTAGAATTCAGCGAAGGTGCAACGAGCAGAGAGATACGGAATTGTCTTTGGAACTTCCATGGAAATTCCATGGACCTTCTATATATACCTTGGTACGTATTTGTGTCCGTAACACCGAAGGCCGAAAATTTACTATTTCAGATGAACGCTGGACACATGCCAAGTCGAATGCCCCTGCTCACATCTAAAATACGAGAGCATAACTAATCGAGATTGGATTCAAGCAAGGAACCGTGGAGTTGTGGGGATGTTTCCCCTATTTGCTGGTAGATCCCGGGGTTTTGCCGTACGGTACTTGTACTTAGCTTGAGGTGAGATGACGGCATAACGACATGACCAGTGAAACGGAAAGTCATATCTACAGAGCTATAGCTTTGCTCCAGACATTCATTTGGATTTGCATCGAACAATAGCACAATAATTCAGGATCCTCATATCCTCACAACTTATTCCAAGTCGATAGATAACCTTCCCACAAGCAAGCTCCTCCCCGGTTCGTACACATTTCCAAATCAAGATGACGATGTTATTTAAAGATCCTCCCAGGTCCCAGGAATCATGCTTCCGATATTGTGGATTTAACCCTACGTGTGAATTTTAGAGAACTCATTCAACCTCACACAGCCTGCAGATCCCCCTTTTCGTGGTGCACGTTCCCAGCTCTAGCCTCAGTTGGCGATATGTGTATCATGTGACTTCACGATATATACATGCCGCTGAACCGACTGAAGGCGAAAGGCAAGCCTACTTGATGATCATGAATCGACAAAGACTGTATTGTTTAAGGCTCCTATAAGTTTACAAACTTTCGATGGCCTATCAGTGGACAAGGTTGGATTTTCTGTATTTAAACCCACGCTCTGGACGACTTCTGCAAGCACACTGCGGAGAGGATCCTTAGGAAGTTTGATAGAGACAAGTGAAGCACCGACTTGAGCAAGTGCCGGCGTAATGGTTTTTCTGAATCCACCAGTTCCTCCTATGACGACAGCTGTCTCCCCCTTCAACGAGAAAATCCCAGTGAGAAATTGAAATGCTGATGACATTCGGAATACGATCCGAAATTCAAAATGGTAGCATTCCCAGGAAACTTCTGGTTTGAGCTGCTCGGAAGTGAGAAATAGTTGATCGTTATTTCTCCCTGGGTCAGCTCTTCTATTTTGAAAGTCTTCTGCGTATTGAGTGACGTTGTGATGTTAGTTGTGCCTGCAACACCCCTGCCTTAAAGTGCGAAGTGTTGGTTTGGTACATATTTGGCTCATGGTCGAAGAATTTTCGAGTCCTTAGCTCATGACAGAGCCACCAAGATTCAAAAAGAGAAAGAGGTATTAGATAGCCACCTTGATTCCAAGGTTTATCCTATTACCAAAGGTCTAACTGCCCTTTGAATATCTCGGGATAATACCCCTTCAACGTCGAGCTACTGTCCTTCACGAAAGAAAAATTCCTTCAGAAAAGTACATGTTGAACAGAAGGTGTGGTTCCATTGGCACTTTGGGTTGTGGCACACGGTATAGCATAGATCTCGCCATGTGCCTCCTGATTTGACCCTTGTTGGATGTCCGCATTTGCAGCAATACATGATGATTATCGCCACAGTCGTCGACGTCGTATCTTGGGTTCTCATGTTTGCCATATGCTCTGCGAGGCTCTGAGCGTGTTCTGCGCCGTGTTGGAGGGATGTGGGGACAGACGGTGTATTCGAAGCTAGTTATGCTTGCAATCTTGGTGGAAAAAAGCAAAACTTAAAGGAATCATAGTTGAAAGCCCGAAATGCGAAAGAATCAGAAGAAAACAACGATTTGTTTGACTGTTCTGAAGAGAATTGTGCCACCCAAAGCACCATTCACAGCCGTGACGCGCTCAAATCCATTCAGTTGAAAGCACATCGCAGATTCTTGCTAAATCCATCACCAAACTCCAAGCTTCCACGGTTGTCAGCGGACTTTTGCTCCTTGTCCTCCTTGGTCTACTCTCCGCCCAGGCGCATTCCGTTCAAAGCATCACCAAGCTCACCAACATGAGCCTCGACCTTTCTCTTGGTTTTGCTCTCCTTGCCGGTGGCCAACTTCTCGCTTTCGATCTTCTTTGCCTTGCGCTTCGAGATGTCCTCTTTATCTCCAGCTCCCAGGCCAATACCCTTCATTCCCTTCTCGACCTTTCGGAGGCTACCAACATCTTTCTCCTTGGCAGCGATAACGCGACGGATTGCCTTCTATTCGACGCGTTAGCGCATGCTTGGAAGACCTGGCATGGGTATTGCGCAGATGGTCTTGAGTTGAGGCTGCAAGAAATACACACCGTTGGCTTGTTATCACCCTCCTTCTCATCCCATCGATTGAAGACCTTGCAGGACTCCTGCGCGCCCTGATATGATCAGTTGATGCCACAGCGGTGATCCTCAAGATTGAGGAAAATAGTCACGCATCTGATTGACTCTGGGTTGACATCTCCCCGGATCGTCTGGTGGAACTCAACGACGCTGTTCCACGACATGATGGCGGTTGAGTTGTTGGCGGTTTGATGTTGTGGAGAGAGCGTTGTTGTTACTGTTCTCTGATAAATGATGGCCGAAGTCGATGGCCGAAGTTGGTGGTCGGTGGAATATTTGTATTAGATCCGCCGACGTCTTTGTTAAAAGCTACAACGAGTTCACCTCTTCAGGTGGTAACATGCTTCGCTCGCTTAATCCTGATCGGCAAAACAAAAACAATTGCGCGCTTTAAAAAAGCAAAAAAGCAAAAGAGAATAAAAATTAATAAGAACGACGAAATCTGCATAGCATACATATAGCATGAAAATTAAAATCTAAAGGTAGAAATCCAAGATCCAGAATGGCAAAAAGGTTCGAGGTTTCCCTCTACGTCCTTTTCCTTAGCTGCAGCCGTGACCCTATACAACGAGTTGCTACGCTCGAGCATATGCCTGCGTGATATGACGTTGTGATTTTACACACAACGCCTACGGACTCGCCTTGGTGACAGAAATGTGTTTATTTGGTTACATATAGGGTAAAGAAATTTCCCCGAAGCGAGCTTTGCGCGCCCGGCATCAACCCGAGTTCAACAGGGCCACCCTACCCCACGTCAATGGCTCGACAGCTTGGAGTTGCCATCAGAGAAGGCCATACATTTCTAAGTACAGTATCTATTGCGGCAATATCAATCTGTGTTGAGATTTATTTTGGTGCTTTGGGACGCGTGAACTCGCCCAAGCATAAATTCAACATCTGCCCCAGGAGATCTTGCGCAGACCATCAACGCTGGCTGGGTCTAATCGCCTTAGGTCTCTTTAGACTGGGGAAGATGTTAACACGGAATGCAATTGGTCAAGTCTGATTCGGGAGTATTGATATCAATTTAAAACAAACCAAGAATTATGCTACATCCATGTCCCCGAGGAGCAAGCTGCATGGTTTCTATGCTTTCCGATCCCGGGCACGTAGATATTTAACTGAGCCTGTCAACAAGAATAGAATCACGGTGCAAAAAATTGAAATCCCGCACTCTGAGAAAACCATTATAGTGTTAATTAATTCGACCAGCTTGGAAATGAAACAAAGCGGAAGTATGAAGGTGCGCAAATTCCAAGGCAAGCAGGCACGAAAATAGCAAGGCAAGACAGCTTTCACAAATGCACATCTAGCAGTCTCCCTTGGGACGGGTCGTGGCTTAACTGTTTTGATTCAAAGACTTTCGCAATCTGAGTCTTTATCCATCAGCAAGTTCTACACTGGTATCCCAAACACAAATATCTCAATCTCTTCATCCTCCCCACCCAAGACAGGCAATGGCAGCTTTATGCTCTCCCTGATCGCCCAGCCTCCCTCATTCATTAAGGTAAAGAATACAGCTTCACTTTCATGTCTGACTTTCATCGCAAGCAACACCATTAGATCCTTATTTCCCTCTGCCAGTCTGCCAAGAGTCTTGACGAGATCGGGCACGACGTCAGGATTGTATGTACAGTCTGCAACGAGGATGAGGTTCCATTGCGTGGAAGCAATTGGAAGAGGGATGGGAACGGACCAGTCGAGTACGCTATGACCGGGCGCGGGAGAACACAGGGAGATGTTGTGAGTCAGGATGGAAGTCGCTTCGGGAAGGTCTGTCAAGATAATTTGAGAAATATTTGGGAGCAGTTGCCGTAGTGTTATTCCGACGATACCACAGCCAGCGCCCAGCTCCAGTATGTGGAGGTCCGACTTCGAGAGAACAGTTTGGAGGGTCGGTAATTGTGGAAGCGGCCTCGATGTTGGTAGTGGCTTGCCCACGGATGAGAGATAGGCAGAGAGGATTAGGCCGGCATCCCTGGTGTATTTTGTCAGTGGGAAATGGGAAAGAGGACGTACCTAGAGCATACCAAATATGTCTCGCAATGCTTTCACCAGCCTCCTCCCAGATCTGAATCTTTTGTCCATCACCATATCGGAACACCCGTTCCACCATACCACTCCCTTGTGCATTTCCCCTCAAAGCAACAACACCTCCCCCATCTTCCACGAAGTTTAGTCTATTCCCCAGTGCATGATCAAAGCTCTCGACCATACGCAGCTCTTCTCTCGCTCTGACCACCATCTTGACCTCCACACTTGCACGCATAGTTTGTTTCCTAATAGGGATCTCGACTGGTAGACCTTTGAACCCATCACTGCCTGTCCAGAGATATTCCTTGGCCCTACCTCCATCCACTAGCTTGGTTCCATCCGTGTCTTCAAGCTCCACAAGAAGAGATAGATCCGAACAGAGGAACGAATCACCCAAGTCTGTCGTGATAGTTATTACTGCACTCAGAACATGTTTGCCTCGACTGTCTGTTATGCTCTTCGGCGACTTGAGAAAACGAATGTAGTGCATTGTGCTTAGAACAGCAGATCTCGATTCACCGTGATTATCTCTGGCCTTCTCTCCTCGCAGATAATGTGATGTCTGATCCGGTTCAAATGAACAGCCCCGGGCTTCCTCGTGACGTTATTTTATGTTTTCCACCTCAAATACAGCTGTAAGTCAACCAGCCTGGCCTTGTAGCCCCCGAAATCGCCCGAATTGAAGTAATGCGCTGTTGCTTGTGGTCGTATTTGCTTGAATCCGCGGGAAAGAGACAGCAAAATTCCGAGATTGCTTGTCGCTTGGGGAAATACGGAGGGGTTTCTTCGTTACTGTTAGGGTATCTGGTGCATCAAAGGCAACACAATTGAAATTTCATCGGTTGCAGATAGCTGGAATCTGCCTGTTGGTAGGTTGTTGGTGTGAATCGAAGTAGGTTCTGGGGATCGACAGGACGTTAATTATGACGAAAAGAAGGTTCCAATTTCCCTGGGCCTTGGCGCGCTAATGGTGGGGTTTGAAGCTACTTACGAAAACACCGTACAACTAACTGCGTGCTTCTAGCTGGAATCCATCAACTGAGCCTCATGATCTGGCGAATAATAGCTTGTCGTTTAACTCCCTGCTAGCGATGGGAAATGTCTCAGCGGGACGGGACGAAGGGATAAAGCGGTGAACCCTGCCGGGGTCCGCACCATATCTTCGAGTCTCGAACCTCGTTCCCGAACACTCATGAGATCAACCTACAGACATGTGGCTACTCGACACCCGCGCCTTTGTTCTGTGTCCATTTTCAGACGATGACCTTCCCAGCTATGCAATACTATCGCACACCTGGGGCGAGGCGGAGGTCGCATTTCAAGATGTTCACAAACTTCGGGATGAGACCTACGCATCTGAGGAGAAGGCTGGGTACGCGAAAATCAAAGGATGCTGCGCTCAAGCGGTCAAGGACGGATTTGAATACGCCTGGATTGATACCTGTTGTATCGATAAGTCGAACAGCAGTGAATTGCTGGAAGCCATCAATTCGATGTTCAAGTGGTACAGAAATGCTGCTGAATGTTACGCATACCTGGAGGATGTCAAGCCTGGTGATGACCCATTACCCGCATTTAGCAAGAGTCGATGGTTCTCTCGCGGGTGGACTCTCCAAGAACTTATAGCTCCAAGGACTGTACGGTTCTTCAATTGTGACTGGCTCGAAATTGGGACAAAAAAACACCTCAGTAGTACTATCAAGAGTTGTACCGGCATTCCATCCACTGTGCTAGAGGACTGGAGCCCCGCGCGCTATAGTGTGGCCCAAAAGATGTCCTGGGCAGCCAACAGAAAAACAACTAGATCTGAAGACATGGCTTACTCACTGATTGGACTGTTTGGTGTTTCTATGCCGATGGTTTATGGCGAGGGAGAAAAGGCATTCATTCGTCTTCAACTGGAGATAATGAAGACAAGTACCGATCATTCGTTGTTTGCCTGGAAAGGAGAAGGAGACTTCAAGGGGCCGCTCGCCAAATCACCGAAGGACTTCGAGGAATGCGGCCTAATAAGTTCTGGCCAGCTCATCTTTGGTAGACCAGAGTCAGCATATGAGATGACCAATGTTGGGTTACGTATCACACTTCTCGTTTCGAAGAGCACCTGGCAAGATGGTGGCCTGGTCAAGTTTGCCTTTTTGAATTGCAACGAACCAAACGATCGTAAAGTTGGCATCTGGCTGCGAGAAGTGGTTCTTGAGGATCGACCCACGGGATTGTATGTCCGGACCTCCCCCTCAGTAATTTACCCCGATTTCGAACACCCTGATGAAGAAGAGAATCTAGCTTCCCACCAATTGTATCTTGTACAACCTGATTTTCATTCATTCGACGCTACAGAGGCTTTCGGCAAGACAAATCAAAGTGATCCTTCCAGGCTACTCGATATTGATCCTAACATACAAGACCTGGGAGATGTTGCTGCGGAGGTGAGTAGCTATTCGGAGAATCAGAAGATCTCTGAAATATCTACCGAATCGGGTCATATGCCAGTCAGGATCCTGGAAACTGTCGGGACAGTAATTGGAGTTGCAACATTTGGCCTTCAGCTGGCTCAACTCATCAACAACCTCATCGATGAATACTCATCGCCTGATGAGAGCCTTGCCGCACTTATTCATAGCGTCCAAGGGACAAATGATGCATTGGATCAAGTGAGAGGCTTACTTGAGGATGAAAAGCAGAACCGAGGCAACGAGGGAAGGCGTGGAGGGTTCTCTGATAAGGCCCTCCAAGATGTGGTGAAGACAGCAGACTCGTGCTTGAAGATCTTCTGGAGGATAGAAGCGACCATACTGAACAAGGGTGATAACGACAATCTCGAGTTGGCGATTACGAGAAGACTTTCGAAATTTCACTCAGAGATCAGAGAGAATAAACTACCATCTGGATTGCAGATTTCCAATACTGCCAAGCTCACTACCAGACAACGATTTCGACTAACTTTCAGCTGGAAGTCTAAGTTGGAGAAATACATCCAAGAGCTGCACAGACTCCAAACCACTTTAATCTTGATATTCCAAGTTGTTTCCCTTAGTGTCAGTATGGCGAAACCGTGAGTTGTTCCCTCCTGCAATGATCCGACTAACTCATGCATAGAAAGGTGAAGTTGGAAGACACGCAGGAGCTTTCCCGTCTGTATCTGCAAGCCTCACACAAGGCCAGCCAGGTTGGCTTGTCCGATGTAAACTCCAGTCTACCGTCTCGCCATCTAGATGGCATTCGAAGGTCTAAATTGAATTTGATCCTCGACGAGGAGGCAGAACCCGAGAGACCGGGTGCTAAATTAGAAGTGGTGGTGGATTCTGATTCAGATCATTGGTCTGACTGGTCGGGATTTGCTACCCGTAGAGTGAAAACCTTCGGCCGGAGAGTAGCGAGATCTCCCGCAAATCCAGCAGCCGGCAAAGGAGCTAGCGCGCTAATGCCGAGCCCGGATGGGACGCAGGCAGAAGCCTCCAAAGGCAATCCCCCAATTGTTCGCCGATCAAAAGTGGTCTTTTCTGAGAGCGAAAGTGCTGGACGACGGCGACAGGCAACGAAAGTGAGAAGGCACTACCAAATCAACTCGAGCTCCGATGAAAGTCCAGATCTGAATTGGAACGAATTTCCCTCTACGAAGAGTCCGAAGACTGAACAGCCAACGACCCTTCGCACAGAGCAGAACTCCGCAACTTCTCAAGGCCCTGTACCTGAACCAACACAAGCTTCTAGACCAGGAAATCCATTACAAATGCCATTTCATGGAGGCTACCCGCAAGTTTATCCCGGCTATACACCATACTATCCTCCAGCCAACCTTCCTTCGAGTGCTATCCCGGCATCAACTATTCCAGCAACGACTAGCACGAGTGAACCCAAGCTCTCAGACACCCACGTACCTTATCCCCAGCCATTTACACAGCCATCTACACAACCATTTACACAGCCATTTACACAACCATTTACACAACCATTTACACAGCCATTTCCCCCAGCATACCCACAACCATACCAACAAGTAGCCCCTCACTGGCCATATCCTCAGCCGTACCCACAGCCGTACCCTCAGCCATATATGCAACCACCCATGTATTTTCCCCCGCCGTTCATGCCCCCTCCACCCCCCCTTTATTATCCACCCTATTCGCCATATTCGCCATATTCGCCATATTCGCCATATTCGCCATATTCGCCATATCCGCCATGTCCTCCCGCACCCTGGTATGCTCCAGGCTTCCCCACGATGCCTCCGGATCCCCCAATGTCAACAAGACCATTCGGACAACCCGGAGAACATGAGGCTCCAATTGCTTCATCAGGCCCCGCGTACTCCTTTCCCCCTCCAGCAGCGCCATCACGACGCTCCCCAATACCAAGACGGCGACCCTCGACACCCTCGACCCAGCGTCCAGTTCGGCCACCAAGCCCTCTCTGGCCAACATATTCCCCAACATTGTCACGTCGGGCAGCAGTACCATATCCCGAGTACTACGACGGCAGATCATTCAACCCTCGCGCACCCGTTGGAGTTGAGGACGAGACTGACCATCTGCGACAACTCCTCCTCGAATGGACACACGCAGGTGACGAGCAGGGAAATTACAGGCAAGATGAGGCTCCAAGTGTAGATGGCAGTGAGAGTAGTCCTTCAAAAAGAGAGGGCAAGGGGCGGGAAAGGCTGCCTCTCGTGATTGATATCGAGGAGCTGTCTTTTGAAAGTGAATCATCCTGAAGGGGGTACCATGGTCTGGTTCAACGGGAACCTGGTCTTTCATTACCAAGTTACGTGGGAGGTTACTTCTTTGAACGGTATGGAAGGTTGGCTAAGGCCGAGACGTATATCGAAGAGGCTGGAGGCACTCTCTCTCCTGGGAATGTGCTTACTAAAGACCTTTCGAACAAGTTAATGAGAGTACTAACGATCTTTACGTCCGGAGACTAAAAGGGAACTAGCGAAAGGGAAAATTAATCCTGAGTCTATAGGTATTGTGATTCTTATGTGGGGGTCTACTATCCCTTTCATCTTCTATGGCTTTTATTGCGACCGAAAGCTACAAATTTTGTATTGGAGTATATTAAGTTCGAACGCGTTGTCGCATGTTGACTCGCTTAATTCTCGCTCCATGAGGAGGGCAGATGTGGAAGATGTGGAAGATCTGATGGTTGTGGATATAATAAGAAAAATGGAAAAGTTATGGAATCAAGCTACTGGACACCGTAGCTGAGGATGGGTAACAAGAATAGGGCGACATACTGAGACGGGAAGGTGAACAGAACGAGCGGAAATGGGGCAATGAGGATAATGTGCAAGGAGGATGAATGATGGTTAGAATTAATTGGTCATGATATTCCTCTTCACTCCAGATCCCAAGAGCAGACTAAACTAGACTATGTGCAAAATAAGAAAGAACCCCAGAAATCCTCAGCCCTGAACTCCATCGCAACAATCATAAGACTCATAGATCCATCCATCCCAGTTTTCTATTTACTTTTTACAACAGCTCGCATCACCTCCCGCAACAACCAACTTCGACATCTTATCCGCAGCATCGAGGACCTTGCCCTGTCCGGCGATCTGGCTGGGGGTGCTGCAGTAGCTGGGAGGAACATCGAGAGCTGGGTTTCGGAGGAAGAAGTTTCGCGGACGGAGGAGCAGGGTCATGGGCTCGGCGGGCATGACGGGGAAATCCTCTGGGGCGGGGAAGTGAGTGATGCCGAAAGTGTGCCAGAGCACGATGTCGGTGTTGTCGATGGAGGCGTCGCCGTTGGCGATCCATTCTGGGATACCGCGGGAGGGCTCGCCTGAGGTTTGGGGGACGTGGCGACCGGCGGGGAGGATTTGGTCGTCGTCGTCTGGGGATATTGTTAGTTATGGTTATCTTAGGAATTGGGAGGGGTGAATTAAGGCTTACATTTTGTGACATGGACTGCATGTCTGGCGAAACCAGCTCGCTTCCAGACCAAGGAACCCTCCTTTGGTAGAAGCTTGGGGACTTCTCTGCTCACCAACTTGTAGGAAACTGGTTTGTGACTGTAGGGGTTGAGCTTGTTCATGTTGCACATGTCCCAAGTTCTCGAGGTGACACCGTTGTAGTCGCTGATAGCCTCCTTCACAGTGGTGAACTTGGTCCTATTCGCAAAGAAAGCGTTTCCGTATGGGTTCTCCTTGCTGCCAACTTCGCCTGCACCTTGTGCAGCATCGACTTGGAAAACTGTATTGTTCGGCCCGTCGATGTTGGGGTCGATTCTCAGACAGAACAGATGTTGATGGTTGTGTGCATTGACTCCTGGGTAGACTTCGGTTCCCCAGCCCTTGGTATCCTCACCTGGGTTCATGGCGTATGTGTTTAAGATACCGGTAAGCTTGATTTCCAATTGGACTGTACCATCCTGGTGGAAAATCCAGTACACACAGTACTCGTAGTTGGCGGCAGTGAAGATGTGGGAGATGATGAGCTTGCGGCCTCGGGTGACAATGACGGAGTCATCACGGAAATCGGTGTGCTTGAACAGGATACCAGCATCCTCTTCGTGGATGCAAATAGCGTTCTTGATGGTTGTGCTCTGTCCTGCACGGTTGACAAAAGCCGCATCCATGTAATGGATCGCCCCTTTGCAATCACATCCCAAGGAAAGACTGTTGGTCATATATCCTCCACCATACTCACCCAAATCGAAAGCATGCTTCCGTTGATGAGGGTGCTCCGGGTTTCCATAGGGCACAACCATCTCCGCCAGAGATAGTCTGTAGAAAATAGGTCTGACAGTTCCCTTATCATTGTAGGTGATATTGTTGAGAACAATGCCCTCCTTGTAGTTGAATCCAACATGGACATTCCAGTTTTGCCAGTCGATGGTTCGGCCCTCGATCTTGAACGAGACGCCCTCCGGTTGTGTGATGTTGATTGGCTTGATATCCGTTCTGTATCCTCCCTCGGCCTCGATGCTGGCGGGGTGGTAGTTATTGGGCTTTGCCTTGTTGACGGGTCTGCGCACGTCGGGGATGTCGATGTGGATGATCTCTTGCTTGTCGGCGTCGAAGATGGGGCAGAAGTCGAGAGGGAAGGAATATTGGCTGTCGTCCACATGTGGTCGGTAGTACATGAGTGCTTGCTGCAATCGAACATCGCTGCCGAATCTGTGATCATAACCAATTGTCCAAGCTAGACGGACCTGTCAGTAAACTCCCAGATGTACTCTCTCCTCGAAGAAATTAACTCACGGTCGCAGTAAACTTTGTGCATATCTTCCGCTGGGATTCCACTGATCACACATTGCTCAATGACCTTGGGGTCTTTTCGTACAACGTGCTCAACAATCTGCAAATCCTCCATAGTGATCTAGAGCCAATTAGTTACGCATTTTGTCAGATTTCCAGATTTTACATACCAATGGTTGCACACCCTCCATTTGCTCCCACTTGATAACCTTGCCGGTCTTCAAATCGACCAATCCATCAAAGACCTTTCCACCAGGCGCAAGAGCAACGACATCTGCAATTCTGGTAGGGAGCGCAGTAGTCTTGGGGGCTTCCAACCACTTCAACATCTCCTTCTTCGGTGGCTCGCGCAGAGTGACGGCATTGTAGAATAGCTTGCCATGCTCCTTGTTCACAATGGCCACAGCAGCTTCGATCTCGGCATTGGAGAGGGGATCGAATGGGTGAGGAGGATCAGCAGAGCCAGCGAAGTGCTGGGTAACGGACTTCAGTCTATCGAGAGCCATTGTGTATGGTGATTTTGCTAAGAGACTTTGCTAGAGTGATGAGAAACAAGCTCTGGCAAGTCAGTGAAGGAGGGTAATGGATAGAGAATGAATAGATAAATCACTTGGAAAGGCAGAGGGGAATGGATAATATATAAATTCGACTACCAGCGGGATCTGGTGTATCAAATCGGGTCGGGATACCGATGGGTAGACAAGTGGGATGGATGAACGGGTTCGATTCAGTATGTAGCCATGAAGCAGCTCTCGAATCGTGCGCCCTCTACCAAATCAATGGCCAGATCTGTAACCCCTCCAATGCCACGATAGTCTCGACATGTCATATCGCCGCTGCGAGTCCGGCGCGGTCAAGCTCGACGTCGATATGGAGAGCTGCTGGTTGGATGAGGGGCTGATAAGAGATCTGCGCCGGATTTCATGCCCCAGATGAGTTTAGCGGCTGTGGGGTATGAAATGGCGGAAACACAACCGTTGGAGATGCATCCAAATGAAGTATTCCTATCCTTTCATATGCGAGATGTTGAATGTTGCTTTGTTGCTTCTATTCCGGGGTCGGCCTGGAGCTTTTGACAAGAACCGATGAGAAACTCTTCCGGCTTCACTTGGGTGCAAAGATCCATGTATCACGTGATAACATGAATATGGTCTGTTGACTTTTCTGGTTCCCTTTTACTCTTATGACCTTACTGAAGCTCTTGTGGGAAAGATTTCTTAGATTTTTTTGCTTCATATGTGCCTATGTATCATATATACAATTCACCGTGGTCTCGCGTTGTCTTCAGAGGTAAGCCAGACTGCTCGCTTACGTCCCCCTTTTCCAATCTAGCAGACATTCGGTCCATCCTTCAATTGAAGAGAAACCTGCTCGGCAAGAACATCATGCATAGGATAAGTAGGATGCAAACTATTCAACCAAAAGTACTGGTTGACAGGAACACCGCACGCAGGAACGAATGTATCAGTCGCAGGTGTTCCGCTGAGAGAAGTCAACAACAGTACTCGCCTAAAACTTTGTGATTAAACTTACTTCTGATAGTCCGCACAATACGCGGTAGTGTTTTTGTACAAAGCAGTTTGCTTGTACTTATTCGGCTTATCCAATACTTCAGTGAAGTACTTATACGAATCCACAACGAAGATATTAACATCCGGCTTCTCATCCTTAATACTATTTGCCATATCGACAACCAGGGAATTCCAAGCGAGGATATCCGCCTTCTCCTTCGCTTGATCAGCAGGCGTATTGGCAAGTGCCAACGGCGACCTATCGACGGGCGGGACATTCAAGAGAGCGAAATTCCTCGCGCCGGCGTAGTACAGCTGATCGACCAGTCCGCGATAGATGGCGAAGATCTTGCCGTTGAGCGTCGCGGTATCTGCTAACCACCAGGAGTTTCCCACGTCGTTGATGCCGTCGAAAATGGCGAAGAGGGTGTCTTTTGAGGACCAGGGTGTGGAAGCGGGTTTCCCTGCGTAGGTTGGGAACCATTGGTTTTGGACTTGGTCGGCGATGGAGGATACTTCGGGTTTCCAGGGTGCGACGAGTTTGGAGTTCATTGTTGCCCCTCCGTAGGCTAGGTTGTAGGTTAGGAGAGTTGAAGCGTTGTACTTCACAGTCAGGTAATCGACCCAATTTGGACCGTTTGAGGCTGTCCATCCTGGATATGTTGGATTTCCTAGGGGGTTGGTCGGTGTGGGTTGGATACCAGTTTCGTTGAATCCAGTCGCGGTGTAGGAATCACCACTGGGCGGAATCAGTCCATGAGTCTTCAGTAGATATCTATTAAAATAAAAATGGCTCACAAAACGAAAGCATTCTTGATGCCAGGCCATCCGGGCCAATTCGAGGTGGCTTTGCAATTCTTGTGTAAAGTAGCTCCTTGGACAGCAGAAGAAAGGCAGACAGCCGAAGCCAGCACAGACAAGATTTGAGAAGGCATAATGGTCTCGATATAAACAAAACAAATTTGATCAATGATCGACAAGGATACTCAGGACCCAGACAAAACCAGGGAGGCAACTAATCCAGCAACGAGAGAGACAAGAGAAAGAAAAAAAAGGAAAGAAAAGATCCCCCGGATACTCATCGTCATATATACCCAACCCCAGAAATTACACAGGTCTCCCGATTTCCCCTTCCCCATCTCGTGCCGTACCTCCTTCCCTTCTCCTGGGGTAAAAAAAATAAATTAAAACTCAGGTCCCCACCCAGACAGCGGGGTCGTCAAAAATCCAAAGAAATGCGGAGGCAAGTCCTCCGCATGGAGATTTAAGCTCGCGATGATGGCACGATAGTACGGGGAGGGCACGGGAAAACATATTATCCGCCTTACTAGAGTATATGCTCCAATAGCGGTGGTGAAATGAGATGGGGTTTGGTGGAGGGTTTGAGGCTGGTGATGGTTTTGGGTGGAATTGGACATTGTCATTGGTTCGTTTAGACGGGCGGCCGGGAAGGAAAATGCTTGTGGTGTATGGGAGCTAATGCCGGGTATTATTGAGAGAGTGAACTTGCGGATCGATAGGCCGGTAGAGCTGGCACGTTGGCGGAGGTGTTCCTGGATCCTGATGTTGAAAAGGTTGGTAGATCTCCGTTTGCATTGGAGGGTCGGCAAGGGATCATTTTCGGCCGAAGGGAGGGAATATGGATCGATTCACCCCCGTCACTTCAATCGTTGCTCGACTTGCAAATTGCCTGTACCTTGGTGGAAGTAAACTTTGTTGTTGATTTTTTTTGTTCAATGGAGCTTATAAAGTTATTTGTTTGTCCATAGTCAACTAAAAGATGGATCTTAGCTACATACATCGCCTACACGCCACGTATATACCGTACATACAGCCTCTCGATACCAACATACTACGTAAACCATCCCTGGAGCTTCTTTCCCCAAGTGTTCGCCCTCAACTCGGGCTTCTCGTTGGCAAGCACAACATCAAGACCCGTCCTCAAATCGACCTCAGCAGATGGAATTAACCATGGCTCCTTCTTGCTCATGCTGTAGATTCTGTGGCCGAAGTAAATGCACAAGAAAATGGGGATGCCAACGTAAGCTGTGAGGAAGCCACTTGCGGACCACAGGGATGGGAAGAAAACATCGAAGCCGTTGATCAGAGTCAGGAAGGTGAAGAAGACAATCGCTGCCCAGGCTCCGTATGGCTGCATCCAGGACCGGTAAGGGATCTGGTCGGGGTATGTGACGCCTTGGAGATCGCAAGCCTTGCGGAAACGGAGGAAGGTGATGCAACAGCAGATCCAGGAGATGAAACCAGATGTGTTGGTAAGGTTGACGAACCAGTTGAAGACGACGGAACCACTGCTTGCGACATTGAGGTATGCAAGCGCGCAGAAGAGAGAAGACGCTGCGACTGCCATATAAGGAACGCCCTTCTTTGTGCACTTGGCGAAGACCTTTGGAGCGTTGCCGGCGACTGCGAGGGAGAAGAGGGAGCGCGAGGACATGTACAGGAAGGAGTTTCCAGATGACCATGCCGAAGTAATGATAACAGCGTTAATGACCGAGTCGAGACCTTTGATACCAGCATCGGCAATACCAACAACGAAAGCTGAGGATCCAGCACCCACTCCACCGTTGGTTAGACGTTCATCATCAGCAGGGCAGATGACACCGATAGCAATGACCGAACCAACTGGGAAGCGAAGTCAGTATCGGTTTTATAAGCAGAGATTGGGAGTGCTAAGATTGGTTAGGGGATACTGACTGTAGAAGAAAACAAGACGGATGAAGTATCGCTTAGCCGCCTTCGGCAGGTTGCGACGAGGGTTCTTCATTTCACCTCCCGTCACAACGAGCAATTCAGGAGCGAAAGTGAAGGGGAAAGCCGATGACACCAAGACCTTGAGAAAGGCAAGGAACCTTCCAGTATCTCCGGTCTTAAGATAGGTATTTGTCGCTCCTGGATCCTGTGCAATAAATTAGCTTTTATTCGTGCTGCGTTCGATAACATATTGGCAGATATCCCGCTTAGGATTCCGGGCGGTCTCATTTCCAAATATGCCGAATTCGGGCGGAGAACTTACTTTCCAGTAATGGAACCCCAAAATGCCATCTTGCTTAGGTCCGCCACCCCAGAAGAGAATGAAGGAAAGGATCAAAAGTCCAATCATCATGAAGACCTTCAGAGATGCGAACCAAAATTCGGTCTCTCCATAGAACTGAACGGGAAGTGTGTTGAGTCCAACGATGACAACGATGAAGACCGAGATCCACACAGCGATGTTGATATCCGTCTCCCAGTAGTCGATAACGATACCTGCTGCCGTAATCTCATAAGGCACTAATATACCCAAAGAGTAGAAGTATAGCCATCCCATAGCGAAACCAAGAGAGTCCGAGACGTTTCGGTGTCCGTAAAAACCCATCGTTCCCCCACTAACTGGAAGATATGCAGAGACTTCGACGATGGCCGTAACGACACCAAGCACCAAGGCAGCGATCAAAGAGTAAGCGAGGAGAATGAACAATGGACCACCTCTGGCGAGAGTGCTTCCACTTCCGACGAAGAGACCAGTACCTGTTCGAGAAGTCAGAATTGGTTTCTGGCTTTAGTGTCCTTGGAAGCGTACCAATTGTTCCACCAAGAGCAATCATCTGTGCATGTCTTGCTTTGAGACCCCTCTTCGTCTTCTCAACGGTCTCAACATCTCCAACATCTCCATCGAACGTGGAGGATCTGACAACGCCATCTTTCTCACTGGAATCGATTGGGCTGGACTTATCGTAGCCCATCGTGACCTTATCGTCGTTTCTCATGTTGATTTGAAATTGAACGAGACTTTGTTCCTTGAAGCAGGATGACAGAATAAAACTCCAAAGGTGGGAATCTCCCAGGTAATACTTATAACTTTACCAAGACATTTATGCAGATAAGAGCAACTCGGCCACTCCGTGGCCTTGGTACAACACCTGCAGGAGCTCCCCCCCTTGTCATAATACGACTCGAGCCTTGCTATCCACAGCTATACTGCTGCCAAGTGATAGTGCCTTGCTCAATGCAATCCATGTAATTGGCCGTAGATAGCTTTTGGATCGGGGCGAAACCTACGAAGTGGATGATATGCGGCTACCCCCGCCACGAATGCCATCCACAGGCCGGGGGCTATGGTGGGGTGTTCCTGAAGCCTTAGAGGGAGAGGGAGTAGGAGCAGCTTCGATTAAGGCGCGATCAAAACAAGCAATACTGAGAACTAGGTGTTTTCCAGAAGCCGACGACTGTAAGCCTATCTCTTGGCAAAGATATCAAGCATCTAGATGCCAACAGCCACAAGGTCTGGCACCATTGGCAACTGGCATGAGAGCAATTGAGAAGCCCGCCATCATGTAGTTCTGCCCATCCAAGCGTAAGATACTGTACAACTTGCGGGGAACAACCACATGGATTCAGGCGCATGAGTGGGGCATCTCTTCATATCCATAGGGGTCTGGGATGGATTGATTAGTGATCAGGGAATGCCTGCATGTAGTAGCAAGGGTAAATCAGCTCAAAATGTCCAGATCATCCAATGGCCAAGGGAACCAAAAGTATAAATTCAAGAGGAGAAAATAAACGCAGGTGATTCATGCAGCAAGCGAAGAAAAACACAGGTTTCCCATAGGAAACACAGGGAAACAGCTCCTTCTCCTCAACTAGTTCTGGAGAAAGCGTCAACGCCACAACTGCACTGCAGATCTGGGCCCATTCAACACGTTACAGGGATACAATAGCGGCGCTGATAAGGGTCTGTTGGCCGTATTACGCCCCAAGACAAGTTAGAAGGTTAATTGACTTCACCTTGGAAGCTTGGAAGCTGCTGCAGTGTTGGCAATGGGAATGTCGCACCACACGACACGACTCAGATCGGCCCAGGCACCCTAGTCGTCTAGATTGTAGGGATAGGCATCATGTTCTGTCCGTCAGACCCCGAGCTATCACCACACACCAGCCCACATAAAATTGAGGATAAGGTGTTGGATATGGTTGATTGTTGATTTGATCGGATCAACTTCAGGATGAAGAATTATAAGTTATTACGCCGAGGGTAAGCGTTACCGCTTGAGGTGTTTCAGCCACCAATTCTCGTGAGACCTCACGGAATTGATATTTTATCGTTCTTCAGCAGCTTCGAAAAGGTGATTGAAATCCCTCTATCTCCTCGCCAAGATGGTTCAATTGCCTATTACCACGCCACCAGCGAGCTCATTGGACCGGGCCAAGTATCAAGTAAGAACCTTCCTTTCTCGTCGAGGATGACATTCCATTACTCCCTTTCGAACCCGACGACTTCCAACGGTTTCCCACTACCGCTCTGCCGTACGAGTCCTGGTGGTTCCTAATTTACTAGATGGGTGATCACGAACACCCTCTAGCTTATCGAATGACAGTCTGGTGTACCCTTCCCATTTGAGCCATACAGTACATTCGCAGGCTTTGATCCCAAGTTCCATTTCACTTCCCAGTTCTCAGAGAATGGCTACGCCGTAACATTTAAGAAGCTATCCACATGCAGTCTTTGCACTTCTTCGTTCTTTTGTTTTCGCTGGGGTTTTCTCCTTATCATCATATTTGGCACCCAAATATGAGCTGACCGCGCCCCATTTCTTCCCTTTCGACAAGTACAAATCAGTCCCTACATTGCTTCTCGAGCTTTCATGCATTTCCACCTGTTGCAACCCCTAACTTCCCCCGAGCGAGTAATGGAATAAAAACCGAAAATTGGATTCAGCGGAACCACATCGACAAACGGATTTCAGTACCTTTCTTTCCTCCCTCTTCAAGGCGGAGACTCAACACACACTTTCGTTGCGACGGCCTCGCAAAAGAAAGGAAAAGAAAAGCATTCTCTCAATAATTTACCAACAGTCTGCATCCTCCCTTCCCCCAGCGCATCACTAAGGCAGAAGAAATCGTTTTGAGGAGTAGATATGAGTCAGGGGGAGGGATGTAAATATGAGATGCGGGGAGTGGAGGTAGAGTTGGAGAGTTATTGGTAGATACATTCAGATTTAGACCAGGGGGGAGAGCTTGATACTTGAGGTGGAAAGTCTTTTAAGTTAATCATACATCGTGACTGGCTGCTCGTGCCGTCTTGTTTACTTCCTTCGGTATTTAGTTAGGAAGCTGGAAATTAGCCGAGTCACTCCAGTTCCCCCTCGGCCCTCGAACGAAGGCCGATTCTAACGTCCTACATCTAACTACTTGCTAGAGAGCAAGCTGGGGCGATGAATAAGAAAAGAGTTGTGTTTGCGATGATATGCGGGCTTTCACGTTTCTCCTGACATGGAGAGTAGGAAAGTCAATGGACCTATTTTCTCTTTTTTTTCTCTCATTTCAACCTACTTCAGCCGTTCTTGTTGTCATCTCCTCGTCTCCTCTTTACTAATCCCCTTCCCATTATTGTGACCCTCGCACTTACCTGAAGACAGAGACGCCTATAGCTACAGGACCTACCCACCCAAATCCCCAATTTGACGTAACCGTAACGAATAGCGCGTACCTATCTATGTCTTGTGCGTACAACACCAACGCTACCCCACATCCAAGCAGCCCACATTACAAGCAGGCGATTAAACTATGCATCCATGCATCTCGCGCATAAGTGCCGTTTAGAGTTATACCGAAGTGGGCTACGACATACAATAAAGATCAAGACTCAAGACTTAAGACTCAAGGAATTAAAGTTATGTCAAGTCTAATTCCAAAAAATTTAACGAAGTGGCCGGCATGACGCTTTGTAACGCAGTGAAAAAAAAACCCCCCCCATGATCTCGAAATGCTAATTCCATTTTAAGTAAAAAATAGGGGTGCATAAAAGGGATTCTTTCACGCAGATATAGTAAGATGACTGACTGAAAAAAAGTTAAAGTAAAACTCCCGAAAAAGCAGCAAAGATCAAAAGCGAAGATAAATGAATTGAAGAAAAGAAAGAAAAGCCAATGAAAATTTTTTGGATTTACTAATCCGATTTTTGATCGTGGTACAACTTTTCTTGCGGGTAAATCTTCTATGTTGTTGGAACTTATCCAGGAGGTGAGTCTGGGAAGAATTGGGGAGTGGGTAGACGATGCACGGAATGAAGTATTATCAGAAAAGTCTGGATCAAGCTTAGACATTGAAGGGAATGCAATGTCTGGAAGTGGCGAGTGACAAAGAATTACTTACTTACCACCTCACCAAAGTTTGATCCTTCCCGGCTCAGCGGTTCGGATGTTGAAAGAAAGAAATACCGTCTGGACTTACCGCCTACAAGGACGCCTTCTCCAGGCCACTGCCAAGAAGAGGTCGAGTGTGATCATCAAGTCCATGCTTGTATTCTCGTTCTTTCTTCTTCATAATGATAGTGGTATCGTCCGAATCCATTCCCTAACCCCAGGCTACAAAAGCCAGTGTATTGTGTAGACACCCGTATCCCAGCCTGTCCTTTCCCAATGTAATGTACCAAAGCCGTGAGATCTTGTCTGTCTACCGACCCATTCTCCCAAACTCCCTTTAAAGTACTAGGTAGGTAATCGCTACCAAACGATTTCCACCATACGATACGTAAAGCTAATCAATCATGCATCAACGCTAGAACTCTTGCCTTTATCCTCTACTACAGTATGAGTCCCGCTCATCTCAGTATCAGTCGCGCCATCAGTCTTGGCTCCCCAGCTCCACGGCATCCAGCTTGCGCTTCCACTGCTGCGCTTGACTTGTCTGCGTACGGTCTCGGCTTCCTCGGCTCCAGACTCTGCTTCGATTTTCTCGAAATCGGCTTCGCTCTTCCGGGTACTGAGACCGCCCATGGAACTTATGGGGCGTTCTTCCTCCTCGCTACCGCTGCTGCCATCGAAGAACATGCTTGGTACTTGGCGGGGGGTGGAGGGTTTGACGGATTGGCCTTGCAGTGTGTTGGCTTCTTTGTCTAGAGCGGAAAGGAGGATGGCGAGACGTTCGCGCTGGGCGGAAATGAATGAGAGGCGCTCTTCGCCGGTGACGGACGGAGGGATGAGCATGCCTGAGTTGGAGAGGTCTCGTGGTTGGGAGCTGGCTGAGGTTGGGTCTCGGGATGTAGCTGCAGATACGGCTGATGCTAGGAGAGAATAGAAATCAGTCGCAGTGCTTGTGGCAGGCATTGCTGGGAATGCAGGGCGTGCGGAGGGGAGGTTGAAGCGCGCGATCAGGCTCTGGGCGTAGCTGAAGGTGGAGGGTGTGGATGGTGGGGTGGGCTCCTTGGGAGGCAGACCAAGCAGGTGTTGCTTGATGAGCTCGACGGCTTGCTTGAGGTATGTATATCCTGCGGCTTTGGCACGGTCGTGGGCGGAGGATATGAAGTCGTCGATTGATCGTTCGTTTGTTTGCAGCCATGGGTGGACATGCGATTGATAGAGCACCTTTGCGCCTTGTGTTTGGGGGAGGATTAAGTAGAGGAGGAAACCTAAGCGGATCCAGGCGTAAAATGGGACCCTGAAGAGTATGCGTTAGTTCTGACATCTGCGAAAGGAGGATATACACACCAGACGAGAATGAATCCGGTCCATGATTCAAAGAAGAGGGCACATGCCAACACAACCCAATACATAAGCCATGGTGCCAATAGAGCGGGGTCGGAGGTCTTGAGAGCTTTGTAGGAGGCGAAGACAGGAAAGAGAAAGGTAGGGATCGAGCTGTTTCTTGGTCAGTATCATGCCACTTCACTTCGCTTCACTTCACTTGATGGAAAGTCTGGGGAAGAGTCGGGAAGGTTGCGGATGGCGGGGTTAAGGTTGGGCTGCACTCACGATAAGAGGTTTGCGAAAGTCGAGAAGAACATGGTCCCACTGTCAGTGTCTGCTGTGCGATTCCTGCAGCGGAGGGTAGATAGGTCAGGTTTGTAGGACGTAGCAAGGACGAGCAATTGTCGTCCGAGTGGAAAGTGAGAGAGAAGTAGGCTTTTGGATGTTCATGGAGTATGGGGAGGAGGAGAGGAGAGAACAGAGAGGGCAGTCAGTCAGTCAGCACCCAGCACGCACCGCAGCGAGTCAAGAGCTTTGGGCCTTATCCTTATCGGGCTGCTTTATCGCGTTGATCTGGTCTCGTGCGTGGGCAGAGATGACACGAGGCATTGAAGGGCAGAGTCAGAATGAAAGGAAAGGAAAGGAAAGCCTTTGTACCTTGAATAACCGTCTGCCTGTTTTCATTATTCATGATGAATCTGTCTTCTTTGACAGGGCCGCGTAATGGAGTGTATCTGGCATCTTGGAGAGAGTGTCGAGAAGTAAGAGTCGGGGGAAATATACATAGAGTGAGTACCTAGGCAAAGTAGGTCCTCCCCTCTTCTGCACCTGGAATTCCCTGCACCTGGGTTGGGTTGGGTTCGGTGGCCTCCACCTCCCCTAAATTCCCCGCCACCATCCACTCACTCACTGTACCTGGGTCAGCTGCAGTGCAGTGCAGCCCCTCAAAGAGCCCCAAAGAGTGCAAAGAGTTTCCGCCTGCGAAGCCGGAGGCCGAAAACCAGGACCCTGTAACGCCCAGCGTGCCCCCTAGGCTGGACCCCGTCATCTCACTGGCCGAACCGTGGAGGTGGCTTGAGCCGGGACCGTCAACATCCAACACATCAATCATGGAATCAGCATGCCATGCAAGCAAGAACCATCAGACCACGACCTCTTCCTCTTCCGCTGTGCGTGCGTGCGGTGCAGGTAACGGAGGCAAGACAGGACAAGGCAAG
Organism: Leptodontidium sp. 2 PMI_412; assembly: GCA_021432625.1. Classification (NCBI taxonomy): domain Eukaryota; kingdom Fungi; phylum Ascomycota; class Leotiomycetes; order Helotiales; family Leptodontidiaceae; genus Leptodontidium; species Leptodontidium sp. 2 PMI_412. The sequence goes on along the minus strand of MU270363.1, from coordinate 17,260 downwards.
GCAAGGCAAGAAAATCCTATGCAAGGTGACTGACCACTGCAGCTTCTGCTTCCGATGCCTGCCACAAAACCAGAATGGCCTCGCACTTTCCTACATTTCTAGAAATCCCTTGAACATACCTACCATACCATACCGTACGTATCTCACTGACTGTCAACCGTTTACGTCGATTACCTACCGCCCCTCCCCCAACCAAAACCAAAAACCGCCACCAACCTACCAAACACAAACGCGAACGCAAACGCCTATATTTACTCTTACACACCGCCATCATGTGCATAGTTATTACAACCACTGCACATCCTTCCTACGCCCTCATCATCCTCGACAACCGCGATGAGTTCATAACTCGCCCAACGAGCAGACCGCACTGGTGGACTTCCAACCACCAGGATATCCTCTCCGCCCGAGACCTGCAACGGGCAGAACAGGGGACTTGGCTAGGCATCACGAAGACGGGGAACTTTGCCGTCTTGACGAATTACCGAGAGACCGATACCAACGATGCGGAACATCCAATACAAGGGACGAGGAGTAGAGGGGGGATGGTCACGGCCTGGTTGACCGCGGCTGTGGATGAGAGCACGCCTGAATTCGTACAACGGTTAATGGCTGGCGATGGAGTCAAGGGTGTTGGAGGCTTCTCTCTCCTCTGTGGGAAATTGAGGAAACGCAAAGACGCGGATCATGAGTTGGAACCTCTGGCTATCATCTCGAACCGGTGCGAGACTCCCGGTCATGTACCGTGGATTGCAGAGAGACGAGGAGAGGTCTACGGTCTCAGCAATACTTCATTCTCAGACCCTGATGTTTGGCCGAAAGTCCAGATGGGTCGAGAGAAGGTACTCCAGGCTGTTGAGGAAGTTGTGGCAGCGGATCTGGGAGAAGAAGATTTAGTCACCAAGTTATATGCTGTGCTTGATACGGATACCCTTCCAGAGAATGATGGGAAAGAGTTCGAAGAGTACATATACGAATTGCGGAAGTCCATATTTATCCCCTCGATTGGATCAGCAACACCAACTCAAGAAACACCCAAAGCAGACATCATCTCAGCAGCCGATCCGCATGTCAACGGAATTGCAAACGGCCTCTCGCTTGCAAAAACGGACAAGTCTGAGTTGAAGCAGGAAGAGAGACCAGATCCAGTCACTCCCAGTGCTATGACTGGAATCTATGGTACACAGAGACAAACAATCATTCTTGTAGATTGGGAAGGAAAAGTCACGTTCAGGGAGAGATCTCTTTGGGATGCGAAGGGAAATCCCATAGAAAGAGGCAAAGGGGATATGAAGTTTGAGTTCAACATTGACGGATGGAATGGAGAAAGTAAGGGCAATGAAGTCTACCCACATGCTGTCCTGTAGATAACTAATACTTAGCAGCGACTTGAGAGTCTATTGTTTCTGGTGGGAGTAAAACGTGGCGAGGTGGCACAGCACATGCAAACATGAATCACGTCTCGCATAAAGATCCATCTAATACAAAGGTCTGGAACATTGCATTTGTGTGCATTTGATTTGATTTGATTTCTAGCAAAGCTGCATCTAGCTCTAGAGGTGTTTGTGAGGGGGGACCTTAGCAGTCTCCCATTGGCCCTCGAACCGAAGTAGAGGAGACCTCGCTTCTTCGAGGTGGCTTGTTTTCCCCCAAACAAACTTTCCTAATATGGCCTTCTTTTCGTGACTTCCTCTGCCGTTCGAACTTCAACAACCCCCGTTCGCGACAACGACATCGTTGATCAGCATTCGTCTTGTGTACAAACAATTCGAATACCACTGCCAAGCCAGCCATGGTTCTCAACCATGATGGCTCGGCTGCGTCGAGGCCAACCCACAACACCGCCGTCCCTCAACTCCACGTCCGCGATCTCCCTCCTCCACCAGCACCACAACACCGCGTGCCTCGATCTCTTTCGCTCTCCCTCGAACTCGATGCTATAGCTCGAGCTCGAGGATCGAGGCGTAGCTTTCAATCTTTTGCTCTCCCTGCTTCGCCGACTCCTCTTTCGCGCCGCTCTTCAATCGCATCTCCGCCCGTTCTCAATGCTGAACTCGAGCAGGGAGATCGATTAGCCAGATTACAATTGGTAAGCCACACCTACTTCCCCAACTCCCATCAATCTTGCACGTTCCTATTATTCTAACCTGCTACACAGCCAGCCCACAGATCAAACATCTCAGATCGACGAACAAGCATGCCTGTCGCTGGCAGCAGCTCGCCATGGGCCGAGCAATTGAGCAATCAATTGAGCCACCGGCACTCCTTCATTCCTCCTGTCCCTCCCATTCCGTCTATGTACAGTAGCCAGAACCTGGCGCGTCCTGCTGGTCGTCCTCCTGGCGCGTTCATACCCCGAACAGACCTTCGATTCGACAGACGTCAACATACCCCCACCTCCAGCTCCAGGTACCACTACGATATCCCAGACTTTGATGGAGACTACACTACGGCGGCTGCAGATGGAGATGATAGTGGCTTGCCCTTTGAAGATCTTTATAGCACCTCTCATGTCGGAACTCGTCGAGCCCCATCCACCAGCTTCAGCAGCTCCCGAAACCGACCTCCTACCCCAACTCGTATCCCATCCCCACCATATGATTCAAAGAAAGCCCCTCGGATGTACAGTCCTACTCTGCGAAAAAGATCCGGCAATGTCAGGGCCATGGTTAGGACCTTCTCTGGAGAGTTTGACGAGTCGGAGGCCACAGTCACATCTGATTTCGACAGATCGTCTGCAACTGTTAACAAGTCCGAGTTGGATACCACCAGCATGAGTGATACCATGGTGGAGGATGATACTGATATGAACAAGTTTGATTTCATGAGCTATGAGAGACCAAGAGACCCAGTTGGCAGATCGAAGGCGGGCAAGGTAAACGAGAAGCCAGCAAAGAAGTCATTCTTCTTCAGCAAAGCTGTTTCTTCCTCCCCATCGTACGTCATCACTCATGAACAAGCCGATAGAACTCTTCGTCATCAGAACTCGTTCTTTAACCTTAAGAGACCATCTGCTAAGAATTTGTCTGATCATTCCTTGGACAGCCCTTCTTCCCTCGAGACTGCATCGCCTGCCAAGGCAGGTCAGGATGTTGAGGATGTCAAGGTCGCACCTGCCGTTGGAATCAAGATCAATGATGTTGGAAGTAACGTTCGTCTATCTCCGCTGCGTGCACCAAAACCCTCGAGATCCATGTTCAACCTTCGACAGAAGTCCCAGACCCCAACTCCGCGACCCGTCGTCATCTCCGGTCCTATGGATGTTAAGCATGTTGCTGGAAGTGGTACGGCTTTCAAGGAGGTTATGAATCGATCTCCAACCAAATTTCAAGCTCCTCATTCTCAGCTAAACAAGTCTGTCACTTCCGCTCAACTCAACGGCAAGACTTCACCACCACACATGACGAAGTCAACAACAGCTGTCCACTTCAGTGACCAGGCTCCAACATCTCGAGTGGCCAAATCTTCCACTACCGCACAGATCGGTGGACGAGGCAATGCACTCAACATGGCAGAGGCTTCGCCGACTCTCATCACTGTTGAAGGTACTACATTCGTCATGCTCAAGCCACCCGCACCTGCTAAGAAGAGCGCAGTTCCAACACCGGGTTTAACCAAATCTTCTACATCTGCTAAGATCGGCAGCCGAGTTTTAACACCAAGTATGACCAAATCGTCTACTTCTGCTCAACTCAATAGCCGAAGTTCTGTCTTGGGAAGATGGGCAAAGCGCTCTACTCTAGCACCCACTGGCAGACTTACTGGTGATAGACTCAAGATTTCGATTGGTCCACCTTCCAACGTCGTTCACATGTCGGGAAGTGGTACTGCGCTTGAAAGTGTCCAAGCCCAATCCAGTCCAACTCCAATCGCAACAAGTATTCCGGTCCAAGGTACTCCTGGAGATTCCATTTCTGCACCTTTCAATGTAGCCCATGTTTCTAGCCATGGTACTGCTTTACGTGAGACAATGGAGCGATCTACTACCTCTTTGCAAGCTCATTCTGGACCATCCAGATCTTTCACTCCAGCCTTTGCTGGCAGTCGAGCTCCAAGACCAATCTCTAAGTCAAGAAACCCTTTCAAGAGATCTGCTCCAAGCACTATTTCTATCTCGTCCCCATTCAATCCTTCTCATGTCTCTGGAGATGGCACTGCTTTTGAAGAGGCTATGGGTAAGTCAACTCCAGCCAACAACGGCGCCGAAGGATCAGCGAACAAGATCTCCCCAAGACGTTACCAATCGATGCAAGATATCAGAACTCGTGACGCATCAGCGCCTAGTCGTATTCCATCGCCAATTTACGAGAACGCACAGGGTCGAAACTTCACCACACCAGTGCTGCCGTCCCAGAAGAAAGAGGTACGTACTCCTGACTCTCTATCTCTTGTCTAACATTCTATGCAGAACATCCCTCCCACTAAAGCTCATCGTCTGCTGGGTACGATCTCCCCGGCACGCGTCCAAACAAAGCCAAGCAATCTTCCTCTTCCAAGATCAAGAACCTTCGGCAAGCTCTCCTCATTGTCATCTTCATGGGGACGATCCGTAGTCAATTTGGCAGGTCGCAATCATTCTACCAACTCACTCATTGCCGAGTCAACCACCTCTCTCCATGCTGAGCCTACAACTTCCGTTTCAAATGCCACAGCTACGGCTGAGCCAGCTTCTACTCCTGCTCATCCTTTGAGTCCTCTTCGATCGACACCTGGAAGCAATCCGACTTTGGTCTATGAAGCTGATTACAATTGGAGTGGAATGTTTTCGACTTTGAGGGACAAGTATATGCAAGAGCTTATGGAGTCAACGATGAGAGACCCTAAAACAATGCAGAGATTCCAGAGTCGAGAGGAGAGCCAGAAGAGGAAAAAGAAGAAGGGCAAGAACTCTGACAACCCTTTCAGAGATGATGAGGATGCTGGTACTGTTGGTATCGATAATTTGCTCACCGAGGAGGAGTTTCGTTGGAAGAGAATCTTCATGACTATGGAAAGTCGCGCGATCGGCGATAAGGCAAAGGAGGGTAAGTATCCTCATCGGCCTTAAAATTCCAGTTCTGATATTGTTTAGGTTTGTGGAAGTTCCAAGAGGACTTCGCTAAGAAGCATAATGCACCTTGGCTTCTACCTGCTTGCTGCAAGCCACCACCAGAGGAGAGTTCCGGCGGTTTCATGTCTCGTGTCAGAGGAGCCATTGGACGAAAGGACTGAAGGAGACCGGATGATTCAATGGCGATGAAAGGAGATGGTAGACGAGTGTGATGTATGGACTGTTTTCATTTCATTTTGCTTTTTCTTTCGACAAAAACGATTGATGCGCCACCGCGAGGTTGGACGACACAACGACGACATGAGAGATGATACGACGATATCATTCACAGAAAGATAATGAGATCAACGATGGATGGAATGACGATACCGAGATGAAATTTTCCTTTTTTGTAAAGAGTAGATACCCAGCATAGCGAGCGATGTAGGAATAGAATGGAGATCTTTCAAATTAAACTCTGGTCTTTTCTTGCGTGTGTGGCAGGTCTTTTGATGTTGAAGTGATGTTTCAAACTTTTAGAAGAGCCGAACTTTTATTATAACAGAATTTTTTCTTCTTCTTCAAGTTGATTGATCTTAGATGCGATGGTTTTAGGGAATAAATAGTTCTGAATCTGAATCTATGTTTAGCTATACCTTCGAAGTCTTAATAGTGATGTGATGGGTATGATATAATGATATTCGGTGAACAGTTAGCTAGCTAAGCGAGGGATAGATGGGGAGAGTAAACAAATGTCTGAAATTTGAAACCCGAATCCAAGACAGCGCAGTAAAAACGATATCAAAGAACTGAAAAAGGAGAACGAGAATGAGAAAGCATGAAGATAAGTCAGAAGAATACAACGCCCAGCCCAAATAGTGTTGAAAGAGTAATCACGTCAAGTAAAGATGAAAAAAGAAAACCTCTAATACTGAAGTCCCGCACCTTTCCTCGTATCCCTTCCCCCCTGCTCCTCATACCTCATACCCCAATTAATCTCAATCCCGCCCACCAAGCTCATATTACACTCGGTGGATTCGATAGTCGAAGCCTTAAGTCGGTTTATCACAGATAAAACTCTGACTGTCACCGTCATAGATCGCATCGCCCTTCGGGCCGACGATGGTGAAATTGCCCTGGCAGTTGGCTGCGGGATAGACCCAGCAGCCTGGGGTTGGAGGGATGAGTTTGATAGAGCCTGATGATTTATTAGCTGTACTTCGTTCAAGATAGATCACTTCCGAATTTTTAGGTAAGAGATTGATTGAGTTGATGGATGAATTGGTGTTTACTAATAGGGAGAGAGGGGGAGAAAGAGACAGACCAGTCAAATGCGCAAACATCCCGGGGAGGTTATAGCACTGTTCGTACTTCCCATACGCGGTATATTCAAGCGAAGGGAGGCCGAGCCCAATCCACCACCAGATGATATCGAAGGTTGCGAGCGGACTGTAAATACATCAATCACATGAAAATATCAGCAAAGGTCCAAAGCCGTGTCGTGCATACACCTTGATACCCAAACACTGCAGCGTGAGTTCAAAGAAAGGCAGGATGGGTAGCTGCCGTTTCGATGTACGATGGGATGGGGTGGAATGGGGTGAAAGGAGAGAATGGTACGACGAGAACTCACAGGCCGTCGCCCTTCGCGTTCGAAGCGAAAGGCACAATAGCGGGTGTACCAACTTCGGCAACTGTCGATGCCGGGTTGGGGAGGGCGCCGGAAAGAGAAGCAGCCGTGAAGGCTGTGGCTAGGATGGATATGATTTGCATTGCGATTGGTTGTTTTGTCGTTTATAATGATGTTGTGATAAGGAGAGGTGAGAATGTGACTTAATGTCTTGCAGGTTTGTGGTCAAGGTGGTTGGATTGGGAGGTATAGATCGGGGTTTATATGCTTTTCGGACGACTCATCGACGATGAGAGGGGAGCTAGATGGCGATCGGTGCGATTCATGACTTACTTCCTCGATCTTGGAAGCTTGGGTTTGTACACTGAAGATGGAATCACAAGGTGGGAGGATCTTCGTGTGTAGTTTGTAAGAGGCGGCGAGTCCGAGAGAGATGTTGCTTCAGTGACGTAAGAGATATTGGGAGAGTAGGTATATAGTTCCAGCCAGAGTAGGGAAACGTAACGTTGTGATGTTGAAAGTTCGTATAACATTCTTGGAGGGAACGAGTGTGATACCTTCATCGCCAATGAAAGACGTAGAATAGGTTGAGAAGGATCTCTGGCCGAGGTGATGACATCTCGAATATGCTCTGTAAGTCGTATCCATACCCTCAGAAGCCTGGTCTCCAAGTTGGAGATATGTGACTGGTCTTGCAGGTGCTATCACTTTCCCAGTTCCAAGAAACACCATGTTGCGTGTCAACGAAGCTGGCAAACTTCGTACAAACGAGCAGAGCACTTGAGAGACACAGTACCTTGGTTCATCGAAAAGGACACCCCGATCGATCGCTGGCCGAGTCGTCGTTTTGTTTCGAATCGAAGACTGGATTCTAACACCGATATAATCGCACATAGGTACTAGCCCGACAGTAACCAAGAGAAGTAAGAAAGCAGAGTATTGGACTGTTATCGCTGGGTAATTTGATGTTTTGGGACCATCTGTACCCGTTGTTATTTTTTGTCGGCCGTGACCTTTCGACGAGAGTCGAACAACTACGATGCCGAGGAATCGAAGAATGGCCCGATACTGGATGGCAAGCCGAATTGGACTGGCCTATGAGAGGGTTGTGCCATATCGGGGTATATTTCAATCGGGTTTCGACTTAAAGTGTGCTAATGATAGCCTTGGTAGTCTTACCACGTCGTTACATGGCAATTGGTATGTATCTGTTTGAACCTAACAGGTGAGCATATCTGGCTACTCCCCATGCCCTTGCAGGAAATTTTGAGCCGAATCGTTCAAAGCAGATTCCAAGCGGCAAAGTCAGCTGCGCAGTGGCGTAAACCATGTAACAAAGTGATCACTAACCTCTAACAAATCCTCACCACACATTCGAGAAGAACCTTCCATCCCCTTCCAAACGCAAGAGCTAACAAGACAAGACAAGACCGATGACACTATATACTTTCCGATCCAAGGTCAAGCATCGTTACAACAGATCATACGCCATACGAGATTTCCTTCCGATGTCACTGTGTACTTACACCACCAGTCCGATAACTCGCCTTGTCTTGCCAATAGCTTGGAGGTAGTCCGTCTGATGTTGAATCGGAGAAGTGACTAGATCTGTCACTTCTTTTCCCCGCAACGATAAACTTGATAGTTGGACGACGTACAACGGAACGTAACAGTATCTCATCCCAATGATACGAAATACCCCGATTAAAGCCCGGCTGACTGAGGGCTCAACAGAATGCCATGTGAGGCCTGAGTCGACGAAACAAGGTCGGGGATTCGATTCGTGCTGGAAGGGTCCTAGGAACGATGGTGGGATGAGAGGTTGGCACAGAGTGACCCAATGCACGCCGTTCAGCGTTTCCTTCATATGGTACGAAGATACAGGCAAAATTTCCCTCGATGACAAAGTGGGACTTACGCAAGAGGAGAATACAGACAGGAGCTGAACATCGTCGATCGCGGATCGGAGGTATGGCATGTCTCGAATATCTAAACACATGTGTAGCAGAAGAAGCGACTGAAGCGCAAAACAACTGACTACTTGGCAAAGTAAGTTGAGAAGAAGCGGCTAGGTATGGCATACGAGAAACACGAAAGCAGGTATCTGCTGTCAACTGAGACAAGTTTTGTGAAAAGAGAAAGACAAAGACATAGAATCATACAGCATTAAGCAGGACCAGGAACTAACGGCTCGCCATCTTAGCAAAATGAAGATCATAGAACGTTGACTCGCATGTCACTCATGCCACTTACTCGCTCATCCGGTCGGGTGTCTTGAGGTGGCGAGGAAAGTCGGACAAAGAAAAATGGAGGAGAGAAATTGGGTTGGGTAATGGAGCTGGAAGGTTGAGATGGGAATAGAAGTTCCATCAAAATCACAAAAACACATGCCAAGGTTGTTCCTTTTCAAATCGATCAATTTTTATCCACTGCTCTCGCTGCAGCAGAAACAAGGGACTTGCTTTTGGAGTAGGAATAGAAAGAGCCCAAGTTCTGGGACTGCGACCTGGAGGCATTTGAAAATAGGAAGGCACTTGCCAAGCCCACAACAACCCTCCTAAGTCTGCAGAGTCGCAACGCTTCACAACTCTTCACAACTAACAAACCGCAGAAATGTATCAAGAAAATTCATAACTCATTGCTAAACCGATCTATCCAATCATCCTTCCCTACCTTCCTTCCTTCCACCCTATAAAAAACACAAATCTCAAATAAATACGAAGATGATCCATCCCCTCCCATTCCGTCCTATCCTGTAATGGGATGGCCACCGGGTGCAGCTGTCCAGTTATCCCCCAAATTGCATACCGAATCCATGCCTAAGGGCTTCCTTCCATACATGTTCGCCATAAGCTTTGAAGCCCTTGTCCTAACGAACGCCCACCCGGTCTATTCCAACAGATAATATGAGAAGAGAGATAGATGACGCCCATCCATACGCCTGCGTGTGGAATACCAGTAAGTACCGTATGCTCATCGCCCTCGAACCTCGATCGAAGGACACGTATGCGAGAGAAATTTAGGTAAGAGTAGCAAGCATAGCTCTGACCAACTTCGGCGGTGGTCCTAGAAAAACAAGCAAGTCAGCCATGATATCCAATAAAATTCCCCTTGAGGGCAAATAACCCACCAGAGGGCAGCCGAAAATACCTCAATAGTATTTGGGCACGCTGATAGCCATCCTACCTTTTCGATCCTTTTCAATCCGTACACCTCCTTCAGGCTCCTCGATCCTCTCTCTCCGAACCAGGGTGATCTCTTCACCTGGTCTCTCGATGCGCTCACGCTCATATAAAACGAGATCGCCTTCTGATGAGCGGCCGTGGTTGCGGATACGGTCTGCTTTGCGAAGTTCTCTTTCGGCGCGCTTCTCGGCGCGAAGAGCTTCTTTTTCGGCTTCTAGGGCTTTGATCTCTGCACGGATGGCTCGTTCGTCTTTTCGGTGGTCGTGAGTACGAACAGCTAGTGCTAGAGGACCAACAGAGCCGGATGATTCGTAGACTTCCCTTCTTTCGTAGGATTCTTCGCGTGGACCGGGCCCAGTATTGATAATAACTGGGTCAGGGTGATGATGGTGATGAGCTGGGCCAGTGTGCTCAACAATCTTGGTATCTTGAACGATTTGGACGGAAGGTGGAGGGGGAACAGTGAAAACTTCATGTCTTTCTTCGATGACGGTGCCGGCTTCAGAACGAGCACCCGACATTTCAGCTTCTGGACCAACGAGATAGGTTGTTAGAGTTGTTTCTCTTTCTTTCACAGCTAAACGGACCAGTATTAGGCCAAAGCAACTTTGAAGTTGGAACTAGTGGAGGAGCTCAAAAAACGTCGAAACAACTCACTTTCTGAACTTCTGAAATCCTCGCTCAACTTGATAACCTCGTCGATGTTTTCACGACCAAGGGCCTTCTGAATGATGATTACGTCGCCCTGAATCGTTAGCTTGGATCATGTCTACAGGGTGGCACTGCATACCTCTTCTTCGAATGGATATCCCAATTCGATAATTGCCCTCTTGTGCACAAGTCTTGCAGGCATTCTCGTCTTTCCCTTCTTGGGGAATTCGCTTCTCACACTGATTGTTGTCTCCTCGCTACTAGACGAGCTAGTACTGCTGCTCCTCACACTTCCCCTAACACTGTGGCTTGCTCGACTGTCCTTGCTTCGCTTTCTCCTCCTGATGATTTCCCTCTCTCGGACTCGCTCGGGATATCCTCTGAAGGATTCATCGCCATAGTAGTCCGGCTCCGCGATCTCAATTTCCTCATATTCTCTCTCAGCGCGCCGTCTTGGTGGCGGAAGTCCCCTGGATCTCGGCAGTGGGATAGGAGTCAAAGGTGGAGGTAGCGGTGCTCGCACCTCCTCTCTATATCTCGCAGGAGGGCCATATTCCTCCCTCTCCACAAAACGGGTCAAAGGTTTCCGATCAAACGTATCCAGACTCGATTGTCTCCTCAAGAAAGCCGGTCTGTTCCCTCCTCGTCGAACAGGTGGATCGGGATCGATGAACTCGCGCTCCCTCTCCCTCTCCTTCTCAATCGTAATGCTCTGTCCCCTATCACGACCGAATGGTCGCTCAGGCGCATGTCTTGGTCCCTCATCATAGTATTGCCGGCTATCATATCGATCTTCTTCGAAGCCCCTCGGTCCTCGACGCTCGTAGATCTCATCGACCGATCGCTCCCTTACTCGTCCTCCACCGGGAGCCCGCAGGAAACTAGAGTCCCGCTCCTCGAAACGATCGCGTTCTCCGTATCCAGGGCCAGGAGGACCGCCGCCAAAGCGTGCGCGCTCTCGTTCTTGTGCGAAACGCTCGCTGTCCCAGCGTTGTCCACCTCCACCACGACCGCCGTATGTCAAGTCGGAGCCCGAAGACCGGTAAGGATCGCGGGACATGTTGTAGATATTCTACTTCGGATTCGTGAGTTGGTAGGTTCTGCTTAGTGTGATGCGTGGATGGCTGGTTGGATGTTGTCGTCAAGTGTGGTGAAGAGTTGATTTGATTCGTACCCCGCTACGGACTCTTGCGTGTGCAGTGACTGGAAAGCTGGAAGGATATTCGTAGGTGTCTCGCGATGTTGAATAAAGGCGATGGAAGAGGTGAAGATGGTTGGAAAGGAGGAAGTTGGTGGTGAAGAGGAGAGAAGAGATTTATCGTCGGCAAGAGTAGTGAAGGATGAATGGTGGTGGGGTGTTGGATTGGAAGTTAAGGTGAGGGAGGGATTGAGTCCAGAAACCGGAACTTGAGTGACGATGTTACAGGGGTGACCGCTGCACCATGCAATTGGGCAGTTTGGGCAGCCACGGCCTGAAACCCTCGAATCTTGATATCCACGTGATTGCCCTCGAGTTCGTTTCTCGCAGGTCTTTCTTTGGATCTTCTGATCAGTCTTGTCTTAAAAGTGAAATAATAATTACTATAGAAAAGATTCAATTATTCCAAAGTAAATAAATAAAAACAATGGTCAAAGTCGGTAATTAAACCACATCCTGCAACACATGTAAAATCATCAACACCCTCTTCCCACGGATCTTCCTAGACCGCCTCAGATGTCCGATGACGTAGGTATCCGGCGCCCAACAGGGGTGTCCAAGTCCCGAGGGGGCAGAAAAAGAAAGGGATGGTAAATCGGGCTCCTATCACAACATAGCTCAATATCCGCCACCAATATCAGAAAGTTATGAAGTAAAGTTGGCAAAGGGAAGGGGAAAGTCAGATACACAACAAATCCGTGCTACTCGGCCACTGCCGCGCCTGTGTTGGCGCCCGAGATGGGGTTGCTTGGGGTTGGGTTGGGTTGGGTAACTGGGTTTACTCTATGGCGCGGGCGGAAGGCAGTGCAGTCCTGGTGGTCCCAACCTTGATCGAAGTTTGGGACTCAGGGTCAAACTAGGTAAGGGGAGTCTGAAATGGGGAACCAGGACACTTGTAGCTGGGCGCTTGCAGTTGACTCCCGAGGTGGAGATCTTGCGGGTGGCAAGCATGAGAATGGAAAGAGAGAAGAGAAGAAAGAAGAGGAAGGAAAACATTGCTTTGTAGAAGATACTGTATTAAGCAGACTTGCTAGACAGGAAGTGTTTTCCTACTTGATTATCATGTGCAAACTTGACAACAGTGGAAATGCTAGCATGCCTATCGACCGCTGGACTTGCTTCGAAGCTGTTTAGGTAATTTCTAGTATTCTACCCCACCATCCCATAGATGAGATCAGCCAGACATCCAGGAGCCTCCGTCCCTAACTTCCCGTTACCCCAAGTCCAATTGTGCTAACGCCACGCTATGCCTGCCTTCAAATTCACCCAGTACGCCGTTGCCGCGGAGAGTAGTAGCTCTGAGGTACCCGTCCCATGCAGATTCTCCCCCACCTTCCCCTTCAAGTATCAATCGAAAGAGGCCAGCCCTACTTCCCCTTTCGACTCTTGATATAATCCCTCAACTGCTCATGCCTCGTAACAAAGAACATCATCTTCGGATCACTCTTCCAGACCAGCACTCCATTCTCATCAGCATACTTCACACACCCCTCATACTCCTTCCTAGTGTCGAACTCCTTGAACAGGAAGCCGGCTGTGGCTTTCATGCGCTCGTTCTCAATCTGCCAGAGCCGGATCTGATCCACGACTGTAGGAGGTAGAACGGGGTTGCCGTGGACGGCTGCTGTCTTGACTAGTTGTGGATGGGCGTGTGTGCCTAAGAAGGAGATGATTTGATCGGATGTGATGCCATGGGAAATGGCATTGGCGACAGACTTTCGTGTTATGCGGCCAGTGACCATATTGGGATAGCGCACACCGAGTCGAGTGAAGAGAGCCAGGACGGCGATCTGCAGAGGAGAGTTGGTGTATGCGTATAACCGATAGTTGGTTTCGATGATAATGAACCCTTTCGAGCCACTGGCTGCTGTGAGAGCAGCTTCAAAGCCAGCAGAGACGCTTCTGAGTGCACTGGCATCGGAAGTGAGAGTTGTAGCCAGTCGTGTAGGGTAGAACTGAGTAGGTGCTGAGGGCGGGATATAGACCAGACCGAAATCGATGAGGTAACTTAGCATCTGCCGTTGAGATTCCGACAGTGTAGAAGTGCTGTACGCCCGACTCAATTCGAGAGATCCCAGCATGAACAGGAATGAAAGGACGTCCACAGAGTCCAAAGTCATCTGCAGATGTTAGCCTTTGCAACAACTGGACGTATGCCACCAACCTGCTCCGCATTCTCGATCCAAAGCAACAGAAGTGTCCAGACCTGCGCATTAACCTCCTGCAGCAGAAACGAGAATCCAGCTTGTGTAATTCCTCCACCCGAGCGCCTACCAGTTGTAACCAGCTTTCCAGCCTCCAACAACAATCTCACGGATTTCGTAGGTCCACCATCTCCCTCCCTTGCGCTATCCCCAACACTATTAACCACATAATGCAATATCGCCTCCCATTGATCCCTCGCAAACACATCGAGAAATTCGGTATCCAGACCTGCAACGGGCGAATCGTGAGACGGTACACCGAATGACTGATGTTCCCCTCCTCCCGTCAAAGCCAGCCGTAGTGATGCGCCGAAGTTCTTCGTCAGGGATGCGGATTGGGGATCATCTCGACTCTGGGCTGTGATGGTAATGACATGGAGTCGAGATAGAAGCGAAAGGGCGTGGTCTTTTTCTCTGCAGGCCTGGTTAGCAGTGCTCGACTTTGAGCATTACGAGGTGCGGACTTTTTGCTTCCTGGCTGCACCCAAAGGTCAAGATCTGAAAGTGGCAGAGGTTTGGTCATGTATAGCATGGCCATAACAAACGTTTTGGCTAGAATATGTTAGATTTGCCGTCTCTTGGGCAGAAGAGAATTCATACCCAGATGCGGCAGCATGCGCCTGAAGATGGCGAGAGCTGTTGAAGGTTCTTGATATAGTCGTCGGAACGTCGTGCCTGGAAGTCTCTCCAGGTACTCGAAAGAGGCAAGTGTTGAGACAGACATCTTGGTTGTGTCGAGATCTCAGGACTTGAGTTGTTACCTGTTGATCATTGCAAGTGCTCAGGAATGTGTTTGATGTTTTCGAAGCCTTGCGACGCAGCCTGGTCTGAAGGGAGTGGATTTTGATGGTCCGTGCCCAAGCTACACCCGTGATGTCGGCCTTCCTCCACTTTCACCTTTCTCCTTCTCGAAGAAGTGATTAGATTGTGCAACATGGCAGCGTTGAGATTCGTTAGATCTGTAAGTGTTCTGCGCATAGTGAATTGGATTCAAGTTCCTAACTGGATGGCAGGTCTTGAAGTCTTTCCAGGCAGAGTCCGGTCTGGAACCGAGGTTAGAAAATCCCCTTCTCGATTCGCAGTTCAAGATGTCAACCATGTCTTTTGTGTTTATTCACTGCGTCTTTGTATTTATTTCTGAGGAAGTTTAAGACTCTTCAACAAATCTCCCCAGTTCTTCCGTGTTTGAAGTTTTTCCATGTGTTCTTCCAGCAGTATACTGATATTCTGATCCTATAGACTATTTGGAGAGAATGTGAGGATTCTTCCCATATTCCCCAATTCGGGAATTATGACCTAGCTACCAATACTCATGAACTATTCTGATGTCAATTTTCCAGCTGCGAGTTACAGCCGCCGAACCCGGACGGGTAGATTTCGAGTTAGATATCAAGAAGGAACACACAGTCGGACTTTACACTCCTTCCATCATCAGTCTTCTAACCGGAATTAGAACCGTCTCAACATCATCCATGGTGGAACAATTGCAAGCATGGGTCGGTCGTACTGTCTAAGCCTTTGGGAGAGGAGACGTTCTGACTTCATTACAGTTGACCTTGGAGGATCACTGGCTGTTGCTTCAAGAGGATTGTACGCAACTGGCGTTTCCACTGATCTCAATGGTAAGTATAACATCCAATTCTATTGAATGAAAAGCCATCTGATTCGTTGTCTCAGTCACGTATCTCAACTCCGGAGGTCAAGTGGGAGATGTCCTGAAAGCAGTCGTGAAGTGCGATAAATGTAAGTCTCATCCACACCAGCCCTTCTCCCAAGCCATCTGACAAAGAAAACAGTCGGCAAGACTCTGGCATATACATCGATTGAGTTCACAAACGGCAAGGGACAGATAGCAGCGAGGGGAAGTCACACGAAGTAAGTCCTTCCTAGTCTTGGTGTAGCATCATGTGGATTCAACGGCCAGTCACTGATGAACGGGCCGGTAGATATGTCGCTCTTGCTTGGAAACATCCTGAGAATATCGTCGAGACGTTATCTCCGCATGAGAAGAAATGATTCGGAGGCCTAGATAGACAGTACAGTTGCACCAAGTCATGTCTTGCGCATATCAATGATAGACCGTTCAGATGGTATTCAGCCTCCAAAGACTTTTACCATGTCAGTTCCCCATGGAAAGTATCGGCATTGTCCTACCTACCTTCCAAAGTCCACCCCAGCCACACCACCTGATAAAAGTGTCTTGCAAGTGCAACGCAACCATCGGCACTTCACTTGAAGTATCACAAACAATCACAAGCCTAAAATCACCAGATATCGCTACCCCAAAATCCTCTCCTCCCTCCTCCCTCTTCCTGCAAGTTCCCAGTATCGTCCCTCAATGGTCCACTGCGCTTCAGTAGCAAACAGTGAACTGCCGTACTGTGCAACAATACTAAAATATTAGAGAGGCGCAGGATATCCTTTTTCTTGTCTATGGATTGTGCTTGTATACCTCCCACGCATAAGCAACCCAAAACAACGCAAACAATACTTCCCCATCACCATATCATGTTCGGCATCTACAGTAAGGTTTGGGTGCCACAAAACTACCTCCAGCCAGTCGGTCACTTACTACGTTTGTAGTGCCAAGAATGCTAACTCGAAAGTAAAATTCCCAATCCGTTCAAGTTCAATCGATTCTCCGAACCTTCAAGGGATGTTTACTGTAAGTTCAGATCCAGACTCAGGACTCAGGAGAAATGTCGTGACGATCTATCCCCAACTCAGTAAAAGCCACTCAGCTACTATCCCCCCCCTTAACAAACGTTAAACGTGAACTTTTGTGGGCTGAAGTCCTGGTTGGCCTTTTCTGACTAGCCAAATTCTGGTCAATTGTAAAGGCCAGGGTGGCTGTAGAAGGTTCGAAATAGACTTGAAGCCCTGCCCGAGGCTGAGACTCAGCAGATTTATTGGATAGACACCCTAGATGATTACCAACACGAGATCCAGTTTTCCTGAAGTTTAACGTTTGTTAAGGGAGAAAAGTCAACTCGGAAAAACAACGGCGCTCCCTCGGCGGCTTCACGCGCATATGTCGATCTGCCACATGGGCAATGCACTACTCTCCCCCCCCTGGCTTGAATGTTAAATGTGAAGAAAACTGGACCGCGTGTGGGTAGTTTCTAGGGGTGTCTATCCAATAACTATACTGTTTTTGAGCCTTAGCCAGGGTTTTGAAGCTCTCTCGAACCTTCTACAGCCACCCTTGCTTTTACAACAGGCCAATTTTTGGCTCGTGCTTCGAGATAGACAAGGACCTCTGGCCACTCACACTTTGAATATCAAGCCTCTGGCCCGCAAAAGTTGACATTTAACATTCAAGCCAGGGGGGGGGAGAGTATCCTATCCTGTCCAGACCAGACC